>JAXRKP010000471.1:70000-187500 GCA_037039925.1 Doris montereyensis
AAACCAGAAACAGATTGTGTTTACAAAACCAGAAACAGATTGTGTTTACAAATCCGGAAACAGATTGTGTTTACAAATCCGTGAAACAGATTGTGTTTACAAAGCTGGAAACAGAGACAAAACCAGAAACAGATTGTGTTTACAAAACCAGACACAGATTGTGTTTACAAAACCAAAGAAACAGATTGTGTTTACAAAGCCGGAAACAGATTGTGTTTACAAATCCAGAAACAGATTGTGTTTACAAAACCGGAAACAGATTGTGTTTACAAATCCGGAAACAGATTGTGTTTACGACGCACCTTGTGACACGGCGCGGTACACCTGACCAATCTCTGTCCGTGTCCGTGTTCTAGGATGAATTCACATTTGCACCTCATGCACATACGTATGTGCTCATTCATCTACGTACGTGCGTGTGTGTGTGTGTGTGTGTGTGTACGTGTGTGTGTGTATGATAGTGGAGTGGAGAAGCCAATTAGATGTATTGTTAATGAATAGCCCGTCGACGTAATGTCTATATCGCAGTTCCAGCTTGATCCGGTTCTTATTAGGCCACACCTACTTTAGAGTTCGACTTTGATTTGAATTTACCCACATCCACGATTAAGGTGATCTCCAGGTTTTTCGTTTGAACTTTTTTCTTTTAATTTTGCCTGAACTGCCCTATCAACAGCCAACATATATTTTACCTACATAGAGTGTGGTGATTTGTACATGGGATTTCTTTTTATCATCCATCTCTAATGGGACTAGGTGTCGATCCATCTACCTGGACCAGGAGGGGGGGGTATATTTCACTTGAAAATGTTTCAATGGGTTGGGCTTGTACCCACGATCTTTTGGGTGAGAGAGCAACACCTTGCCACTGGACTTACAGAGTCCCCCTACATCGTGACCAACCTGCCGACCTAGATTTCATTCTCTATTTCTTTCAAACTAAAATATCAAGAGCATCATTTTCTAGTTTTACATGGCATGGTTACACTTTTTACAAGTGATTGTGAGCAAAGGATTAAGTCCAAATACATGTACATACCTGAAGAGGCACCCAATCTCAGTCGTAGAAGTACCACCAAGGAGGTCTGAGTCCGATTCCCCGTTCGGGAAAATTTTGCCGAACTAGCCTCAGACTAGGCGAAACTAAAGGCAGCGTGGAATGCAATGGCAAACTACCACACTATGACATGTGCCTAGATAGAATGGAATGCAATGGCAAACTACCACACTATGACATGTGGAGGTCTGCAAGTCACTATGACATGTGCCCCGTGGAATGCAATGGCAAAAAATTTTGCCGAACTAGCAGTAGGAAAATTATGTTCACACTATAGGCCGAAAGTAAAGGCAGCGTGGAATGCAATGGCAAACTACCACACTATGACATGTGCCTAGATAGAAAGTAAAGGCAGCGTGGAATGCAATGGCAAACTACCACACTATGACATGTGCCTAGATAGAAAGTAAAGGCAGCGTGAAATGCAATGGTAAACTACCACACTATGCCATGTGCCTAGATAGAAAATAAAGGCAGCGTGAAATGCAATGGTAAACTACCACACTATGCCGTGTGCCAAGATAAAAAAAAAAACATAACTCTACTTTTGATTACCATACACTCAAATCTGAGTATGAGACTTACTTTACTTACACTCTTGTTAACTTTTGCCACCCAATTTCGAGGTGGAACTTTATCAATCTCGGGTCGAGACACAGCATTTAATCATTTAAAACAACGTGAAAGGAAGATGACGGGGTGATAACAAAAAAAAGTCACATACTCAATTTTAAGGTAATGATGAAAGTTGATGTTTCTACGCATTTACTATAATGTGGTATAAATGTGCCATCCCTTTCCATACTGCCTTCAAGTGAGTCAGTCAGTTGATATTCATGAGCAAGATAACAAATCGACGTGAAACAGAATACCAAGATTTGCCAAAAAATATTCCCGGTTTCAACGACAACTGCATTATACCAATCGTCTCCAAATTATAATAAAGTACGTCTGTGATTGATTAAAAAATTCGTTTTTTTTTAATATTATACATGTAAATGTTACATCATATTGCTTATAGGACTAACTCATGCCATCAACTCTTTGCCATGCATTGTAACCACCTTCATATACCTACACAATGTAATGTGACGAAAGATGACCAGTGATCAGTCCTCTCTTCTTAACTCCACCCACTGTACCCCACAGCCTTGTCTCATCGGGTCACTGGTTTGTCACAAGGCAACTAGATCAGTCTTCTGGAATCCACCCACTGTACCCCTCAGCCTTGTCTCATCGGGTCACTGGTTTGTCACAAGGCAACTAGATCAGTCTTCTGGAATCCACCTACTGTACCCCACAGCCTTGTCTCATCGGGTCACTGGTTTGTCACAAGGCAACTAGATCAGTCTTCTGGAATCCACCCACTGTACCCCTCAGCCTTGTCTCATCGGGTCACTGGTTTGTCACAAGGCAACTAGATCAGTCTTCTGGAATCCACCTACTGTACCCCTCAGCCTTGTCTCATCGGGTCACTGGTTTGTCACAAGGCAACTAGATTAGTCCTCTGGAATCCACCCACTGTACCCCTCAGCCTTGTCTCATCGGGTCACTGGTTTGTCACAAGGCAACTAGATTAGTCCTCTGGAATCCACCCACTGTACCCCACAGCCTTGTCTCATCGGGTCACTGGTTTGTCACAAGGCAACTAGATCGGTCTTCTGGAATCCACCTGCTGTACCCCACAGCCTTGTCTCATCGGGTCACTGGTTTGTCACAAGGTAACTAGATCAGTCTTCTGGAATCCACCCACTGTACCCCACAGCCTTGTCTCATCGGGTCACTGGTTTGTCACAAGGCAACTAGATTAGTCCTCTGGAATCCACCCACTGTACCCCACAGCCTTGTCTCACCGGGTCACTGGTTTGTCACAAGGCAACTAGAGTTGATCAGTCTTCTGGAATCCACCCACTGTACCCCTCAGCCTTGTCTCATCGGATCACTGGTTTGTCACAAGGCAACTAGGTTTGGAATCACTGTACCCCTCAGCCTTGTCTCATCGGGTCACTGGTTTGTCACAAGGCAACTAGATGATCAGTCTTCTGGAATCCACCCACTGTACCCCACAGCCTTGTCTCATCGGGTCACTGGTTTGTCACAAGGCAACTAGATTAGTCTTTTGGAATCCACCCACTGTACCCCACAGCCGTGTCTCATCGGGTCACTGGTTTGTCACAAGGCAACTAGATCAGTCTTTTGGAATCCACCCACTGTACCCCACAGCCTTGTCTCATCGGGTCACTGGTTTGTCACAAGGCAACTAGAGTTGATCAGTCTTCTGGAATCAAGCCACGGTTCTTCCCTTGATGTCGTAAGGTGCATGAAATTACCTGGTGTTTTTAATTGACTAGGCACGCATTGCGATCGAGACAGGGTTACTGCTACCCTGTCTCACAATAATAATGAATAATAATATTGTACATTTCTATTGCGCACTCATCCCTACAAGGGTAAGGCTCTAGGCGCATTACATATTTTAAGAAAAAATATATTATGCGTGTGTTACATATGATATACCATATGAATTTCATTTCAGGGTAGGTATAGAAAAAACCAACAGATGAAAGTTTATTTCGTCGATATAATTTAATTTTGATTTTATCCTTATCCACAACAAAAGTGATCTCATGGGTTTTTGGTGGGATTTTTAAAATTTTGCCCGGACTGCCCTGTAAACAGCCAAGAGATCTTTAAAATGCACAGTGTTCTGATCCGCACACGGGATCACCTTTTTATCATCCATCTCCGATGGAACAAGGTGCCTATCCACTTACCTGGGTCAGGGAAGGGGTGAGGTGGTAGGTTTTACTTGAAAAAGAACTGGAGAAAATTGTTCAACCTGCCAGGGCTTGAACCCACAACCTTTTGGTTGAGAAGCCAACATCTTGCCTCTGGACTACATAATCTCCTATGGTTTCATTGACGTTTACTCCGCCCACTATATATGGTGGTCTCAGGCTGCATGAAAGGGAAACAACAAGATGAAAGGTGCGTACAAGAGCAAAGGAGCTATCGTCAACTGTCCACGAATGATGAGTTTGTTTTATTGAAATTTACCCTCCACCATATACGGTGATCTCAGGGTGAATTGGGTGGAAATAGCAATATGGAAGATAAAGGAAAGAGGGAAAGTGAAAGGAAAAAGTATGACCTTCCAGCATAGCCCATCATGAAAGATGAAAGACATGCAAGAGGATAAAATCAGGAAGCAATAGTGCTTGCACACAGCTTATCAGATTTACAATACACAACATACAAAACACAACATACAAAAACACAACATACAATACACAATATACAAAACACAACATACAATACACAATGTACAAAACACAATATAAAAAACACAACATAAAATGCACAACATACAATACACAACACACAATACACAACATACAATACACAATATACAATACACAACATACAATACACGATATACAATAGAAAACACAACATACACAACATACAATACACAACATACAATACACAATATACAATACACAACATAAAAACATAACATAAAAAACACAACATATACAACATAAAAAACACAACATACAATACACAACATAAAAAACAACATATACAACATGCAATATACAACATACAACACCAACATACAAAACACAACATACAATACACAACATACAAAACACAACATACAATACACAACATACAACACAAAACATATCATACACAACATACAAACAACATACATTACACAACATACAAAACAAAACATACAATACACAACATACAAATGACAACATACAAAACACAACATACCATACACAACATACAATACACTACATACAACATAAAACATACAATACAAAACATACAATACATAACAATTCAAAACAACACATACAATACACAACACACAAAACAAAACATACAACACACTACAAACAATACAAAACATATGAATTATAATACACAACATACAAAACACAACATACAATACAAAACATGCAAAACAAAACATACAATACAAAACATACAAAACAAAACATACAAAACACAATAAACAATACAAAACATACAATACAAAACATACAATACAAAACATACAATACAAAACATACCATACACAACATACAATACAAAACATACAAAACACAACATACAATTCACAACATACAAAAAACAACATCAAATACAAAACATACAAAACATAACATATAATACACAATATACAATACAAAACATACAAACACACAATACTCAAAATACAATACACAACATACAACATAAAACATACAATACACAACATATCATACACTACATACAAAAAAACAAGATACAATACACAACATTCAACACAAAACATACAATACAAAACATACAAAATATAACATACAATACAAAATATACAAAACATAACATACAATACAAAACATACAAAACATAACATACAATACAAAACATACAAAATATAACATACAATACAAAATATACAAAACAAAACATACAATACAAAACATACAATACAAAACATACAATATAAAACATACAAAATACAACATACAAAACAGAACATACAATACAAAACACAACATACAAAACACAACATACAAAACAAAACATACAAAACAAAACATACAAAACACAACATACAATACAAAACATACAAAACACAACATATAATACACAACATACAAAACACAACATACAAAAAACCAACATACAATACAAAGCATACAAAACAAAACATACAATACAAAACATACAAAACACAACATGCAAAACACAACATACAATACATAACATACAAAACACAACATACAAAACACAACATACAAAACAAAACATACAAAACACAACATACAATACAAAACATACAAAACAGACATACAAAAAACAACATAGAAGACAAAACATACAATACACAAAACACAAAACGAAACATACAATAGACAACATAAAAAACACGACATACAATACAAAACATACAAAACTAAACATACAATACACAACATACAATACACAACATACAATACACCACATATAATACAAAACGTACAAAACATAACATATTATACACAACATATAATACACAACATACAATACAAAACATACAATACACAACATATAATACACAACATATAATACACAACATATAATACACAACATACAATACACAACATATAATACACAACATGTAAAACACAACATATAATACACAACATATAATGCACAACATACAATACACAACATACAATACACAACATACAATACACAACATACAATACACAACATATAATACACAACATACAATACACAACATACAATACACAACATATAATACACAACATACAATACACAACATATAATACACAACATATAATACACAACATACAATATAAAACACACAATACACAACATATAATATACAACATACAATACACAACATATAATACACAGCATATAATACACAATATTTAAAACACAACATATAATACACAACATACAATACACAACATACAATACACAACATATATAAACAACATACAATACAAAACATACAATACACAACATATAATACACAACATATAATACACAACATATAATACACAACATATAATACACAACATATAATACACAACATGTAATACAAAACATACAATACACAACATGTAATACAAAACATACAATACACAACATACAATACACAACATATAATACACAACATACAATACACAACATATAATACACAACATATAATACACAACATACAATACACAACATACAATACACAACGTATAATACACAACATACAATACACAACATACAATACACAACATATAATACACAACATATAATACACAACATACAAAACAAAACATACAATACACAACATACAAAACACAACATACAATACAAAACATACAATACAAAACATACAACATAAAACATACAATACACAACATACCATACACAACATATAATACACAACATATCATATACAACATACAATACACAACATATAATACACAACATACAAAACACAACATACAATACACAGCATACAACATACAATACACAACATACAAAACACAACATACAAAACACAACTTACAATACACAACATACAAAATACAACATACAATACACAACATACAAAACACAACATACAAAACACAGCATACAAAATACAACATACAATACACAACATACGATACAGAACATACAAAACACAACATACAATACACCATATAATAAACGACATACAAAACACAATATACAATACAAAGCATCCAAAACACAACATACAAAACACTACATACAATACGCAACATACAAAACACAACATACAATACCCAACATCCAAAAAAACACAAAACGGATCACAATTAATTTAAAAGTTACAAAATTGGAAATGGAAAGAAAGAAAGAACAAATTAAAGATTTTAAGTGTGGATAAATAATAAGTTGTTTATTTTCAACGGTTTCACTCCAAAGAAGCTTTTACTGTAGTCACAGAACAGGCATTCAATAACATACATAATATAACATGACCACAAAACAGATAAGTTTGAAAATGGTGCAATGTAGTGTCACACCACTCATCACTCACTGACGAATATCGTCAAAGGCTTGCTATGTTGATCTTGATGATGATGGCACGGTACACTCAGGAGAAACATCATCCATAGACAATAAAATGCACTATGCACATTATGATTAAATGGATGAAAGCTAATTCTGACTTGCACAACAGCCCATAATATTCCAGAAAACATGGATAATTTAACTTTAATTAACCCCCTTGAAGATACATCACAAAAAATATGTCAATCGCTGGCCTTTCTGTCGAAATGTAATGGTAGTTTTGCGAGCTCAGTATGGCGTCTCCGGACAAAGATAATTTCTTTGAATCTGTGTCGTTAACTTAGCGTATCTTTTAAAAACCAGTTATCCCTCCTATTATTATTATTATATATTTACATATTTTTCAAGATAAGTACAGAGTTATGGTCTCAAGGCCACAAAATGTATAAATTATGTTTTTCACTCGCTGGTTGGCAGCTATATGCTTGAATTTGTAGTATTGTTTTAAAATGGACACAGTTGTAAGGCAGTGTCATTGTGATGGCATCTAAGATATAATGTTTAGCAGTGAGAATGAGGCATCGAGTAGGTGTGAATTCAGACGTTCCTGGCAACATTATGACAGTATGGGACATAATATAGTCGTATTGAGATGAAAGTTATGGCATACTTTTATGTGGCAATGGACAAAGAGAAAGGTTCTGTTTCTCACTATGATATTAAAGAAGAATAACAAAGACAAATTCATGAACAGCGGTGTACCAATCTATTAGTCAAACACATCTTGCCCAGACATTGGCTTCAACTCCTCGGCCAATTCAATCAATGAGGAAGCTAGGGATAGCATCTTTCATGGGGATGACGTCAAACAAGGAGAAAACTAATGAATAAAGCATTTCCCCTTACAGTTCAAAACTCATAGTGTGGCTGAGAATGACGTAGATTAAACTTAACCAGGAGTGTCAGTCGGCTAGCATACAAGCTCTTGCCATTCTTATTTGATTTTCAATTTTATGGTTTTTGCTAAGAAAGCAAAACAGAACAAAATATCTCCCATGTAGTAAAATTTCATAATTGCAAATCTTAAACAACACAAAACAACAAACACCTCAGAAAAAACAACTTTTCAAACTTCACACAATCTCCTTAGATACGTATTTTGTATACAAATACAATACTCTATTTCACAGCCCCCACTGCCCACCATGACTGCTACGTTCCCTTTATTATTTAAACTATTTGTAACACTGAGATTAGGGGTAAGGAACTGCTATAGAGACTGGGTGAAATCCTGAAATAGAGATTAACAACTTACATTCCTAACATATAATGTAAATGAACAACAATAAAAACTAGAACAAAAACTATTATGATCTCTGGATTTTGTAACATTTTTATACAATTATCAATTCCTGTTGAGTATTTAAAATAGCGATGACAGTTTGTGTTTACACAACTCTTTTAATTCAGTCATAACTTTACAATATACCTTGAGATGGCTTGCACTCATGCTTCCATAGTTTCTCTATGATTTTTTCTCTCTAAAGCATCAGTTGACAAAGTAATAATGAAATTCAAAGGAAAAGAAGAGGACAAGAAAACACATGACCCTTAAATCGTTATCACAAATCCTTCGCACTGAAAATGCTTGTATGAATTCAAAATTTCTAGTGGAGATTCTTTAGATATTTAAAAGATATGCTACTATTGGGAAATTTCTTCTTCAAATAACAAAACGCTAATTAAGATAACATTGAAAAGCAAAACATAATACTTAGATATTGCCACCCCTTCATACACAAGCAGTATTGGCTTATGAACTGTAGATTTCTTTTTTCATTTTGCTGAGACACTTAAAGAGTGCTACTAGATCTATGAAGAGTTTCAACAACAACAAAACAAAATTCAGCCCACTTCTAAACAAAATCACAATGAAAACTCACAACAAAATACTTTGGTATTGCTATCCCCTTTCAAACAAGAAGGAACTAAACAACCCAGTTTTAACAGTGTTTGGTTTTAACAGTGTTGACTGAACAACCCAGTTTTAACAGTGTTGACTGAACAACCCCAGTTCTAACAGTGTTGACTGAACAAGTTCTAACAGTGTTGGCTGAACAACCCAGTTTTAACAGTGTTGGCTGAACAACCCAGTTTTAACAGTGTTGGCTGAACAACCAGTTTAAACAGTGTTGACTGAACAACCCAGTTTTAAGTTTTCAGTTTTAACAGTGTTGACTAAACAACTCAGTGTGTTGACTAAACAACCAGTTCTAAACAGTGTTGGCTGAACAACAGTTCCAGTTTTAAACAGTGTTGGCTGAACAACCCAGTTTTAACAGTGTTGGCTGAACAGAACAAAAATATGGATGGTGGCAAAAGCTGATAACTGTGGTATTGCTTTGACATCATCAACAAAATAATACTGTAATCCTCTTTGTTTCGGAATCAATGAGGTATTGTTTGACAACCCTGCTCCATGAACATGACAAGGGCAAGAGATAAATTCCTCTACATCTGTTACAAAGTCCACATGAGAAAACAGCACATTTCTCAACACCTGTACTAAAATATACAGTGCTTCCTTCAAACCTCATGGAAGATAAAATTAATGGTATTGAAATAATACTCACAGAAAAAAGGGAAAGCAAGGCATACAGAAAGAATGAAAGAATGAAAGAAAGAAAGAAAGAATGAAAGAAAAAAAGAAAGAAAGAAAGAAAGAAAGAAAGAAAGATAGAAAATCAAGCCGCTTGCGAAAAAAAAAGAAAAAAAGTAAGAAAGAAAGAATGAGAAAAATACCAACAGAGAGAGAGAGAGAGAGAGAGATCGAGAGAGAGAGAGAGAGAGAGAGAGAGAGAGAGAGAGAGAGAGAGAGAGAGAGAGAGAGAGAGAGAGAGAGAGAGAGAGAGAGGGAGAGAGAGGGAGGGAGGGAGGGAGGGAGGGAGGGAGGGAGGGAGGGAGAGAGAGGGGGAGAGGGGGAGGGAGGGAGAGAGAGAGAGAGAGAGAGAGAGAGAGAGAGAGAGAGAGAGAGAGAGAGAGAGAGAGAGAGAGAGAGAGAGAGAGAGAGAGAGACAGAGAGACAGAGAGACAGAGAGAGACAGAGACAGAGACAGAGACAGAGACAGAGAGAGAGAGAGAGAGAGAGAGAGAGAGAGAGAGAGAGAGAGAGAGAGAGAGAGAGAGACAGAGAGAGACAGAGAGAGAGAGAGACAGAGACAGAGATAGAGAGAGAGAGACAGACAGACAGACAGACAGACAGAGACACAGAGAGAAACAGACAGACAGACAGGCAAAGGCACAGAGACAGAGACAGAAAGAGACAGAGAGAGACAGACAGACAGACAGGCAAAGACACAGAGACAGAGATAGAAAGAGACACAGACAGAGAGAAACAGACAGACAGACAGGCAAAGACACAGACAGAGAAAGAAAGAGACACAGAGAGAGAGACAGACAGACAGACAGGCAAAGACACAGAGAGAGAGAAAGAAAAGAGACACACAGAGAGAGAAAGAAAGAGACATAGAGAGAGAGAGATGGATGGACCGACTATATTATTTAAATATATAATCAGACAGCCTAAAATTTGTCTTCTTGGTCACAATGTTGATTTGCCAAGGTAAGAAGATTTGAGACAACATGAAGACCAGTGCCTCATTCCTCCCAGACCTCCCCAACATCCATAAAAGGACAAGAAATAAAAAAAGGATTAAAGCAATACATATCACATCAAAATAAACGCACATCAGATCTTTAAATATTTCAAAACCATGGAACTTTTTTTGTCTATTTATACTCTGACCAATGGCAACCATTGGAGATTAAGCAATTAAATTGAGTTTGCATTTCACACAAGTGTACATCAGCCTTACACTGGAGAAATAACACAGATGCAACAACGGTCAGACTTTTAGTTAAAAATTCGTCACGTGATAATGTCATTAAACTTGGAGGTTAAATCAAAGTATATTTTTTAACGTAAACAAGATAAGAAAGAAATAAACCACAAAAAAATAAAAATAAAAAGATACTAAAAAACTCCTTTTTTTATGTTTTTGTTGAACAAAAGAAGAAAAGGGATGATGTTAACATACGTCATGTTTCTTTTAAAGATTTCTTTTAGTCACATGCTTTAACATTGCTCATTTTGTTGTGGAGTTGTTTAAAATGGACAAAATAAAGATTAAAACCAATCTTTTGTCTTGAAAATTTAAAAGCGTTCAAGGGTGAGCTACTTGACAGAATACTCTTTCTTCAGCCCACAATGTCATCCTTGGAGTAGGCACTGGAGCTGGTCTTGCATAAAATGTCTAGCACACTGGATACCTCTGTTGGTTGTGAAAAGACGCAACAAATGTTGTTATAGACATTCCCATGGTCACCAAAAGATTGAATATTTTGAAATAAATGTCACTGAAAGCTTACACGAAAAATGATGGTCAACATTCATTTGCATGAAAAACACAGGGTAAGCATTTCAATTGGTTCTATCCAGTTTAAGAGAGCTGCTTTTTCGTTATGTTTATGGTTGGTTTATTTAGAATATTATATAAAAACATGTTACTCTTTATGCTATAGAACCCTTTATACTATAAAAACATGTTACTCTTTATGCTATAAAAACATGTTACCTATAAAAACATGTTTATGCTATAAAAACATGTTGTTACCCTTTATGCTATAAAAACATGTTACTCTTTATACTATAAAAACATGTTACTCTTTATGCTATAAAAAAACCTGTTACCCTTATGCTATAAAAACATGTTACTCTTTATGACCTATAAAAACCTAATGTTACCCTTTATGCTATAAAAACATGTTACCCTTTATGCTATAAAAAAAACATGTAATCTTTTCCATATTCTTTATACTATAAAAACATGTTACTCTTTATGCTATTAAAAAAAACATGTTACTGATTTTAAAGGTGCACTGAAAATCAAAAAAACCTGTTCCTCTTTTTGCTATAAAAACATGTTACGTTTATGCTATAGAAACCTGTTATGTTTTATGATTTAGAAACATGTTGACATAAAAGACCATATAGAGTTTTAAGCCCCCTTAGGTGAGTTTGCCAGTAGTAACATTATACTGCATTACTGATAGTTCAAACACATACTGAAAGTTCTTGTAAGAACGTGAATTCTCACTCATTTTGACTTCACTGCTGTCACTTATATTATACCTATTTACTTTGCAAGATGAAAGGGTCAATTATTCAAAGGGAGATAATCGTTAAAATGTTTAGTCTTGTGAAAAACTCAGATAGATAGATAAATGGAGAAACATACAGATAGATAGATAGATAGATAAATAGAGAGATAGATAGATAGATGGATGGACAAACAGACAGGTAGAGAGACAGATAGACAGATAAATAGAAATATAGATTGATATGCATCGACTATGAAAGTCGCAAAACCGTGTAAAGTCCAATTTTGGATGTTTTGTGAAAATCAAAGAAAATGATGTTTCACACACACGGTGTGCCAGTGTCAAAAGCTAGACTCAATAGGGACACATGGTGTGCCAGTGTCAAAAGCTAGACCCAATAGGGACACATGGTGTGCCAGTGTCAAAAGCTAGACTCAATAGGGACACATGGTGTGCCAGTGTCAAAAGCTAGACCCAATAGGGACACACGGTGTGCCAGTGTCAAAAGCTAGACCCAATAGGGACACACGGTGTGCCAGTGTCAAAAGCTAGACCCAATAGGGACACATGGTGCTAGACCCAGTGCCAGTGTCAAAAGCTAGACCCAATAGGGACACACGGTGTGCCAGTGTCAAAAGCTAGACCCAATAGGGACGGTGTGCCAGTGTCAAAAGGACCCAATATGGTGTGCCAGTGTCAAAAGCTAGACCCAATAGCCAGGACACATGGTGTGCCAGTGTCAAAAGCTAGACCCAATAGGGACACATGGTGTGCCAGTGTCAAAAGCTAGACTCAATAGGGACACATGGTGTGCCAGTGTCAAAAGCTAGACTCAATAGGGACACATGGTGTGCCAGTGTCAAAAGCTAGACTCAATAGGGACACATGGTGTGCCAGTGTCAAAAGCTAGACTCAATAGGGACACATGGTGTGCAGTGTCAAAGTGTAGACTCAATAAAGCCAGTGACTAGACTCAATAGGGGTACACAGATTGCTCATATGGTTATTATAGGGGTTTCTATTGGTTCTTGTGCCATGGAATCCTAACTAGACAGGCGTAGGGCTATTGATAAAAGAGCGAAAAAAAGCGTTACTAATTTTAGACACACAGTTTGAGACCTGCCGTTTATCCTGATTCAATCGAATCATCCCAATTTTTTAGCAAAAATTTGCGAAATTCTGATTTTCCTTTGGCCCATCCCGATTTTTTTGTAATACAACTGCAGTCTTTGTCTGGACGGCATTGTTCCGTATGTTCAGCGTGCGATTTTTTGTTTTTAATCAGCTAATAGCCGGATGTTGTACCTATCCAGGATTCATGTTATTATAAGAAATGGTGTATCAATTCTTCGCTAATTATTGTTCTCTATGTCCATTCTTCAAAGTACCCGTGCCGTACTTGTTCGAAACTTCAAAAATCGTTGTATGATTACGTGTTATTGAGGCCTACCGCGATTACTAGAGCCTTCAATTTCAAACTGATCAAGCAGAAGGCATCGCTGATATTCAATGACTTGATAGATCTAGATTTAAACGTCCCTAATATTAGGGACGTCTAGATCTAGGTCTAGATGATCTGTATCAGTACTCTTAAGTAGATCTATCTACATCAAGTCGAGATTAAAATCTTTGACAGAATATGGCTCCCCCTACAGCAAAGTGCGATCACGCACATGTCAGAGAGAGAGAGAAATGTTGCGCGTGTGTGTGTGTGAAAAGAGAGAAATAGAGAACATTTTCGTGTGTGTTTCATACGATCGTGAATGTATGTGAGTGTGTGTGTTAGAGAGGGATTGAGCAACAATTTATGAAGAGAAAGGCAAGTGCAAGGAAGAATAGAGGTTGGATGATAATTGACAGGTATGTCTTGCACGTATGTCTGACCGGTTAACAGGAGTGGGGTGGGCATGTGTGTGTGAAGAATGTGAAAATATGATAGCAATGATTAGCAAGATAAGTAACCACTGATGAGAAAGAGAGGAAAAGTGAGTGTGACTTCCAGTGTGTAAACAATGAGTGGGAAGGATGCAACTGTAATGTTGATTTAGTACTAGAATTCAGGTTTTAATGGCGGGGGGGGGGGGGGGGGGGCTATTATAATAGATATTTTTACTTGGGAAAAGGCAGACCCAGAGGCAACAATGCCCTTATTTTATCATTATTACGTTCGAGATTAGGCGACCGGCTGACTCTATACCTAAAACTGTTCATGGATCCTGATTTTTTCCCCAGGATCCTGATTTTTTTACATCTAGGTCCTGATTTTTTAAAATTTAGAGTGGCAGGTCTGTAGATATATAGATATATCATAGAAAGATAGATAGGTAGAAAGATAGATAGATAGATAGATAGATAGATAGATAGATAGATAGATAGATAGATAGATAGATAGATAGATAGATAGATAAATAGATAGATAAATAGATAGACAGATAGATAGACAGATCAACAGATAGACAGATAGATAGATAGACAAATAGATCGATAGATACATAGATAGATAGATAGATAGATAGATAGATAGATAGATAGATAGACAGACAGATAGATAGATAGATAGACAGATCAACAGATAGACAGATAGATAGATAGACAAATAGATCGATAGATACATAGATAGATAGATAGATAGATAGATAGATAGATAGATAGATAGACAGACAGACAGATAGATAGATAGATAGATAGATAGATAGATAGACAGATAGATCGATAGATAGATAGATAGATAGATAGATAGATAGAGAGATAGGCAGACAGACAGATCGATACATACATACATAGATAAATCGACAGATCGTTAGATATATGCCGTGTAGGTACATAATCAAGTAGATAAGTGAGTGATCAGGGTGGATGGACAGATAGTTGGGTGCATGGAATGATGGCTATAAATAGACAATAGAGCATGTGCAAAACGCACCTTTCTTTTCTTTGCTGGACATAAACATGGACACGGTGGAGAAGCGGGGGACTTTACACAGGTTGTCCAAGATCTGGTACCCTTGCTCTACTTCACCTGTTTGACACGAAGAAAATAACAGTGAAAATCTTATATCAGTGATATGGAGTAGTAGATCTGAAAGGATTCATTCAATTTCATGTCATTGGGAGCCGCTGTGTAAGAGTCTATGAATCTTAAAATACTTTTATCCATATTCTATCAGGCCTGAAAACTCCACTGTGTCAAGAGACTTGATTTAACCCACACCCAAAACTGAAGTGATCTCAGGGTTTTTTGTAGGATTTTTTCATTTAGTTTCGGATTGCCTTGTAAAAAGCCAAGGGATCTTTAACAGGCACAGACAGGCTGTTAAGACCTGCACACAGGACCTCCTTTTACCGCCCGTCACCGATAGGACTAGGTATCGTTCAACCTACCTGGACCAGGAGGTGCGTTTTACTATTTAAAAAATTCAAGACCATGATTCAACCTATTGGGTCTTGAACCCATGCCCTTCTGTTTGACAGGACGATACCTTGCCTCTGGACCAACTTGTGCCCACTCCATTGTGTCAATCATCACTCACTGTTTCAAAATGAGGCCTCAGAGATTCTATTCCCTTTTTTTTAAATGTCCAATGTCTCGTTTGAGTTATAAATGAAATGAAATAGAACAACATTAAAAATTAAAGCAGATCATGGTAAATGAAACTGCATCTGAGGAGAGGCGTTCCATGTTTTTAAATCTTGAAGCAGAGAGAAATCTTTT
The DNA here is from genome assembly GCA_037039925.1 of Doris montereyensis. Classification (NCBI taxonomy): domain Eukaryota; kingdom Metazoa; phylum Mollusca; class Gastropoda; order Nudibranchia; family Dorididae; genus Doris; species Doris montereyensis. The sequence continues at coordinate 86,485 of JAXRKP010000471.1, forward strand.
TGTACATGAAAGTGCATGATTGGTCAAGTGGCACACAGGTGTTTCAATTGGGTGGAACTAACCATTTAAAAAGCATGTTGATTTCTCTCTGTCTTTACCCTTAAATTTTTTTGACTGCATGATATTGTGAGAAAAAATAGAAGGTTTAAGACGAAGAAATAAGAAAGCCTTTCACACAGAGAGAGAGAGAGAGAGAGAGAGAGAGAGAGAGAGAGAGAGAGAGAGAGAGAGAGAGAGGGAGAGGGAGGGAGGGAGGGAGGGAGGGAGGGAGGGAGGGAGGGAGGGAGGGAGGGAGGGAGGGAGGGAGGAAGGGAGGGAGGGAGGGAGGGAGAGAGAGAGAGACAGACAGACAGACAGACAGACAGAGAGAGAGAGAGAGAGAGGGAGAGGGAGGAGGAGGGAAGGAGGGAGAGACAGACAAGCAGACACACAGAGTCAGAGAGAAAGGGAGAGAGAAAAAGAGACAGCCAGAGAGATTTGTTTGTTTCATCGAAATTTACCCCGTCCACCTTGAGGTGATCTCAGGGTGAATTAAGAGGAAATAGCAAGATGAAAGATGGAGTGAAAGGAGAAAAGAAAAGAAATAAGACCTACCAGCAGCGTCTGTGAACCGCCCAGTAGAGAGAGAGACAGAGAGCAGTGACAAAGGTTTAAATACAAAACAATAACTTCATCTAACTATACAAAATGTTGCCATACCTTTCATAACCATTTCCTCATAAACACAACGTACGATTATCTGTAGCATTTGCCCATCCAGCTTATTGCTTATCACTGAAATTTAAAAAACGCACACAAGTATTATACATTGAAGTTCACGCAAGAGTTATCTATGAGGAAAGTGTTTCTGACCCTTGAAATTGATTAAGTCTACAACACATAAATTGACATCCCAGAAAAAATTGAGCGCACATTAAGAAGGCAGCATACTGGCACTGACAAGGTACCAGTTCCATGTAATGTAGAAGTAAAATAACCAGCCATTAACCCTGCAAGATACTGTTTACATTGATTGGTTTGTAGTTCCATGTAATGTCAAAGTAAAATAACCAGCCATTAACCCTGCAAGATACTGTTTACATTGATTGGTTTGTAGTTTTCCATGTAATGTAAAAGTAAAATAACCAGCCATTAACCCTGCAAGATACTGTTTACATTGATTAGTTTGTAGTTCCATGTAATGTAGAAGTAAAATAACCAGCCATTAACCCTGCAAGATATTGTTTACATTGATTGGATTGTAGTTTTCCATGTAATGTAAAAGTAAAATAACCAGCCATTAACCCTGCAAGATATTGTTTACATTGATTGGTTTGTAGTTTTCCATGCCATTAACCCTGCAAGATATTGTTTACATTGATTGGTTTGTAGTTTTCCATGTAATGTAAAATAACCAGTAAAATAAAATAACCAGCCATTAACCCTGCAAGATATTGTTTACATTGATTGGTTTGTAGTTTTCCATGTAATGTAGAAGTAAAATAACCAGCCATTAACCCTGCAAGATATTGTTTACATTGATTGGTTTGTAGTTCCATGTAATTAAAAGTAAAATAACCAGCCATTAACCCTGCAAGATATTGTTTACATTGATTGGATGTTTTCCATGTAATGTAAAAGCAAAATAATCAGCCATTAACCCTGCAAGATATTGTTTACATTGATTGGTTTGTAGTTCCTGTAAAATAACCAGCCATTAACCCTGATATTGTTTACATTGATTGGTTTGTAATTTTCCATGTAATGTAAAAGCAAAATAATCAGCCATTAACCCTGCAAGATATTGTTTACAGTTCCATGTAATGTAAAAGCAAAATAATCAGCCATTAACCCTGCAAGATACTGTTTACATTGATTGGTTTAATGTGCACCTTGATTGCACAGCAAACCGCCAAGGAATCTTTACCGTGCTCAACATGGGTACAAAATCCACATAGCTTTTCAAACATCACCGACAGGACTACTTGCTATTTTTTATTTGATTTTACCCACATCCACAACTAATGTGATCTCAAAGTTTTTGGTAGAATTTTAAATTTTGCCCAGACCGCCCTGTAAACAGCCAAGGGATTTTTGACGTGCACAGAGTGTTGTGATCCGTACAGGACCTCCCTTTTATCGTCCATCTACGATGGGACTAGGTGCCTATCTGGGGGGGGGGGGGGGGGGGGATTTTGCTAAAAAAAACATGGGAAAATTGTTCAACTGTTGGCGGGGCTCGTTTTACTATTTTACTATTTGATGAGATGAGATGAGATAGATACACCTATTTGATGAGATGATATGAGATAAATACATCTATTTGATGAGATGATATAAGACAAATACATCTATTTGATGAAGTGAGATGATATCAATACATTTATTTGATGAAATGAGATACTTACATCTATTTCATGAGATGAGATGAGATAAATACGCCTATTCGATGACATGAGATAAATGCATCTATTCATTACATGTTGAAGTGGATGACCAATAAAAGCAGAACAAGTCCCAAGAATTTAGCCTTGAAGTCACTCACTTTTCTAAGGTTTCAAAGGTAGCAGACCTTCTCATAAGAGACTTGATACCATGTGGAAAATACTCAAAACTCAAATTACAGTCAGCTATCGCTTGGCGAGAATTACCAGTCTTCAAATGACACGCAGCACGATTGCTTAGTAATAAAGAGAGATGCACAAATTGGTCTGAATCTGAAAAGGCATAAAATAAAATATAAAAACCACTTTGGCCTTGTAATTAGACTACAAAGAATTCTTAACTGTATGTACAATAAGTTTTTCAATGTCCATTATTTCACAAAATAAATGAGAACATCTATTTTCTAACCTAAATCACCGAAATACTGGGGGGTTTTTATATCAAATTCTCCATGTGCTCATTTATGCGCTGTACTGATTCCTTTTGTAGTTCCTATTGAAACGATTTTTAGCATCTTGATGCCATTGTGAGTTTCTCTCCTTGAATTAATGGCAAATCAAAAGTTTACAGTTTGTGTTTATCATATATTTTAAAGCCAATGTATAAAGTTACCCACATGGATGTGTATCTCTTAATAAATATAACTCATAGTCTATTCTCAGACCTGATAGAAGATGGCAAGAAAAAGAAACAACTGTGATTAAAACTGAATTCTTAGCATGACTAAAATCTAATATCTTAACCACTTGATACCTTTTAATTTAGTAACAGCAGCAGCAGTAGTAGAAGTAGTAGTACAGTAGAAGTAGGAGGAGTAGCAGTAGCAGGAAGAGCAGTAATAGTACTAAATAGTAGTAGTAGTAGTAGTAGTAGTAGTAGTAGTAGTAGTAGTAGTAGTAGTAGTAGTAGTAGTAGTAGTAGTAGTTGTAGTAGTAGTAGTAGTAGTAGTAGTAGTAGTAGTAGTAGTAGTAGTAGTAGTAGTAGTAGTAGTAGTAGTAGTAGTAGTAGTGGTGGTGGTTAGTAGTAGTCGTGGTGGTGGTGGTTAGTAGTAGTAGTAGTAGTAGTAGTAGTAGTAGTAGTAGTAGTAGTAGTAGTAGTAGTAGTAGTAGTACTAGTAGTAGTAGTAGTAGTAGAAGTAGTACTAGTAGTAGTGGTAGTGGTGGTGGTGATGATGGTGGCAGTAAAGGTAGTAGTTGTTATAGTAGCACTTTAAGAATTATCAATACTATTATTATTATTATTATTATTATTATTATTATTATTATTATTAATACTCTTATCATTATCATTGTTGTTAAAATTAATGTACGAACCACACAGAATGCCTCTAGCTCTCTCCCCTATAATGTTTAAACAGAAACAATCACAATTATTTTCCTAATGGGCTAAAGTGTCTGTAGTATCTGCATCACAACTTTTAGGAAAATGTAGATAAATATCATCATGGCATTGTGAATCGTTTTATAGAAGGAAATTAAATAACTAGTTTTTCCCATACTCACAAATCTCACAGTACAAAGCATACATGTCCAATCCAACAGTCACATACAACTCAATGCAAAAGACATTCATAACTTACGTGACAGAAATAAATGGGGAGAAGATAAAATATTATACATCACACACAAAACCATTTGCCCCACCTTTTTTTCTTCTTACCTTTTTCCAACTTAGAGACAGCCTTGGAATAGATCTGAGCCGCACTGCCATACTGCCCACTTCGGAACAATTTGTTGCCATCTTTTTTAAACTTCATGACTTCAGATGAAAGAGGCAGCTGGACTAGTTGAGGACGGACAAATTCAAGACCTTGTTCACTGGAGGCAGGCGGTGATGTTGAGGACGACGTTTCTACAGCAGTGGGTGGTGCAGTTGTCTGAGTGAGAGATTCTGAGCGAGAACAGCGTGTTTGGAAGATGAAGACGAGGAGAGCTGGTTGTCACTAGCCTGGGATAAGGCACTGGTCTCTGTAGCAGGTGGTGGCCGGGTTGAGCCTGCATCTGTGCGATGTGTTTGTGAAGAACAGCTTTGTGTGGTATCTTGGTTCAGTGGTGAGGATGAATGGTCTTTGACAGAAGGTTTAGAGTCTGATCCTGGGCTTGGTGATGAGGCGGTCAACATTACATCGTTGTCTGAAATACGTTTCTCGGGGACATCCCTATCACTGCCGACTGCTGACTTAGAATTTCTGCTAACTGTCTCGGGAGTTCCATGGTTCCCCTGCTTCATGTTTTAGCTTTACCTGAGTCGTTCCTAGAGTTGCTTTGCAAAGACTCTGTTTCTTCATGAGTTGAATATCCATTCACAAGTGGTTTTTCCACCACTACTTCTTCTTCACTCTCACTGTCCTCTTCTATTTCCTCAATGACCATTCGACGACCTTTGTCTTTCTTCGCCTTTTCCTCTTTCTCGATTTCTTGCAATAAACTCTGTTACTGAATAGGATAATATTTATAGATCTGAAAACATAATAAATTTAACTTTTAAAACTTAGTATTTAAATTTCAACAAGCCTTGACTGCTGCTCATAAGAGGTAAAACAAAATGAATTTATTCTATCTCAGTAAATTTGAAAACAAATATTTAACAAGTGAAACAAAAAATTGCAGGAACCTGATAATCAAGATACTTAATTTCAGAAACCTGATAAAAATTCATGTACAAGTTGAGACATGGGTCGTATAAAAGGCAACAATAATTTTTAAAATATTAATACCTCTGCTTTTTTGTTGTTTGGCTCAAGTCTTAGGACTTTCTCAAAGTCTTGTTTTGCTTTGGGAAGTTGAATTTTGCTTTTGTAGGCTGTACCTCTCCGGAGCAAAGCTACCAAGATGGGGAAAAATTAAGAGCAAAATTTCATCAAGTTTGACACTGTGGTTTTTGTTTGTTTCATTGAAATCTACCCTATCCACCATTGCGGTGGTCTCAGGGTGAATTAAGAGGAAACAGCATGATAAAGAAAAGTTTAAAAGAAAGGAAAGAAGTAGGACCTAACAACAGCACCCGCTAACCGCCCGCAATACGATGGCAAACAAAAGAAAACCAATAAACAAGAGTACACAGGATTTATTTGAGTCTGATAAGAGCTATGCGTGAAATGGTGAGACGGTTACAGTAAAAAAAACAATAAGAGCTGTGTGTGAAATGGTGAGACGCGTACAGTAAAAAAACAATAAGAGCTGTGTGTGAAATGGTGAGACGCATACAGTAAAAAAACAATAAGAGCTGTGTGAAATGGTGAGACGCGTACAGTAAAAAAACAATAAGAGCTGTGTGTGAAATGGTGAGACGCGTACAGTAAAAAAACAATAAGAGCTGTGTGTGAAATAGTGAGAGGCGTACAGTAAAAAAACAATAAGAGCTGTATGTGAAATGGTGAGACGCTTACAGTAAAAAAAACAATAAGAACTGTGTGTGAAATGGTGAGACGCATACAGTAAAAACACAATAAGAGCTGTGTGTGAAATGGTGACGCTTACAGCAAAAAAAAACAATAAGAGCTGTGTGTGAAATGGTGAGACGCTTACAGTAAAAAAACGCTTACAGTACACAATAAGAGCTGTGTGTGAAATGGTGAGACGCTTACAGTAAAAAAACAATAAGAGCTGTGTGTGAAATAGTGAGAGACTTACAGTAAAAAAAACAATAAGAGCTGTGTGTGAAATGGTGAGAGGCGTACAGTAAAAAAACAATAAGAGCTGTGTGTGAAATGGTGAGACGCTTACAGTAAAAAAAACAATAAAAGAGCTGTGTGTGAAATGGTGAGACGCTTACAGTAAAAAAACAATAAGAGCTGTGTGTGAAATAGTGAGAGACTTACAGTAAAAAAACAATAAGAGCTGTGTGTGAAATGGTGAGAGGCGTACAGTAAAAAAACAATAAGAGCTGTGTGAAATGGTGAGGCACATACAGTATAAACACAAAAAAACTCTCATTCTGGGAAGTGTGGGGGATCTTACAAAGCTCTACACAAACATTGTTTTCTGCATTTCATAAAGTCAACTTTGGAGAGGAATGGGAGAGCTATGACAAAGTGCTAGTTTGAAATAAACATTTTAACATAGGACAGACATAGAATTCAAAAACTTAATTTTTTTAATTCAATTATCAAATAAAATTATTTTCATATTTATACACCCCAAACATAAGAAAATGTTCAAGTGCATGATTCCTACAAATGCATCACATGTGTTATCAAATTATCTCATGTTTCATTAAAACTAAGTCACACAATATCGCCCAAAGAAAATGTTACCCCCGCTCTGCAAAACACTGGACATAAATTTTCAAAGAACAACTCACCTTTTATGTTGCCAGCCTCTAATATCATGTATTGCTGTGTCCTATTTTTCTAATTTGAGATCTGTCGTGATGAAGAGAAAAACATACGACAGAAGGAATTGAGCAAAGAAAACGGAAATGTAAAACAGTCAATTAAAGGGCAAGCAGAAGCTGTGCGCATGAATGCAAAATATTATCAAGTGCTATCAGTGTCTTCTAAAGAGCAAAATTGAGAAAACTTCATGACATCATCAAACAGATCTTCTCTTTCAATAAAAACACAATGATTTCAAATACAATTAAAGTCATGCAATTATCACATGAACAACTGCCCTGATTTTTTTATAAAAACTCCATCAGTACGGAAAAGAAATCCCAAACAAAAGTTGACTATCGTGTCATTGTAGTGGTAAGACTTTTCATTTACGGCTTCACACAAAAACATGCAATGTAACTTACAGGCAAGAGCTCGATTGTTGAACGATGCAGTATTGGGAATGAGAGAGATGCTTCTTGAATAGTAAGTCACTGATTCCTCAAAGTCACCTGACCTATAGGCCTGATAGGGATAAGGATTAAAATTGTGCTGTTAACTTCATCAAGCAAAAAGCTTCACAGTTACACACTAAAACACCCACTTCACAGTCTCTCAGCTATTTCCAAGATGGTACTACTGGTGGTAGTATAAATGTCTATCAAGCCTCAAATCTCACTTTGTGATACAAAATTGTTGCTTTATAAATTTGACTGTGGTATGTATGGGGATGTTTAAAAACAATTCATATCATAACAGGAAAAGAACAATTTTCATCATTATTTATAGTCACATTCTTTATGAATACTCAAGCTATAGTAATTCACTAATTGAGTCAATAGGAGATCTATATCCAACTTTTACATAGGCCTACATGATTTTAACGGTTGAAAAAAGCTAAAATATTTCAATTTGTTTTCTTTCTCTATTCAGCAGTTTTTTGCAAAATAGCCAGGATTAGTTCTGAGTTGTTTGCTTGTTTTATCATTTTCTATCAAACACCATCGGTGAACCTAGGGCTGCACGTTTTCTCTTTGTCTCTTTTTTGAGATCATTTTTTTAGGTGGGGTGGGGGGAGGGGAGGCTATATCGGCCCCTTATTGTTATTGGAATGGCTGCTGACCCTCCTTACTTTAGACGGCGATTATGTTTATTCTTCCCAATACACAAATTCCAGTCAAAATTTCCTTTATCATGTTGAAAACCTAAACCAAATCTCCAGGGCAAAGAGCCTGTCATTACACATCTAGTCCACTTCAACTCCTCATCCACAATATTCTGAGACTCATAGAAATGGGCTTACAATTCTGGCTCGCTCTTTTTCTTATTAAATATCAAATGTCAGTTTTTTTTAGTTCTTTTTTTTTCTCACTTTAAATTCTTTCCAAGGCATAAATGCATCAAGTCCAAGCAATGTATAATAACCTATTATTTTAAAAAATAGTCAGGGGAGCCATATTGTGTCTATATCCAATGCTTATTTTTTCACCAAAGACTACAGATCTAGGTAGGGGTTTAAAAATTGCCTTTATATATATTCCATAGTTGCAAAATGTTATAGCGCAGTGTACGCAACCCATCCTGTTCAGAATTTTAATCTCGTTTGTGAGCAATTTAACTATTAAAAGTTCCAAAATTTACAATGAGGTGAAAAATAGGATTCTATCAGCTTCTTTCTAGCACAAACTTTAATTTAATCATGATCGTTAAAATGACCCAGTTTCAGATCCTTTCTTTCTTTCTTTATCAGTTCCCATTCTACCTTTCGGTGTATGGGTTCAGATGCCCGAGATGATCTTTCTCCAGGATGCCCTGTCCTGGCATTTTCTGTTTCCTTTCAAAAAAGTTAAATTTTCTATGCTTCAATGCCTCTTTTATATCTTCTTCCAACTTTCTCCGAGGTCTGCATTTCGGTCTTTACCTTGAATTTTAGCACTGTATACTGATTTAGCTATTCTATTGTCATTCAATTCATTCTGTTTACATGTCCAAACCATCTCAATTGATTTGTTTCTATTTTGTTTTTATGCCATCTGCTTTAGTTTGATCTCTTATTGTTGTGTTTCTGATTTTGTCTCTTAGTTTTCCCTACTACTCTTCTTAGATATTTTATCTCAGCTGCTTGTACTCTACTGTATTCTCTACTGTCTAAGGTCCAGGTTTTGCTGCCATAAAGGAGAGTAGGGCAATAAACTGTATTGTATACTGCCATTTTGGTTTTTGTTGACAATTCTTGCTTACCTACAAATGCCTTTCCTAGATGGTTATATATAGCACTTGCCTTTTTGATTCTCTGGCTGATTTCTTCTCTTAGTTTTCCCTCTGAGTTAATCATTACTCCTAGGTAATTGTCGCTTTGAACTTGTTCTAAATTCTCCCTGCCCAATTTAAGATTTTATGTTTTAGCTTCCCTAGTTACTAGCATTGTTTTGGTTTTCTTTGCATTTACTCTCATTCCTCTTTTATTTAGTTCATTGTTCATAATGTTGATATTCGACTGAAGGTCACTTTCAGATTTTCCAAACAGAAGTAAATCATCGGCAAATGAAAGCATTGATACATTTATTGATTTGAGCTGCCACATACCAAGCTTCATAGACTTCAAGAAAGCTTTCGATAGAGTGTGGCATGGTGCACTCTGGGCGACCATGAACCACTACAACATCAACATTACCCGTGTCATACAGAACCTCTATGACAAGGGCAGCAGTGCAGTATAGCTAAACGGGGAGGTTGGAGACTGGTTCAGAACCACTGTTGGAGTGAGACGAGGGTGCTTGCTTTTCCGACCCTTTTCAATGTCTTCCTCGAAAAAATTATGACAGCCGCACTCAACGGCCACCATGGAACAGTGATGCATTATGATTCCATTGGTCCAGGTTCGAATCCCAAAAAGGCAAGGTTTTTTGTTGATTTTTTCTTCTTTATATTATTATCCTTCTTTCGATTTCTCATAACTGCGCAAGGCTTGGATATATTTCAAAATTTTGTAGCAATGTTTTGGAACCATCATGATTTGCCAAAGTTGATAGTTACACGTGGAATTCAATAGTGTAACATGTATTTGTTGTTCAACCCAAGGCCGCAGAGAAAAGATTTTACAAAAGTTGTATTACAATTTAATCAATTAACCCAGCAACGTCGGGCGCCTAGGACTAGTAATAATAATAATAATGAGAATTATTTATATGGCGCCCAATCCCGTGTGAAGACAGCTCTAGGCACAGACATCACCATGACTACGATTACATACAAGCAAGTCAAAACAAAACATTTATATTCACAGGATTTATTAACATTGTTAAATGTATTCTCTTACTTCATTGCCTTTATCCTTTTCTCGGCTTGCTTTCAGCTCTCCTCGTGAGACATACCTTTCAAGTAATAGAAACAAAAATCAAAAGAAAAAAACAATATTAAACATACACCATGAATATTTTCCACTCACATAAAATAAAGCGAGTAAATAAAAGTAAAGTTCGTTCAAGGCCATGACAGCCCATAGAGGTCATCCTGGTTTCTATGAACAGGTGATAATAATCACCTCTTGGACATGACGCTAGTGTGACAGAGGTTTTTACTCCTAAGCTAGTGCTTCTACCCATTTGCACATGGGTCAAGTAGGGAAAATGTGTGTTGTCTGTCTTTCACATGAACACAAAATCGGACCTTGCTTTGATAGGATTTAAACTTGGGACATCATGATTCATTATATAGAAACCAGTATAAGCGGGCTCTATGGGCAGTAAGGGCCCTGAAAGAAATTTACTTTTTAACTTTACTGGACACCTTGGGCCCGCTACCATAACGGAGGGTTGTTGTTTTGTTTTTTAATTTATCTTTTTCAAAACCATCAGAAAAGATTAGAACAAATACTTGAAACCTGAACGGATGATATATTTTTATCTGCAAGCATGAGTATATATGCATGTGTATCACTGAGACAGAAGGAGAGATAGAGACAGAGACAGAGAAAAAAGTCAGAAATTCTTTTTATTCAATAAAATGACTGAGAAGAATCTGTTACAGCACTCTACATGAAGAAGAAAAAACAACTTTGATGGTCTGTTGAGCTGAAAACCCAACACAAATAAAGCTTTGTCACCAAAACCCACCTGTCGCATCTATTTCTGGTTTAATACTTTTGATATTGTCCTGTTGAGAGGTCTTCTTGACCTTGTTCTCATCGCCTTCTACTTTCTCTAGTTCTGCATCAATATCCAGTCTGAAAATAATAATAATATTATTGTTACTAATATTAATATTAAGAAGGAGAAGAAAAAGAAGAGAAAAAAAATAGCACTTACAACACAGCTTCTGGGCAATAACACTACCAAGCAAGTAACATATGTGTTGTGATTTAAACGTTTATGGTAAAAACCATGAAATGAGTTAATAAAGATATTATATATGCGTTTCATAGAAACTGGTGACAGGTGAATTAAAAGGTAATCCAATCCAGTGACGTAGGCCAAACTGAAACGACAATGATAACTCGGAAATGCCTTTGTGCATTTTCCCCTCATTCACTATAATGATAGGATGAGGATAGCTAAAATGAACCAGTTACATCTGGACCTAAGTCTGACTTTAGTCAAAATGTAAGCACACTAACAATATAAACTCTGAAAAAAATAGTTTTTACCAAAGGTACAAAAATTAGTTCCACATCCTTCAGTGGGTAACTATTTACTTATCATATTTTAGAACATAAAGATACTTTTCAGTTTGTATTGTATAACACGGATTGTCAACAACAAAATGGAAGGTCTCTAAACGACTGACTTGTCCCATTCTCTGTAGTCCCTGGGCATAGTCCTTGTCTTTTGGAGACATCAGGCTTTTTGCTGTGATGAAAAATTACAGAAAACAGAATATCAAAATAACTACTAAGCTATTTTCCTTTTAACGGTCAAATTTATCTTGAAAAACTTTACAGGAAGTAAGGTAACACAGGACTAACATCCAACAATGAACTAGCAGCATAGCAGATGCAGCAAAGCAAACCATTACCTGGAAAATTGATGGCCAATATATATTCACTCTCACTTTCATCCTAGTAGAAACATGAACCATACCCTTAGACCAGTAATGAGACACGTGACAGAGAATGAGTTGGTGAATCCTTCCGTGCAGTGTACTTTACAATGTTACTATAGCTCACATTAATTTCTGTATGATTTGTCACCTGAAACATTTAACTCTGAATGAATAATAATATAATATGCCAAGTCGGTAGTAAGGCTGCCAAATATGGGATCATGAGATCCCAGATTATCCCGGGTTCAAATTCTAGCAAAGCAAGTGCTGACATTGTGTTTTCTCCACTTAACCCAGTTGCAAATGGGTACAAGTGCTAGCGTGGGAGTAAAACCTGTGTTAGACTAATGTCCTGTCCAGGACGTGATTATTATCACCTCTTCCACTTTGAGCTATAGAAACTGTGATAAGATCTGGCTTTATGAGCCATAATGGCTTTGAAGGAACTCTTCTGTGACTAATAATATGTGAAATTCATTAAATAATTTGCCTTAAATTTACTTGTTTTATAAGGGATGCGTGTATTAACGATGACTAATATGGGGTCAGAGGGATACTGTACTCAGTGATTAAATAATCAAATATAAACATCTCTTAGAGAGCATTGTACAAAAGTCACGTTTCATTTTCTCATTATTTTACTTTTTTCCATTTCAACATGTAAAGCTTGAATGGGCCGCATAAACATCCCTTTAGAACACTCACTGATGGGGGACTCAGTAGTCCAGAGGCAAAGTGTCAGCTTCTTAACCAAAGGTCATGGGTTCAAGCCCTGGCAGGTTGAAAAGCTTTCTGAGTTTTTTTCAAGTAAAACCTATCCCCTTAGATCCAGGTAGGTGGAACGACACCTAGTCTCATCGGAGTCAGGCGATTAAAAGGAGGTCCAGTGTGCAGATCACAGCACTCTATGCATGTTAAAGATCCCTTGTCTGCTTACAGGGCAGTGTAGGCAAATCTGTCCAATTCTGAAATGCATCATAGTTGGACAAAGAACAATTACCAGCATTAAAAAAATCTGATATATACAATCGTATGATGAACAAATTACTGAACAATTGACAATTCAATTCAATAAGATCAAGGACAAGACAAGAAGATATTATTTATATAATGACTTTAAAAATTGAGAAAACGAACGATGTCTTGTAAAAATCTAAAAAGGCAAAGATAAACTGCAAGACTGTGGATAGGTTGTTTTGACTTTGTTTTGTGAGTCAAGAAAAAAAGGGGGGAACATATGGGGTGAGACTTTTCTTCTTTTGAAGATCTTTTGTTTTGTTTTTATGAAGATAACATATCATGAAGCAACAGTTAGATTTTAAAAATTTGTGTTTATCTCTGAATTAATGAGACAACAGATGATAGTTCAGTAAGTATAAAACGTATCACACTAAAAGTAAAGAGCAACATCACATCTGAATGAAATGACAATTTTATTATGGCGAATCATGGAAAATCCATTACAGTCAAACTTTTCTAAAATGGAATCGGAAGGAAGAGGCCATATTTTTTCCATTTTAGACAGGTTTTTATTTCTGTTTCCACGTTAGACAGGTTTCCGCTTTAGACAGGTAGAAAATATAGCAATTTATCTAGAGAGGATCAAGGGCATTCCATTTTAGACAGGTTTCCACTTTGGTCGGGTTTACGTTTTAACAGGTTTGACTATATATTATTATATACATATACACATGTACAGCTTTTAAGAAACTATGAGGAAACAAACAAAATGTATTTATAAGTAAAAAGAAATACATTTATATATATATATATCGTATGAGATTTATGCCACATACCTGTAGGTCTTGCTCAATAGTTTGCCATTCACCACTGCTGAGATCATTGGACTACAAAATGGGTCCGTCTTTCCTCAATAGACGGCTGGGGAGAAAACAATAAAGAAAATAATATAAAAACATGTAAGAAAATCACATGAAAAAAAAATCAAATTGAAACACAAGAACATGAGGAAAGTTGGGGGCTTTCCCTGCTGCATTAACACTAGAAAAGCGGCTTGCTCAGCCAGCAAAATGGCTGCCACACGCCAGTTGGCTCGCTGACAGTCACCGCCGCTGCACGAGGGCTGCCCACAAAATCTTGCCAGTTTACGGAGAAGTATGACTTCTGACTAGGCCCTCACCAATCTAATGAATTCAGTCGCATAGCAACCATCTGGTCTCACCCAAGCCAAGCTAAACTAGAATGATTTCATTCCTTTCAATTTAGTAGGAGAAAACAAAACAAATTACATATTGGTAACAAACACACATTTTTATTATCAGCTCAATCACACACTCTCAAAAATGACCAGCTCACATAAAAAATGTACACCCCTCTAGCAATGGACTTGTCCTAGTAGGATCGTTCCATTTTACAATAGGTGGGACCAATAATATGAACGTTGTATATCAATCCTACTTGGTGCATAGTACAGTTGTTCGCTTGTTCGCATCGTCACTACACTACCAGTTGTCCAAGGCAAAAATAATGATGGACACACCTCTTTTGAAAGAGACTCAACCTAAGGCAAAAATAATGATGGACACACCTCTTTTGAAAGAGACTCAACCTAAGGCAAAAATAATGATGGACACACCTCTTTTGAAAGAGACTCAACCTAAGGCAAAAATAATGATGGACACACCTCTTTTGAAAGAGACTCAACCTAAGGCAAAAATAATGATGGACACACCTCTTTTGAAAGAGACTCAACCTAAGTCCAAAAGCTTTTTATGAGCCACAGCACGTTCTTTTACCTGTTTACTAAATGGTTAACCTATAGATCTAGTTCATTCAAGCAGCCGGTTGAAAAATGTTTGGTCGAGCAATAGTTTAATTCATTTAATAATCAGTTCTTAAGTTAAAATTAAACTAGTAATTCAAACGACAACCAAACCTTTTAATATACCACTGAATATACGTCCATAATGGTCATGAGTCGAGAAAGAATAGCTTCTACATAAATCTCACGCCTCGGTTTCCAAGGTGGAAGGCTGAGAATGCTTCCGAGTCCAAATGCCTTTTTCTTTACAAATCGATTCAGAAGAGTTCACACTTATCGATTTTTGCGGTAGAAAACGAGAACTTCCGAGACTACATTTTTGTCTACATGTGTAGCTTACAAACGCGGTAATAATAATAAAAAATAACCAGCACAAATTGTACATTGTACTTCTTTGGTGTATACGTTTGTGTCAATAAGTGATTGATTAGTTATTTGTTATATAATATTACAGACTCTAATTTTAAGATATTCTTACTTAGATTAAACTGTTCTTCATGATAACTTTAAGTTACTCGATAACTTCGTTTTACTCTCAACGAGTAGGCCTATGATATGATTTTGCATTGTACGAGAGGTTAATAGTTTATTATAGACCGAGGACTTCGTTAATAAAGGACTTTCGCAGTAAGCTTCCTGAGGATCCCAGTGGGGGCCAACATAAAAATGCTTGTTTCTTTCAATATTATCACAAAAAAGTGCTGAAAACACTTCATTCACACACATTTTCACCTTTTTCAAAGTTTATAGCAAAGATAACATTTCTTTATGCCAAACCATAGGGGAAGAGCAACATTATTCCTCAATATACCATCAATTGACGGTCAAAAGAATGCAATGGTGATACATTTCTTTTATGAAATCTTAATATTTAACTAACCTGGTGTATTTCACATGGATTAAGATCAACTCACTTATTATGTCTAATCTGCCAATCGTGTTTTTTTTATGGACGTTTGATACAAAGCAGTATTTTTATCCTGGTCCTTGTACAAATTGTGCAGACCTTTGAGCAAAACATTTGCCAATCGTCTGAACAAGCTTTTTGAAGGCAAATTAAGATCATAATATGAATTGGCAATGGTTAAAATACTAACGAGCCTCTGGCGACAACATGCTCTGTGTTTACTTTTTGTTATGAAACACAAATCAATTCGGACTAGTTCGTACGTACATGTATGTGGAACTGTCAAACCACCTCGCGAGACTTTTTCAATGAAAGCTTTAGCTTCACTTGCGAGAAGTGGTTCATCTTCATCAAAATCCAATTCATCATCACATTTACTCTCCAACCATCCTGCCACATATGCTACAGCACTCTCCTCCATATCAGACAACGTGACATCACTAATACACCTCTCAATTGAAGAGCCATCTTCAAAATTCATTTCACCCTCACAGGTATGACCTTTGTCCTCTGCAGGCTTCTCTTCAACTGTCAGCAAAAATGAGGCTCCAAACCGTGCCAATCGCTTTTTGAAGGAAGTAAAAACATCCCCAGCATTCATAAAAGCGTTGGCACCCGTAGATTGACGGTATACTGAAAATTCTCCTTCAATCCTATCACTTTGAATTTCCCTAAGAATGACATATTCAAAGCCGACGGAAAACAAATGCTTGCATACCGCAATCAGTCCCTTTGTCGTTTGTACCAACGCTTTCAAAGTGTCATGAGTCAGACACTCCTGTCTCGTTGGTCCATGCCCTGACTTTGATTTTCAAATATATCTAAATATATCTGAAGATTGGTGGAGTTTGGGAGTTGGACAGATCTATTTGGATCCCTTAGTCTAATGTCTTGACCTTTGGCAGAAACATTCACAACAGTCCACCAGTCTAACACTTGTTGGATAAAATTGGCCGTCTCAGCACTTCCGTGAAGTCGAAGTGAAGCTACAACCTTTTCATTAAAGACATGCAGAACATGTGTCACATTTTGTAGCTGAAGTCGACTGGGATATACAGCAGATCGGGTAAGGGGTGTTGCTTTCAATATACTGTCTTTTTCAGACTCATAAAGTTTTTGGACATCTGAAAATGATCCTACAATTTCCCCATCCAATGACAATCGCTGACATTTTTCTGTAAGCCAATTATTTCTAATGCACTTTAAGAGATGCACAGTGTCAAATAAAAGATACCAAACTCGTTCTTTGTCAAAAGGATGAACAGCCGTGCAATCAGAAAGAAGTATGAATTGCTTGCAATAATGTTGGTTTAATTTATGATTGTCAGTAATTGATCCAATAACAACACCACCTGCTGTCTCCACAACAGCTGCAACTTCTTTTACAACATTGAATTGGTAAACACCTGTGAGTTTGTTGACTGGTGTGACAGAGACCATAAGACTAGGTCCACCATGTAAGCACTTCATCATTACACAGAGCATTGACGTCGCTCTGGAGTTTCCATCATTTTTTGCCATCCCACTGAGCACACCACCGGAAAAAGACACAGACAGACGGATTTTGACTTCGTCGATTATTAAAAATACATTATTTTGCTTTTCATTTACTTTTCTAAATGTCTTTTGTAGCAAAGTGTCAAGATCGCTCTTTGAAATGATGGAATGCAGTTTGCTGGGACTGGGAAGGACAAGACAATCTCGTAACTGATCATAGCTACATCTAGGAAAGGATCCAAGGGCAAAACAAAAATCAGCTGTAGAAAATGTTTTATGACTTAAAAGTTCCAACTGTCTGATGATAAAATTGAGTCTTCTTGCCTTGTCAGCATATCTATAGATTCCAAGTTAAATGATTGAAAATACATTACAACTTTATCAAGTACATTGTCTAAGGTAGGATCATAATTTAATGCACAGTTTATAGCTTCAAAAAATTGTGAATATGAGGAAAGACCCTTGTTTGGACCTAATATTTTTGCCAGTGGCACATTGATTCCATTTTTGAAGGCGGAGAGTGTCAAAGGAGCACACATTGTTTGTTTGTTATACACGATTATTGAAAGGTAACTTTCTGTGAAATTTGTCCGTCATGAAAACACAGACAAATTCATTTTCAGTCTTGGATATTATTATATTTTGATATTTCTTTTCAAGTTCTTTATTAGGTGCAAAATCAGCAAAAGAACCAATCTTATCTTTCTTTAAGAAATAATCAAGCTGTATGTCTTCTTTTTCGCTGGACGAGGCGCTGGTTTAGGGGTTGGCATGCAAGAGCTTGGAACATCAAAGATGCTCGGTGGGCATGTCGGTCTAGTGACTCCACCAGGCACTTTTTTCATAGGAGCATCCTGGGGCCAATGTTTTTCACAAATTACATATATTTCGAAGGATCAATTACAAAATTATCCCGAGGAGGGATAACGTTTAACCATTTTTGTCCCTCAGACTCTTCATGAGGTAGTCTAAACACTCGACACTTGTTAGCGTCATTATAGTTTCCTTTACAGTTCACAACTCCACACTTTTTAGGCATTGTTAACTGATTAATAGGACACCATACGCCAAGTAGCCTATGATATGATTCCTTATAGATCTAGATCTAGACCTGGAGTAACTATGATAGATCTGATAGAATATAATACTGTCCTTTAAAGAATTCTCATCCTCACAATCAGAGAACAAAACAAATTAGAATAATTCAAACTCCAGGAAAGACATTAGTACCATGTACGACCAACGTCTATCCAACAATCAACAACTAATCTTATGATACAATGACTCAAAAAATTCATGCGTGCAGGCCTAGCTGTAGCAAATGATACTGAAACTTGTGTTCTGTCAAAATGAAACTGAATAATGGAAAAATTCGTTAGAGTAGAGTATGAAACTTGTCTGTTAACTTAGATTAGAAATAAAGTGAAATGTCGTCTGCTAAGTCAAAAGCGAAAGCGAAACTAGTGAAGAAACCGAGGACTTCGTTGGGTGAAAGAAAGTCATGAAATTGATAGAAATCCGTTACAAAAACGGCTGTCTACCAATTAAACAGATAAACGATGTTACTTATTGAAACAAAATGGACAAAGAAGTTAATACTCACCACAAATATCCATTTTTGGATTAATTTCAAAAGAAAAAAATATCCATTCTAGTGACAACCGGCCTCGACAATTTGTAAACAGAAAACAAAACCGCATTCACTTCCGGTAACACGAAGGTCCGATATAAAAAGTAGTGCATCAATAATTGCCGTTTAAAGATGCGTTTTGAAAGTTTATTTTAAATGTTACATGCTTGAAAATAAATATTAGATTGTAGATAGCTATTAATAACATACATAATAAGAATACTATTTTTCTAACAGTATCAACAATTGTTGCGCCTTGAGCGGATTATACATCGGCTCTATTAATAGACCACATGACAAACTACGACAGAAAAGATTGGCCCCCACTAGCGAAGGCTGGTTTCAGCTCACAGAGGTCCTTACTAGATCTAGATCTATATCGTAGTCCTCGTTATAGACATAATCAGCATTGCGTCTCCTCTTTCAAATTACAAAGGAATTCCTATACGTTTACAGCATCAGGGGACATTATATTTATACGGGTTCTCCGAGCTCTCGTCCTCTGGTTGGAAAACAAAATGTATTGAATGAACGTGATACCGTACCAACTTCTTGTACAAACAGGTCGTACTTTTTGTACACAAAATACGTGTAAGCGAAGATAATAAGATACATCTATTGTAGATTGAAATTACGACCTCATCCATCTCTGCTGCAGTCCATCTCTCTCTCTCTCTCTCTCTCTCTCTCTCTCTCTCTCTCTCTCTCTCTCTCTCTCTCTCTCTCTCTCTCTCTCTCTCTCTCTCTCTCTCTCTCTCAAACACACGCACGCACACACACACACACGGATCGTCCCAGAATTGTGGATGAAACACCAAAATAAGCTGTCAATACTGTCATAATATTGTACTTTCAAACGTGAGTATTTATTGACCTAGAATTATTTCACCGAGGCGACTTTACTAAGTAAGCTCGCCTCGTTGTTCACACAACAACTACTGGAAAGCCATTCAACACAGGCATCCGAATGGATGCTGTACTTTATTGAGGTTTTTTGTTGTTGTTGATTTCTTAATAGATCTAGTTATTTGCTTTGTTATTTGTTTGTCTGATTTTGCTTTGGTTTTGTTTGGTTTTGTTGTTGATTATGCTCTTACTTACGTTAGTTCGTTTACTTTCGTTAGCCTAGTTACTTCTTCTTTGTTTTGTTCTTTCCTTTATTTATTTTTTGGTAAGGTTTGATAGCTTGGTGTATTCGTTTATTATATTGCTCTGTTGTGATTTGATTGCCTTCTGTGATTGGTTGTCTTTTTATCATTTTGTTACTGTGATTTTTCTCGTTTATGTATTAAATCGGATGTATTAAAATGAAGCTGTGGTAACGATGCGGTCTAGTAGTCAAGGGCTCCACTTCAAGTGTCAGTCTGAACTTTGCTCCTTAATTTTTGCAAAATGTTATGGCGACTAGGTCTAATCGTAATTAGTAACTCGATCCAGTCTGTCAATCATCAGGGCACAGTATGTAATATACGAAGAAATTACATGCACCGCAAAATAGGAATATGGAAGCATGTTTTGGTCTCCAACCAGAAGTCAAAACACGTCAGCGCATGCACGACATTGATGGAAGATGTGGAGAGGGTTGTCAGTGTTTGGGTGTGGGGTTAGCCATTAGGGATTGTGAATAAAATCTTTTTCAAGATCTAGAATCTAGAATCTAGAAATAAATGTTTTCAATAGTTTTCTTTTTTTCTTTCCTTCGTTTTTCCTTTAAAATTAAAAGGTTCACTTGCACCCCAGCTTCATGGTATATGTAACATTGGCCTAATATATATATGCCCTCAACAAGAGTACAAAGACTTAAAAAATCCACACAAAAAATAACTGATAACATTAATAAATAGTAACAACACACACATAGCCTACGTACAACAAAAAACAACATAAAACATAAAACTCTCTCTCCTCTCTCTCTCTCTCTCTCTCTCTCTCTCTCTCTCTCTCTCTCTCTCTCTCTCTCTCTCTCTCTCTCTCTCTCTCTCTCCCTCCTCTCCTCTCTCTCTCTCTCTCTCTCTCTCTCTCTCTCTCTCTCTCTCTCTCTCTCTCTCTCTCTCTCTCTCTCTCTCTCTCTCTCTCTCTTCTCTCTCTCTTTATATATATATATATATATATATATATATATATATATATATATATATATATATATATATATATATATATATATATATATATATATATATATATATATATATATATATATATATATATATATATATATATATATATATATATATAAAAAGATACATGTACAACCAGTTCTGCCACGCCGTTGAAATTGTGGGTTTCTAAAGTTCCATTCTCGGGCCCCTGTTGTACACTCAACGATATACTTACAACACATCTTCTTGATTATCATATGTACGCTGATGACACACAAAGAGTGGATGAACACCAACAAACTCAAACTTAATGAAAATAAGACAGATTTGATATTTTTCTGCAAAGGAAGTCCAAGGTTGTCATCGAAAACGTCAAAGTCACTGGTCCCAACGTCGCAAGATCTAAATAAGTTCTAACATTATTGGATTCTTCTTCGACGAACTTCTTGACGTGAAAGAGCACATCAAAAGAATAGTGCGGTCAATGCACTTTCATCCCCGAAACATCGGCAGAATAAGGAGCATACTCGACACTGAGACAACCAAAATCTCCATTTCATGTTTATCACGAGCAGATTGAACTACTGTAATTCATTGCTTTGTGGTCTCCCACAATAATCTACCAACAAACTGCAATGCATCCAAAATACTGCAGCACAGCATAATTTCCAGAACCAAAACCAGAGACCATATTACCCCCATACTGGTTGTTTGTGAATAAAAGAATCGACTACAAACTCTCCTGTTTTGCCTACAAAATTTGATCTCGCCCCTGATTATTTGAGCTCTC
Source organism: Doris montereyensis (assembly GCA_037039925.1). NCBI lineage: Eukaryota > Metazoa > Mollusca > Gastropoda > Nudibranchia > Dorididae > Doris > Doris montereyensis. The sequence goes on from JAXRKP010000471.1 coordinate 107,969, forward strand.
TTGTCTGTATTCCTGTGCCACCCAGAACACTCAGATCATCAGCGAGAATTACTCTTGAGAACAATTTTTCACGATCTCATTTCTCGGACAAAGCCTTGCCACACGCTGCCCCTCGGATATGCAACTCCTTATCATCAAAAACAAGACAATCTCCTCGTATAACTCCGTATCATCAACCACAAGACAATATCCCTCTTGCAACTCCTTATCATCAACCACAAGACAATCTCCCTCTTACAACTCTTATCAACAAACACAAGACAATCTCCCTCTTGCAACTCCTTATCAACAAACACAAGACAATCTCCCTCTTGCAACTCCTTATCAACAAACACAAGACAATCTCCCTCGTATAACTCCTTATCCATCAAACACAAGATAATCTCCCTCGTGCTACTCCTTATCCATCAAACACAAGATAATCTCCCTCGTATAACTCCTTATCCATCAAACACAAGATAATCTCCCTCGTATAACTCCTTATCCATCAAACACAAGATAATCTCCCTCGTATAACTCCTTATCCATCAAACACAAGATAATCTCCCTCGTGCTACTCCTTGTCATCAAACACAAGACAATCTCCCTCTTGCAACTCGTTATCATCAAACACACGACAATCTCCCTCGTGCAACTCGTTACCATCAAACACAAGACAATCTCCTCTTGCAACTCGTTATCATCAAACACACGACAATCTCCCTCGTGCAACGTATCATCAACCACAAGACAATCTCCTCTTCATCAACCACAAGACAATCTCCTCTTGCAACTCCTTACCATCGTGACAATCTCCCCAAAACTCGTATCATCAACCACAAGACAATCTCCCCTCTTGCAACTCATATCATCAAACACACGACAATCTCCCTCTTGCAATGCAACTCCTTATCATCAACCACAAGACAATCTCCCTCTTGCAATGCAACTCCTTATCATCAACCACAAGACAATCTCCCTCGTACAACTCTTATCATCAACCACAAGACAATCTCCCTCGTACAACTCCTTATCATCAATCACAAGACAAGCTCCCTCTTGCAACTCCTATCATCAACCACAAGACAATCTCCCTCGTACAGCTTCTTATCATCAACCACAAGACAATCTCCTTATACAACTCTTATCATCAACCACAAGACAATCTCCCTCGTACAACTCCTTATCATCAACCACAAGACAATCTCCTCGTACAACTTCTTATCATAAACCACAAGACAATCTCCCTCGTACAACTTCTTATCATAAACCACAAGACAATCTTCCTCGTGCAAGTCCTTGTCATCAACCATAAAACAATCTTCCTCGTGCAAGTCCTTGTCATCAACCATAAAACAATATCCCTCGTACAACTCCTTATCATAAACCATAAGACAATCTCCCTCGTGCAACTCCTTATCATAAACCATAAGACAATCTCCCTCGTACAACTCCTTATCATAAACCATAAGATAATCTCCCTCGTGCAACTCCTTGTCATCAACCATAAAACAATATCCCTCGTACAACTCCATATCATAAACCATAAGACAATCTCCCTCGTACAACTTCTTATCATAAACCACAAGTCAATCTCCCTCGTGCAACTTCTTAGCATTAACTACAAGATAATCTCCCTCGTGCAACTCTTTCAAGAAACATCTCAAGACGGAAATTGTTTGAGTTTCATACTAACAATAATTTTAAAATGTATCTTCTTCCTCCTCATCCCCATTGATGTCTAGCGCATTAGAACATAATCATATATGACTTGGTAAGTTATAGACATGATATATTATTATTATGATTATTATTATAGTATGTATAATATATATATAGGCCTACATGTTTATATATATATATATATATATATATATATATATATATATATATATATATATATATATATATATATATATATATATATATATATATATATATATATATATATATATATATATATATATATATATATATATATACATATATATATATATATATATATATATATATATATATATATATATATATATATATATATATATATATATATATATATATATATATATATATTTCAAGGACTACTGTAAGAAACGACTTGCAGGGTCTAATATCTGACTTCGCTAGCAGAGGCGAGGGTGTATTGAGCACAAAATGTATAGTTCATTTAAATTAATCACAATTTCTGGGACTATATACTTCATTAAAACATATCATGATAGGAATATGGTTACCAATGGCTTTTTTCAGCAAAAATAAAATCTTAATTCAATGAAACCTCTGTATTAGACCCCAATATATACAGTGGAAACAAACATGATGTAGGCCTGTAAAATCATCTTCCAATGAGGCTTTTCCTCCTCTGAAAATTCATTTAAATCATAAATTGATTTTCATATAGAACAAGGTTAGTCTTATAATAAAATGTGCCATTGTTTCGTAAAGAAATTAAAGTTTACTTCTTAAAAGCCCTTGATATATATATATATATATATATATATATATATATATATATATATATATATATATAGTTATATATATATATATATATATATATATATCATATACAACAAACAACCAGCGCGTTCCCATACTGGAGTAAAAGTTTTCGACAATTCTGAATATTTTCGATATGCTTTAAATTATAGGGCCTACATTTTAACAGTGCTATTGAACGCAGCTGCAAATAATAGGAAAGTATGTTAACTATATTTATGGTCCCCATGGAAACGATGCAAACTTTGATTTTCATAATAATAATGAAAAAAAAACAACAATAATAATAATAATAATAATAATAATAATAATAATAATAATAATGATAATAATAATACTAATAATAATGGTAATAATGGTAATAATAATAATAATAACAATAATATAACAATAATAATAATAATAATATTAATAATATAATAATGATAATAATAACAACACCAACAACAAAAATAATAATGATAATAATAATAATAATAATAATAATAATAATAATAATAATAATAATAATAATAATAATAATAATAATAATAATAATAAAGTAATAATAATAATAATAATGATAATAATAATAATAATAATGATGATGATAATAATAATAATAATAATAATAATAATAATAATAATAATAATAATGATAATAATAATAATAATAATAATAATAATAATAATAATAATAATAATAATAATAATAATAATAATCATTGCCTTTTCACTCTATACCAGGGTATAGGCCACGAACCGCAGACTTCCACTTATTCCTATCTTGGGCAACTCTTGATAGGTCTCTCCTAAAAGACCCCTCTCCCCATCCTCCACCACCATGAATAAAAATAATAACAATAATAATAGTTGATTTTTATGCACCTGGCTATCCACGAGAGAGAGAGAGAGAGAGAGAGAGAGAGAGAGAGAGAGAGAGAGAGAGAGAGAGAGAGAGAGAGAGAGAGAGAGAGAGAGAGAGAGAGAGAGAGAGAGAGAGAAGAGAGGGAGGGAGGGAGGGAGGGAGAGAGGGAGGAGAGACTGGGAGAGAGAGAGGGAGAGAGGGACAGGGACAGGGAGAGGAGAGTGAGAGTTTGAGAGAGAGGGAGGGAGGGAGGGGGAGAGAGAGAGAGAGAGAGAGAGAGAGAGAGAGAGAGAGAGAGAGAGAGAGAGAGAGAGAGATCTCCAGAGAGAGAGAGAGAGACAGAGAGAGAGAAGAGAGAGAGGGAGAGGGAGAGAGGGAGAGAGGGAGAGAGGGAGGGAGAGAGAGAGAGATAGATTGAGAGAGAGAGAGAAGAGAGAGAGAGGGAGGGGAGAGAGGGAGGGAGAGGGAGAGAGGGAGGGAGAGAGAGAGAGAGGGAGGGAGGAGAGAGAGGGAGAGAGGAGAAGAGAGAGAGAGAGAAGAGAGAGAGAGGGGGAGGGAGAGGAGGGAGAGAGGGGAGAGGGAGAGGGAGAGGGAGAGAGGGAGAGGGAGAGGGAGAGGGAGAGAGGAGAGAGAGAGAGAGAGAGAGAGAGAGAGAGAGAGAGAGAGAGAGAGAGAGAGAGAGAGAGAGAGAGAGAGAGAGAGAGAGAGAGAGAGAGTGCGTGTATAACCGGCAAGAAATTATGCAACCGAAAATTATCTTCACAAGTACCATGGTACCAGTAGGCCACTTGGACAATGTCGAGGACAGAACTTCAAGGCTGGGTAACATTTTTTGCAACTAGCAGGATACTATGGATTCTGTATCGAGAAGGCCCTGTACAGTTATTCCATCCACAAGCACCTCTGCGCTAATCGCATGTCGAGGGTCTAGGCTATTAGGGTAGAACAGTTCCCTAGACGGCGGCCTTCCGACCTACACCGGTAACATTCGCCATGGCGAGAACGCCAATTTGCAAGTTTTTAATGGCCTGGGTGAGATCTTGTATTTTTGTCTTTCCAATGGCTGGAATCCGTCCTGATTAAGTGCAACTTCAAAGAAAACAAAACAGCAATAAAATAAAACAACAAAAAAAACACACAAAAAAACAAAAATAAAACAACAACAGCAACGATAACAAAACATTCCTCAAGCAAAATTTAAAAAATGGGGGGGGGGGGGGTTCAAAGTCAGGTCGGTGACTCGGTGTTTCAAGTCTACTGTTTGTGAAAATAATGACATAAGATAATATGGAAGCCCCATAGGAACAAAGACGAGACAAGGAATATGGCAGAAAAAATCCTGGCCATCATGGGGATCGAACCCGAGACCTCTGCGTCGGAACACATCCCCCGCCATGAAAAGAAAGCGTACTACCAACCTAGCTAACCATTGACATTGTTTTTTTCGAGACATTGTTGGAAGTGAGAAATTTCAGTTGTTTAGATCGAGACATAAAGAGCATTTTTGTAAGCGCACGACTCAATAAGGTAATCTAATTGGCGTTACAAGTATTGCATAGATACTGTGAGGCCTCTTTTTTTTCTGCCTATTCCTTGTATTTGTCTCGTCTTTGTTCCTATGGGGGCTTTCATCTTATGTCATTACCTTCACTTCGATATGCCCCTTGCCTCAGTTTGTCTGAGACTGTGAAAAGTGGTACATGTATTCCCCTTTTATAACTCTTCCGTAAAAAAAAGGCCGTAAAGCTAAACATGGAATCGAGGTTGTGACATTAAACGATACTTGAACAATTCCTCTGAAAAAGCTCTAAGCAGAAGAAGAGAGTCAAGCATCGACTAGTTGAAATCGACTATTTTAGCCAATGTGTGTTCACTACTATTACCACCAACTATCATTGACTAACAAGAAATGGCTGCTCTAGACGAACATAAAAGTAGATTGTCATGAGGTCATAACATTATCATTTGTTGTTGGTCGTGTTTCATTTGATGCTCGAAGGATTGAGTCTAATTGAAAGACTAGTTAAAATTGAGATAGCAACATTGGCTATATTATACGTATATTACGACGGTAAGATGTTGTACAATAATGATTAAATAACATAATAATGTACCGAAGCTAAGAAGAATTAGAAAGATAGATCTAGACTAGTAAAAAGCTAGATTCTTGATCTAAGCCAGTCATGATAATCAAGCTAAGAAGTGATTGATGCTAATCGAAGAGGATTGTAGACATAGATCTATAAAGATTAGGGAAAAACGACAATAAGTTACAACTCCACCTATAAAGACAGAACATGTCATTGGTGGAGTTGTCACTATTCGTTATTGTCGTTTTTCACCTTTTTGACTTCTCTCCACTGTGGCTCCTTTGTGCCATAATGATTAGATTAACCCTAGTAAGGCTATGACCGGTAAATGCCAGTTTGTTACAGCACTCAGTTCAGCACTTTCTTTCTTTCTTTCTTTATCAGTTCCCATTCTACCTTTTGGTGTATGGGTTCAGATGCCCGAGATGATCTTTCTCCAGTATGCTCTGTCTTGGCATTTTCTGTTTCCTTTCAAAAAACTTAAATGTCTATGCTTCAATGCCTCTTTATATCTTCTTTTCACTTTCTCCGAGGTCTGCCTTTTTGTCTTTTACCTTGGGCTTTAGCACTATATACTGATTTAGCTATTCTATTGTCATTCGTTCTGTTTACATTCCCAAACCATCTCAATTGATTTGTTTCTATCTTTGTTTTTATGCCATCTGCTTTGGTTTGATCTCTTATTGTTGTGTTTCTGATTTTGTCTCTTAATTTTCCTACTAGGCCTACCCTTCTTCAATATTTCATTTCAGCTGTCTGTACCCTACTGTATTCTCTACTGTCTAAGGTCCAGGTTTCGCTGCTATAGAGGAGAGTAGGCAGGTTTCACAAAAATGGGACCCAATGCTAACTTGAACTCTTCAATTAATCTTTCTCAAAGTCTAATCAATGAATCTTCTTAACATTTGGTCCATGTATAGCTTTGGCATCGCAGATATGAAAAACATAATATTGTGAAATTTGCTTTCAATATGTATGTTTTGTGATTTTTGGGTGCGTACCTCAGCAATTGAGACTGACAGCATTACCCTCTTTTTAATAAGTTCTTTTTGACCTTAAGGTAGGTGAGGTCAACGACCTTTTATTCTGTTTTCTTTAATTCCATGTGAAAGAGAATTGTTCAAAGAAAATTTGGCGAGTTCTAAATTTTAAAAATCTTTTGCATTGATCACGTGAGGCAGGTTTCAGATTTTCGTTAGTATGTAACAACTGTGGTCTACAAAATACATAGAAGCGCCGTTTTATGATCTGGAGTGAAAGAAAACATATTACTACGACCATATATCCTGTATAAGACACGAAAAAATCATAGGTAACTCTAAATGAGAGAGAATACCATGAGACTACTGTCAGTCTGCAAAACCTTATGGTCGGACAAAAAATATTTTTTTCAATCTGAGGTCTAATAACGGTAATATTGCGTCGAGCTATTTTCTCGTAGTTCATCTCGTGTAAGCCTATTGAGAAATCATGAAATTTTTGTTTTTAAATTGTCCGGTTGGCTTTGCAGAATATTTTGTCTTGGGATGCTCCTTACGGCCATGGCTGACGGCCATGCGCTTACGTCCGCACAAAAATGTAGAAAGGACACTGTGATCAGGTTAGATTCGGTTGCATTAGCAAAACCTGCTTTGGCTTATCGTGAGTGAAACTTATGTAAAGAAGTCCGGCAATCAATAGGCTTTCATGATTTATTACTTTCTAATAATTAAAGACAAGATAATTGGCAATACGGGAGGTTTAGAAGTCCATTACAACGATAGTGACTCTACGTCTCCACTATGCACAGTCTTCTTGGCATAACAATACAATATTACTAAAAACGTATTTAAACGAGAGAGAGAAAATAATACTAATAGCACAGGTTCAAGTAGAGTTCAAGATTTGTCAGCCACCGCTCCCATCCCGTCCCGTATTCCGCGAAGCAATTATCGATCGATAAAGACACAAGTTTGTGCTAGTCTAGTGGGCGCTCTGTGTGACTGTAGACAGTCGGAGAGGGGGGGTGAGTGATGATGGGAGTAGGGTGGGGGTGGGGGGGGGGGGGGGGCTTGTACAGGGGGAAAAGAACCATTGTCAAAAGCGCTTTCTTTTTTGGTGAGGGTTTTGTTGCTGGTGCATCTCTCTCTCTCTCTCTCTCTCTCTCTCTCTCTCTCTCTCTCTCTCTCTCTCTCTCTCTCTCTCTTTTCTCTCCCTCTCTCTCTCTCTCTAATGGCAAATATCGGCCTATATACGTATCACATCCTCACTCGTTTAAGTCGTGAAGTTGACTGTACCGGTTTCAGCAGAATGGTACACATGATAAACCTGTAACATGTTAACAGGATAGTATAAAGGCGTACAATCACAGAATTTTACAAAAGAACGGGACAAAAAAGCATCCGTTTTCATCCATCCACACGATCCGTAACGCGCAAGTCATTTGATCAACGGTAAGGCACTGGCCGTGGTCTCTACGCCGAGGTGCCGCGAAACACAAAAACAGACTTCACATCTTATTGAGAACTAGGGAAAAGTCAGGGAACTCTCCAAACCAAATGCCCAAGCGTTACGTCACTAAATAAACGCTAGGGAAACCTCGGTCGACGGACCCGTGCAGTTCGCTTAACATTACGCCACTGGTATTGGACCTAGATTTTTCACAGTTATGCCCTTGACTGAAAAAAATGACTTTTAAAGGCTAATTTACTCGCCTCACAGTCCTTTGCTATCTCACAAAGTCATATATCTGGAATCCTCAGGTTCTAAGCTTTAACATGGTATATAACACTTGTAAGAAATATAACATGTACATTTTGACAAAAGAGGAAAATGGGGATGGACCATTTTGTGAAACCTGCCAGTAGGACAATAAACTGTATTGTATACTGCCATTTTGGTTTTTGTTGATAATTCTTGCTTACCTACAAATGCCTTTCCTAGATGGTTATATATTGCACTCACCTTTTTGATTCTCTGGCTGATTTCTTCTCTTAGTTTTCCCACTGAGTTAATCATTTCTCCTAAGTAATTGTAGCTTTGAACTTGTTCTTAATTCTCCCTGCCCAATTAAAAATTTTGTGTTTTACAGACCTTCTATTTCTCCGCCTTTAGGCGGAATGCTGGCAATTTTAACATTTGCCGACATTTCCGACATTTTTCCACTGAACGAAAAAATATATATTTTTGGACACTTGCGATTCGAATGGCAGAAATGACGAATGTCAGAAGAAACGAGTTAAAAATTTTGATTTCCGGCGTTAGAACTTCCGTTTGAGATTGAGATTCAGGTATTGTAACAGTCATCATATTTCAGGGATGGGGATATTCCAGTTTTTCACGGATTTCCGGGTTTTCTTACACGTCGAAAGGACCTCCAGGATTTTCAGATGAGACTTCCGAGATTTTTGAAATAGTCTATGTTTCAGGGGAAAATGACGCATCACCGGTCGTTCTCGCAGGCAAGGCCTGAGCCGACATCATTTCCACCGGAACGACCTCTTACCTGTTGCCTGCAGGCCATTGTCGTAACCCCTATGGGACAGGGATGGGGATTTTCGGGTTTTTTGTCACAGAGGAGTTTCTCCGTGTTTTTGTCTCATTTTTATACACGACAAGCACTAGCCGCCCGGGAAAACATAGGGTCAAGGTCTAATTAGAACGGATGTCCCAAATAGAGAAAGAGGGGGGGGGCAGGGAGAAAGAGAGAGTCATTACGGTTTAATGAGAGACAGACATTAAAATTAGTAATACTGGTGTGGTAAGCCTAGTAATAGTAGTAGTGGTACTGGTAGTAGGCGTCTTACATCTACATACCTTTAACGTTCAAGATTTCAAGTTTAGTCGTGCGCTTTTTTGTTGTTGTTTTCTAGAATTATGCCCTGTTTACTATTTTACGATTGGTTTTGCTTTTTTCAAGCAGGACACTTCTGCTCCGTGCTTATAAGAGAGACACACTCTCTCTCTCTCTCTCTCTCTCTCTCTCTCTCTCTCTCTCTCTCTCTCTCTCTCTCTCTCTCTCTCTCCTCTCCTCATGCACAAACAATGCAAGATTGCTATACAACATCCTGATCAACGCAGGCACGGGGGAGTATTGATTTTTTTTTCACGGTCGCATGTTATTACTTTAGGGCTAGTCACATATGCTTGGTAGAAAGTTTCTGGCTTGACTTGAATTAATGAAGTGAAGCTGCTTTGATTTGAGCTTTTCTTTTAATATCCAAGACTCAATTCCAGCTTGGATGGATAGTGGGTGCTACTAGTAGGTTCATCTTTCCTTTTCCTCTTTTATCTGCTGGTAGGTTCTTCATCTTTCCTTTTCCTCTTTTATCTAATCTTTAATCTTTTTGTTTACTTTCACCTGAGATCAATGTATATATATGTATTAGAGGGGGTAAACTTCAATAAAACAACAAACAAGTCCAACTGACCTCCATGCCCTTTGCGAATCACACCCGTAAATGGAGATAACTCACACATGTTGACATTTTAAAAAACTACTAGTGTTTAGCTTGGATTAGAAGTTTTGATTCCAGGAGTGTTGCATTATAGGTAGCCATTGTTGAGGTAGGTAGAGAGAGGGGGGGGGGATACTTGAGAACATTAAGGAATATTGTAGTTATAGTAAAATGTTTTGAAGGGAAGGAAAGTGATTGCAAAGTAAAATGCCATAGATGAAAATGAGTAAGAAAACATGAAAAATCTGATTGAAATTAGTGACTGCGATAAAAGAGAATGAAGAACGTTTGGTGAGATTGAGAAGAGATCGATTTGAATGTAAAGAAATGAAGATAAACGAAAAGAAGAGATGATTCACTTGTTTTCGTGTGTTCTTGGGTTGTTTTCTTTTATTGTTTTTGTGTGTGTGTGTGTGTTTGAGTAATTATTTGGCTAGAGCCTATCAGGGGGAGGGAGGGGCTCACCTTTTTAATAACTGCTATGGGATGTTACTTGCACAACATACACATGGCACCTGTGAAATGTAATCTCATTTTGGCAATCATTAAGTGATGATCACTAAATATTTCTACTCCTCTGTTTACTCTCTTGCATCCAATGTACTATAAAAAAGGAGCTGCTAACTATTATGTAGTCTATCATTGACTTTTCACACCTGTCTTCATTTACTCTTGCATATTTGTGGATATCTTTATGAGGAAAAAAGGTGTTGGCTGTTTTCACGCTATTCTTTAGGCAAAAATCTATTAGTCTCTCTCTATTTGGAGAAGTTGTTGTCTCTCCTTTACCTATAACTCCTCCTGACGTTTCTACATTGTTGCCTACTCTAGTATTTAAATCTCCTAAAAGCATTAGTCCCTGTTTGGGCTTAGATTCTCTGCAGCTATTTGTAAATCGTTTTCGAAGATCTTTTTCTTCTTTAGTTGCGTCTTCATTTGGTCCATAAGCTATTAATAATTTAATTTATCGTCCTTTTGCTTTAATATTTGCCTCTAATGGCCGTGGGCATATAAGTTTCCAACTTTCTAGTAGCTTTTCATGTCTTTTATGCACCAGCCTACTCCTGCTCTAGCTCTATCTTTGACATCTACTCCTGAGAAGATTAAAATATGATTCGGTCCTACATTTTCTATTCCTTGTCCTTTTTTCTTTATTTCTGTAATGGCCAAAATATCTACTTTAAATTTTTCCATTTCTTCAACTAATTCTAATTCTTTTCCATTTATTGCCCTAACGTTCCACATTCCAAAAATCACTGTACGTATTCGTTTCCAAGTTCATCTTCGAAAGATCAAGCCGGTTATTTTTTTTCTCTGACTCTGTTTGTTTTTGGATAATCAGGGGATCAGCCCACTGTCCCCTAGGTAGATGGTGGGGCTGCCACCTTGAGGCCCCTACCAGGCCTTGTTATTTTCTGTCAGGGTCAACTCCCTTAGCCTTTAGTCATTCAATACCAGCTTGCAAGGCAGCAGGTTGTTATTTTCTGTCAGTGTTAACTCCCTTAGCCTTTGGTTAGCCAAGACCTACCTGCAAGGCAGCAGGAGACTCGTGGAGGGTGGAATCATCTACTCCCTGTACTGTCCACTGTCCAGAGTTCAGCGCCTACACCCGGGATTTACTATTTGCCTGCCACAAACCTCTCAGCGCGATGCCTGGCATTTGCCAGGAAGGAAGTACTGGTCAAGAGAGGCCTGAATATTTCTCCTTCTTGTTACTCTCATACTGTCTTCCACTTATCCTCTTTTAATCATCTTTTAAAATAATGCTTTCTGATCGACTAACCATTTAGTAAACAGGAAAAAGGACGGTTTCAGGCTCAAAAGCTTACGTTCAAAAGGCATTTGGTTGAGTCTATTTCAAATGGGGTATGTCTATCATTGTCTTTGCCTTGGATAACTGGTAGTAGCGATGCTAACAGCTGTACTGCGCATGAAGTAGGCTTTTTATACAACTTTCATTTATTGTTCACCCCTATTGTATAATGGAATGATCCTACTAGGACAAGTCCATCACCAGAGGGGTGTAAATGTGAGCTGGTCTGTGTGTGTTTGCACAGATGCGTAATTGGTCTTGTTGTTTCCTACTAAATTGAAAAAAATGGAATCATCCTAGGTTGAGACCAGATGGTCGCCATGCGACTGAATTCAATAGATTGGTGATGGCCTGGTCAGAAGTCACACTTCCCCATGAACTTGTAAAACGTTGTGGGCAGCCTCGTGCCGCGGCGATGACTGTCAGGGAGCCAACTGGCGTGGGGGCACTGGCTGCGCGAGCATGCTTTTTTCTAATGTTAAGGTCCTCCTTAAAAATTGATGTCACGGTGACACAAGGAATGGTTGGCCAAATAGGAATACCTTGGCTAATGACTCTAATGACTTGCCAATTTTTTAAAAATGGGAATGAATTGAAAATAGAGGGGGGGGGGGGTTCAGTCTTTGTTTGGGGGTCTTGTTCCTGACTATGTGAAAATCCAGGGAATATTAAAGTCATAATCATAAAACGAAGATAGAAAATATTATAATATAATATAAATACTCAATAAAAATCCCTAAATCTGATAGTTATCACTAACATTATTTGGCATAATGAATAAAAAACCACCTGGCTACTTTGCTTAGGTGCATTCACATACATGTTTGGGCTTTGGGGTGATGGCAAATTTGTTATTTCTTCAGTAAATTTAAGGTTTAGCAGTTATTCAAAGTCTCGACAAATGGACCCTCTTCCGACTCGTCTCGCCTGGCGAGACAAGCACAGATGGCCTTCATCTTGCCTGGCGAGACACACAGCGATGGTCTAAAAGTAAAAGGTGAAAGTGAAAAGAATTTTTTGCTGTTGCTTTCAGTTAGCAGAGCAGTCTTTCGTGACTGAATACGACTTTCTTAGTCAAGATGACACAGTGTGAGACTGAGACAGCAGATTGTGCAACATTTAACTGAAACATCAAACTTCATATCGGACATGTCTTGTTGATATTGACGTTAGACAGTGTGACATGCTCTAGGACTTATCTCAAACATTCATCCGGCATTGATTTTGAGACATTGTTGGAAGTGAGAAACTTTCAGTTGTTTAGATTGAGACATAAAGAGCACAACTCAAAAAGGTAATCTAATTCTTACAAGTATTGATTATAGATGCTGTGTGATAAGTGAATCATTGTTTCTGAAATTTCAAAAAAAGAATCCTGAAATTATTAAATTCTGGTATTACTTAACAAACAAAATGGAATAAAAAAGATAAAATGATCCCTTAACAAACTTGCAATTTTCTGGAATAAACACATACCCCTGGTCTAGGTTAGGTGGATTGACACCTAGTCCTATCGGAGTTGAATGAAAATGCTGGTCATGTGTACAGACCACAACACTGCACATTAAAGGTCCCTTGGCTGTTTACAGGGCAGTCTGGTCATAATTAAAAACCCTGCCAAAACCCCTGAGATCACCTTACTTGTGGCTGTGGAATGGGTAAATTTAAATCAAATATTAAAAGCCTGAATTCCCATTAATCAACTAACTGTTCAAAAATACGCTATTTAGTTTAGACAAATAAGATGGACTCCATCACTTTCGCATACAGAAGATATGAATCAAACCAATAGGCAAAGAATGAAAAATGTAACAAAAGTGTGGGCCATCATTTGGTGTTGTTCTGCAGTGCAAGTGCAGGAAGCTCAGGACAAGAATTAAAAATTGTCATTTTATGTGACACATTTTATTGCAATCATCTCTTGGATTGCATATAAAACAGTCATGTTGAACAAAAGAAGCCATAAAATAAAAATCCGTTTAAGATGCAAGGGTTATGTCGTTAAGATCATGTAAAACAAGCATCTTTTCTATATTGTTTTTATTAGTACAGTAATATGTTTTCATTCCATTTTTTCTCTCTTTCTGATTTGTTTTGTTTCAATAAATCATCCACCAGATGTCATTAAAACCAAGAAAAGTCGATTTCCAGGTAACTTGGGAAAATATCAAGACAACTATACAAGGCGTGATTACTTGTGGATCTGTGGGAAAGGACACCTGGAATGAACGTTTTTCATATCATTTTTGACTTAACACTTGCGTTACCGTACTGTTAAACAATATCTCTGGTTTTACAGTTTATAAATGCATAAGAAGCTTTTTGTCTTTAGTCTAATCACATGCACGTCTCATCAGAAAATGAAGGAAGACAGAAAAAGTTCAAGGGGTATGATTTTTTGTGATGATAAATGAAATGAAGCTTCAACGACATTCTTTAAAAAAAATAGAAATGAGATTTCATCCATACATGTTAATGATCAATATTCATGTGTCCGTGTGCACGCATGTGTCAATAAATTCTTCACACAGTATAAACTGTTCCTCTTGAAATCCTTGAAAGAGACATACATACTGATTACGAAGAAATGATGGAGATGGTAATTATTTATTTATGATAAATTAAAGATAAAAGCTGAAAAATGGACCAAAGAATTAGGAGGATTAGGGGTGGCACCTCAAGTGATTTTTTTTGCTTTTGAGTTTAGGTTTTTGCTTTTAGTATGTACATGAGTAACTGTCAAAATACAGTCATCCTATATCATTGAAAAGTTTGTAGTGTCCTTGGTTGCCATAGAAACTGCCGCCATCTTGGATTTTGACTCAATTTTCAAAATCTATCTTCTCCCTTAGTTATGAATAAAATCACTCAAAACCTGTGCAGATCGTCTTTTCCATTCAATATCTAAAGAGCTGACGTCAGGTTTTTTCGATATTTTGGATACATTTTTTTTAATGAAAAATTTTGAAAATACTATATATCGTGAATGTACAAAAACGGCGTTTTTATTACAAAAAAAAAATTCTCAAAAAGTTCACAAAAGATTTAAAAAAAAACAACGTCATTCTATTAAAATTGACAAGAGGAACCTGTGTGCCAAATATAATACAAATCGTTCGGTAAATGGCGGAGGAGATTTTAGTGTGGAAAAACTACATTTCGAGAAAATGCAAGTAAAACAATCAAAAGAAAATAACACAAAACAAACGCTTCAGACGGGCTTCCCTTGTTGTAGCAGCCCTCTTACTCTTTCGACAGTCTCTGGCATTGTTACTTATGTAAATAGGATTATAAATCTAGGTTTAGATGTGCACTATTGTGAAAAAGATGTCGAAATTATCAGGGTTTTTTTTTTTTTTCCCTCTATATCCTATGGTTGTGCGTGTGTTTACGTACACACTGACGTGCAACGCCTCTTATATCACACAGCGGTGGAAGATGCGTAGATCGGCATCGGCACATGAGGTCAAATATCGTGTGCTGCCACATTTGGCGATTAACTGCCAATATACAGGTTCTCAGTCAGTGTTAAAGTAATTTACATCAAAATGTTGACTGTTTTTACCTTCCCTTGCCTACAAAATATTTTGTAAAAAAAAATAATTATACGTCAAATGGACATTTTTCTACCCGAATATGCAAAGAACAAAATCAACCTTTTGGTCCAAAACTCGCCAGTCCAGGTGAAACTGAATGTCATAAATATATATATAAATATTTTCTTATCATTTGCTTCTGGAGGAGTGGGACCTTGTTTTTAGTTGTCGTCTAGGTTTTTCTATTCTTATATCTAATATTGTGACCTTGACCTACCTACTGATGTGTACCACTTGTGTACAGCTCTACCACAGCCACATGGAGAGAGTCTATATAACCACACAAAACTGTTCTTGGAAGAACATGTTAAACACTTGGAAAAGGTTGGTGCATGAAAGAAGTTTGTTTAATTATCAGAATAATTCCACTAGTTTAAAAAAAAATTATTTTAATTTTAAAATTATTTTTTTTATTACTATTATTAAAAAAATTTCGCGTGTGTTACATTTTATTGAAATTTCATCAAAACATCAAATGAAGGCTTTATTTCAGATATTCAAGTATTTAAGGTGAAAATGGATACAATAATTCTTGAGACATCATCAATGCATCTCTATCAAAGT
This sequence comes from Doris montereyensis, assembly GCA_037039925.1. NCBI lineage: Eukaryota > Metazoa > Mollusca > Gastropoda > Nudibranchia > Dorididae > Doris > Doris montereyensis. The sequence goes on from JAXRKP010000471.1 coordinate 123,790, forward strand.
CAAACCTGCTTTGAATGAATACATTCACAAATGTAAAAATAAAGGTGTGAAAATAAAGGGCAAACGGCAATGACATTCAAGTGAGGAATCAGCAATCAAACCCTAGCAAATTGATAATTATCTGAGAATTACAAAATATTATTTAGAAAATGTTAACATGAAAAGGTATGCATATTCTTGGCTATACACAATGTCAGAATATTGTGCACATAGTCTCCAAAGTCACAGTCCTCCATAATCCAGATCGTCTGGTCTTGCCAATTAAGTAGATATCGTTGTCGCATTTTCGCATATGGGCTGTTGTCTTCATTGTTCTTGGCGATGAAGTTTCTTATCCTTTTGATTGGTAATGCAGTACTCAATAATGAGATCATCAGTCTCTGCAAGAATAAGATGTGTTGTTTGAAATGTGTCTTAACACGAGCTTTAAAATGTCCTTGTTGCGATCTGGCTGTGTAATATGCCTTCCTGTGTCATTCGTGATTTTGAAGATCTGGACGTTTATTTTATCACAGTGAAGTTGCTTGACTGTGTCAGTAAAGCGTGTGATTACTGCTACCACCTTGTTGGTTTTCCATGGATGAGTTTTCCTCACTTGTGGGAGAGCTTTCTTTGTCATATTCGGTCTCACTGTCTGACGTGATAGATGTGTCAGAAATGTGTAGATCTATCTTCCTTTTGGTGTGTTTCGTATCTGTCGCTGTGTCATCTAGGTTGTTTGATTCACTGATTGTATTTCCAACCATAGTCAAGGGGCGATGTTACGGTTAACACGCTGAATAAATGGATAGCACTGTCGTTACTCTGGATTGAGGCCGTATTGTTGTTGTTTGTTTGTTGAATGTCAGCACTTCCATTTTCTTTGTTTTCAATAAAATCCGTGCTCGTAGATGTGTCGTCAGGAGCGATGTTACGGTTGACACACTGAATAAATGGATAGCACTGTCGTTACTTTGGATTGAGGCCGTATTGTTGTTGTTTGTTTGTTGAATGTCAGCACTTCGAATTTCTTTATTTTCAATAAAGTCCGTGTTCGTAGATGTTGTTGCCGTCTTCGTTGCTACTCCTGTATGGTGTTGTTTTCTAAAGTTGTCTCGTCTTACTGCATTTTACGATGTGTGTGAATTGTCGGCATTAGTTTTTATATTGATGGTATTATGAATCCTGGTTAAGAATACATGTATTGTCAACGGTTTGTCAATTCTTTCCTTTGCAGGCTATTCAAGAAAGTGGGGATGAAACTATTTTAGAAATGTATCATAGACATTGGCAGAATTATAACACTGGCACAACATATCTCAATCAGCTTTATCGGTAAGTGTCAACTTGAGAAAAGACAAATATTTTTATTCTTTTAGATGCCTACCAATATGTTGAAAACGTATTTCCAATACGTTGAAAACGTATTTAGTTTGCTTAGTTTGCTTTGAGCCTGTACGTCTGAATTCACCTTGGAAAGCATATATATGTGAGGGTTCATCGCATGTTTCGTAAGAAACCTTAAATCAACGGCAAAGACTGAGAAATTGGGATGAAAATCTGCATACACCTTTCTACGTTTAAAAAATATATATATGTACCGTTGCATTTTGCCAAAAAGGCAGAGGTGTTTGTTCTTTCTTTGCTAAAGGGGTTCAAGTTAAATAGTCAGTTTTTGTGAATATATTACAGGCCGTCTTTCAAGTAAGAAATCGGAATTTTATTTTTAAAAAGGAGGCTTGATTATCTTTAAATCATTTATAAAGATAAAGATGGATTTATAGTCCGTATCCCCGCACAAGTGCAGGCTCACCGACTATATCATTTATCTCCAAGCAGGCCATGTCATTCAAAGTCATTCTCAACTCCCGGGAGAGCATACAGTACACAAGTCTGTTAGGCTTTACACTCTGCCAAGATCTTTCTCTTCCTATAGCTGGGTACTCATCCACACCTGAGTCAAGTGAGGAAATTGAAGTGAAGTACGTTTCCTAAGAGTACAACGTTGTGAAGGACAACTCACCTGTGCCAGCCATGGGGCTCGAACCAGTGTCGTCGTGAATACCAGCTCACAACACTATGGTTCAGCTACAGCGCCTCATAAGCAATGAATCAGAAGACGTGTGTTTAATGAAGTGGACAAAAAATATTATGAAGTATATTTCCGATCATTTAAAAAAATGATTCTGTCTTTCATATACCAGTGGTTTATCCATTTTTATAGTAAAAGTTCTAAGAAATCCTGCTGTGTCAAAATGTTTCCTTCTGTTTTTATTTTAAATTGCAGTTACCTCAACACTAGTTATATAAAGAAATTGAAATTCTCTGAGGCAGATGTCACTTATGGTGTTTTTGCGACATATGCTGATTTACTGTTGGAGATTGGAGAGGTAATTTGTTTTTGTTTTGTTTTTTTGCTCAGATGGTTGTCTGCTTTTTTTTGTTTTATTTCCTTTTTTGGAAAACTGGGAGGATGAATCTTTATTGTCAATAATCAACTTCATTCTTTTTTCTTACCTACTTCTGGAGCGCATTTTATGTGTCAGTGGAAACATCAGCAATAATCTTGTATATATACTAAATTTATACTCCATCTAATTATAGAACTATATAAGCACATTTTCATATATTCATGTTTCTTCAAAGGACCGAAAATTGATAATCAAAACAGTTTTGTGTGCATTCTATTTATTGAAATTGAAACAATAAAGGTTAGGGCAAATTGCACAACTTTTCTCCTTTCTAATTGTATTCAATTGGCTAAATTTGAGGTGCTTGAATGATTGAAAGATGTTTTGCTTTTACATCTGTCCACAGCTTGCAAAAAGATACATGGAAGAAACTGATGATTGATCCCCTCAAAAACAAGATAGTGCCTTTGGTGTTACAGGAAATAAAAAGTAACTGAATACGCCATATACTCATGCAAAAATCACATAAGAGCTATCTTCTTAATTCTAGGCCAATTGAAATGTGTCTTTCTTACTGGTTTTATTGTTGTCTGTTCATTCCTTATCTTAGCACATTGTATGTAAATTGTAAGCTCTTTATATTAAATGTAGAAAAATTCAGGACGGAGCAACACCTGAAATACTATATATAGTTTATTGCAATCAGATTTATTGTTTTTGTTTCTATATATATTATTGCTATTATCATTATCATTATAGTACAGGGGCCTTGGTAGTCCAGAGGTAAGGTGTCGGTCTTTCAACCAAAAGGTAATGCCCCGTCAACGGTTTAAAATTTTTCTCAAGTTTTTTTCAAGCAAAATCTATCCCCCTGGTCCAGGTAGGTGGATCGACACCTAGTCTCATGAGAGACTTGTTGATAAAAAGGAGATCTCAACACTGTACACATTTAAGATCCTTTGGCCGTTTACAGGGCAGTCCGGCAAATTTAAAAATCCTACCAAAAACTCTGAGATCATCTTAGTTGTGGATGTGGGTAAATCAAATCAAATTATTGTAGTGCATCTGAAACAAAATCTTCATTTGATATAATAATAAGTTTTATATCCCACTATAAACTCAACTGCAAGATTTTGTTATTTTGATTTATTTCACCTCAGTTGTGGATGTGGTTAAATCAAATCAAATTATTATAGTGCATCTGAAACAAAATCTACATTTGATATAATAATAAGTTTTATATCCCACTATAAACTAAACTGTAAGATTTTGTTATTTTGATTTATTTCAGAGACAGAAACGGCCATGATGTGAACCAGACAGTGATCCACAGCATTGTAAATTCTTTTGTTGACGTGTCGGAGTATGAGAAGAAAACACCCCTTGAGGTTTGTGTCTGGTATACAAGTTAGAGCAGTGCAGAATATTTCTCATTTTCTCTGCCAACCCTAATACGGAACAGATTCAAAAGTTTTTGTTTTTTTTTGGGGGCAATTCTTTTCTTCAGAAGGTTATTCCTTCTGAGTAGAGATTTACATGGAATTGTAATGAATTTACAGGTTATTTTAAAGACACTACCAAAGGATTTTGTCAAATGAATACAAATTATTTACGTTGTTTTTACATAGGATGAAGAGCGTTAAAATTAATCAGTTTCATTTTGACCGAAGTCTGCTGACTTTGGCCAATGTGTTAGCAGACGCCCATATCTTGATCATACTAAAATAATGGACATACAACCCTTTTTTTTCTTTTTTTATTATTATTGATATCTGATTGAACAGAACCGCAGATATTGGGGTTAAGATCTTTTACATTAGAACTTTTCTAAAATATTTTCACCTTTGTCTGCTACAGCTTTACCAACAACTTTTTGAGGGACCATTTTTAAAGGAGACCGGCGAATTTTACAGTACGCGAGCTGCCCATTTGAAGGCAGAGTGCTCTTGTTCAGAATACTTAGAAAAGGTAGGAGAATTTCACATTGTCTACTATAATGCTATAGGGAGTCTTTTCTTAAAGTTTAAAATCTTCTGATAGCTGCTTCAAATTCTTCATGAAACCAAAATGGCACTGCTTTTAAAAATTTTGTTATTATATCTTAATCTTATGCAGGTTCTGGTTTCTGAAGGAATAGTGATACACGTCAAATATTGGATCATGATGAATGGGTTTATGTCAATGTGTACTGAGTCAACGTCTGAGTAGATGCTTGTGCTTGCTTTTATCATGGGTGCATTGTTTTATTTTAAATTATTCTGTGAAAAGAGGAGCTTACAGGTTACGTCATTTTGAAGAAAATGACAGCAAAAAAACCCAACAAACCCTGGTTTTGAAACTATCTTTACGTTACAAATAACAGAATTAAACAGAAAGGATTCATGTTATACTCTTAAATTTTTCCAGACTGAAAATGTTGTTCATTTTGGTCTTTGTTGCATCATGAAATGGAAAAGTCAGTAGTCATTTGAATGATTCATGGTGACAGTCTTTTATATATTATTGATAGAATTACGTTGATCATTTGGAGTCAAAAGATGTGACTGTTATATTTCAAGCTAGCATAGAATATTTAAATTTATAAGTTAATTCTCACATTATAGTGGGTTGGGGTTTTTTCCCAGGTTTGAAAAAAAAACCCTGAGAACTGAAAGATCAGAAAGAATGAAACATGAAAATTTCATTTGAAGGGATTGATCTTAGGAAGAAAAGTTGAAAAGACGCAGATGTCTGTACTGTTTATAACTAAACTGTGTTTTTTCCTATTTCAAACCATTAGTTTATAATGAAAATAATGTGTACTTATGTATATAATGTCTGGAGCATTAAAACTAACTTTTGAATTTTATTTTCGGTTCTTGCCAGGTTATTCAGCTGCTCGATAGTGAGAACTTCAGAAGTCGAAAATTCCTTCACGGCACGTCGTACGATAAAGTTACCAACGAGGTTCGGACTAAGATGGTGGCAGAAAAGGTTGACTATCTCCGGGGAGAAAGCGCCCAGATGGTCAACCAGGAGAGGACTGCAGGTATCGAGCTCCTAGCATAGAAGCATTTGCCTGCCTCTTGTTAAGTGTTTTTTTATTAAAGAGGCACACTCCAAAGATGTCAGCCCTGGTACCTTACTTGGTTATGCAGACTTGAAACTCTTAGTAAATCATTATATTTTAAAAATTGGCTGGAGGAGTGGGACCAAGAAGTTAATAACAAACTTCATGAAGTGGTCCCAGAAAGGCCAAATGTAAAAGTAAGAAATAGAAAAGAAGAGAGCGTGTTAAGCCGTCTGCATTTTGGTCATTCGTGGCTTACGAGGAATTCCTGTTGACCCATGATATCACTCCTATGATCGCCTTTTTTACTATTAAACATGTTTTAATAGGGTGCTCTGATATACGAATGAAGTATTATTCAGAGGGAAACATTTACAAACTCTTTCAGAATAATGATCTAGAAACTATTTTTGCATTTCTGAAAGAAATGGGAGCATATCGACAGATCTAGAGTACTAATTACATTTACATATCAAATTTTGACACATCGACTTTATTTTTATAATATTTACAAATATTTATGTAAGCTTTTTATTTTTTAAAGTGCTTTGTGTTCTGCCTTGACAGTTGTTAGTAACATTAGTCAGCTATGAACCCTGAGATCACTGCTATGGTGGACAGGGTTACTTCAAAGAAACAAAATAAACAAATGCCTGGCGTAGGAGCATATTTTCTGACTTTGAACATTTTTCATACGTTGGATGTCATGAAGCTTAGTAAACACAGAAGATGAAATGTAATAGATCTATCATTTATGATTTTGACATAACTTGAATGATTTGATTTTCTCTGCTTTATTCTTGCTTCTATCAAGAGGACGTTTTTTGATGAAATATTATGATTTTGCATTTATTTATACTGAAGGACATTCCACTCATTTTAAATGTCTTTACTTCATTCAACCCCAGTATGTATTTTTTAGAGTATCTATTCAATCAGTCAGGCTGGTTAGGCTGCCGGACTTGGGATCAAGAGGTCTCAAGTTCGAAAGACAATTAACATGTATTTTTCCCTCTCGACCCAGGTGCAAATGGCTACAAGCGTACCATGAGAGTAACAACCTGTGTCAGGCTAGCGTCTTGTCCGGGAGGTGATGTTTTGCTTCACACTACAGAAACCGAGATAAGCTCCGGCTTTATGGGCCATAATCGGTCCTTAAGGAAAATAACTGTATCTATAAATGCACCACAAATCAACAATTAACCAAATAGGAACTAAATAGAACAAATTCAAACTGTTCAAGTCTTTCAAAACTGTGGGTGGTTAGCGAGTGCTGTAGGTAGTTCCTACTTATTTTCTTTCGCTCTTTCAGTTTTTTTCTTCTTGCTGTTCCCTCTTCATTCACCCTGAAGGTGGATGGGATAAATTTCAATGAAACAAACAAATTTTCAGAACTACCCTGGTCTTGATCTTGATTGTTTTTCTTTGTTTTTGTTCTACAGATTTAAAAATCTTTATATCTTGTTCAAACCCATCAAAGGACGTTTGGACGACCTGGTAGAGAAAATGGAGCACTACATCCGACAAAAGGGAGAAGAGGCTGTACATGATTTGGAAAATAATCCCAACGTGAGGACATTTTATAATTTTCGCTTATTCCTGTCATTTTGAAGTGCATAAGAAACCAAAGAAGCAACAAAGAAATAATTTGCTAATCTTTAAGATTAAAAACATGGACAAGAAATAATTTTGTACTTCCTATAAAGAAAATTGGCGTGATATATGTATTACTTCAAGTAGTTTTAGCCATCTTTTGATTTATTATCTTTTTTATTTTTCTTGTGTTGGTGGTTTATTGGTAAACTATGAAGTCATGTGTTTGAATCTTATTTGTGCTAGGCCCTATGTTGCTTCCTTGTGGAAAGGCATTTAACTCATTTTTCCTCACTTCGCCCAGATTTCGATAAATGAACACCCTTTCAAGAAGGGGATCTGATATGTTTCATATCCCAAAAGGTTACAACTGAAACAGTAGTGGTAGCATGTGTGTCTGTCAAGCATTATTGTGGTTGGGTTACTTTATGAATTATTAATTAGCGGCTGATTTTTGCTCTGTTTACAGTTTGTTGACGCCTGCTGAATGTTCACAAAAAGTTCAATGATATGACTATCGCTACTTCAACAATGATCAACTGTTTAAAAGTGCCTTGGAAAAAGTGAATATTTTTCTCAAATTATCTTTTAATACACTTGCTGCTGTTTTAAAGCCAAGTTTAAGAAATAGATTGTTTTATTTACTGCTATGAATATTATGTTACAATAATATTCCATAAATCTTTGTCAGTGTACTAAATTATATTGATTTCTTCCTAGCTTCCTCTCATCCTATTTTTATTACAGCTTAAATTTTTTAAAATATAATACTTTATACTGATTTTCTCAAGTCTAGTGTCAAAACTGCCTTAAAAGCTATGTATTTTCTTCCAGAGCTAGTTTTTAAAGGTTGATTTTAGTTAAGATTCTATTTTATTACATGGAAGTAATAGTTTTTTTCTTCTGATTTGACTTCTTCACCACGAGAGTAGAGTCAACTGAAAAATGTAAGAATGTGTATATGTATATTGTATATCTACAATATACCCTTTTTCTTTCAAATACTTTTTGTCTTTCTTCAGGCCTGCTCCATGTGATAAATGAGAAACGAAGTAGTTCAAGAAACAGATCTCCAGAACTGGTTAGTTAAAAGATAAAAACATCAATTGACCCTGTCACAGTAGCTCCTTATTTTCATTTTTTGTTCCACCATGTCACTTCTGTTTGTCCAGTTTGTCCACCATATCTTGACCCTAGATCAGGGGTCACCAAACTTTTTTCAAAGTATCATTACTTGACAACAACAGTTCAGCTACACCGCCTCAACAAATGATGCGAGAATTCTAACTGCGGGCCGGATAATTATTTTGTTCAATACAATAATTTGAATACATAAAAAATAACAGCAAACCTATTAATTTATCAACACACAAATTACATAATACAATAAAGACAACAAACATATACTCACTAAAAAGCTATCAAATTAAGAGATATTGTAATATGATAGTTATATCAGACCCAGTATGCACGTATGTGAGTCTCACAAACCAAGCAACAAAAACAAAATTAATGAAATTTTCTCATAATGATGGGCCAGATGAACTGACCTCGTTAGGTCATAGTTTGTGACCCCTGTCCTAGATGGGCTAGGTTTTAGTATTCTGTGCTACCAGAGATGAATTAAAGAATTTCAAAGGTATTTATGAACTCCGAATAGATCATCTACTGTCTTGGTTAAGTCCCTACCAAAACAGCAGTTTTGAAATTTGATTTGATTTACCACATCCACAACTAAGGTGATCTCTGGGTTTTTGGTAGGATTTTAAAACTTGCCTGGACTGCCTTGTAAACAGCCAAGGAATCTTTAACGTGTACAGATTGTTGTGATCTGCACACAGGACCTCTTGATGGGACCAGATGTCGATCCACCTACATGGACCAGGGGAGTAGATTTTATCGAAAAGAATCAAGAAAACTGTTCAACTGTTGGCGGGTCTCGAACCCACTACCTTTTTGGTTGAGAGGCTGATACTTTACCTCTGGCCTACCGAGTCCCCCACCAAAACAGCAAGATCTGGTCTTGTAAATATAGATGTAAAGAAGAAGATGATAAGGCAAGTGGCTGGTGATGGGTGTTTCTGGTAGGTCCTACTATCTTCCTTTGACGCTTTCACACGTCTGTCATCTTGCTCTTTCCTTTTAATTCATCCTGAGATCACCGCGTATAGTGGATAGGATAAATTGCAATGAAAGTTATAAAGATAAAAGATGGATTTATAGTCTGTATCCCTACAAAAATGCAGGCTGTTCGACTGTACATCATTTATCCTTCAGCAGGCCATTTCATTCAAAGTCTTTCTCAACTCCTGGGTGAGCATACAGTACACAAACCTGTTAGGCTTTTCGTACTAACACTCTGACAAGATCTTTCTCTACCTATAGCTGGGTACTCATTCACACCTGAGTCAAATGAGGAAAGTAGAGTGAAATACCATGTACCATGTTGTGGAGAAAAAAATCCCCATCTGTGGGGCTTGAACCAGTGTCGTCTCATCATTACTGGCTGACAACACTACAGTTCAGCTACACCGCCTCAACAAATGATGAAAATAAAAAGATTAAGCCATTCCTTTACACCCTCGGTTAACTTTTATAAGGTCAACTTAGCTCACTCTTCGGTCATTTGAGTAATTGTGTATGTATTTAATATGTTTGAATTAAAAACTTGAGATTTGCTTTGTTGCTGTGCCTTTTGAGATGGCATCCATTCTTAAATTTAAAACTTCTTATTTTACCTTTGGGGCATCCAGACATTTTTACATAATATTATTGTCAATAAAAAAATTCTTTCTTTAACGCGATGCCTTTAAGTTTAAGGTAGAACTTACCTTTCTTGTACATTTATTCTGGATGACAGAAATTAGATTTCACAGCTAGAAATAAAAAGCATCAGGTTTTTATGCTTTAAGGTAAAGCCAGTGCTGCAATGGTTACTTCGTTTTACGGCCGTAGCTTGATATGTAAATATTCTATGCCAGTGGAAATTCAACTTTTTCTTTACTCTTTTTCCACCCGGGCTGAATCGTTTGATCCTGCATGACAACATCAGCTTGCCAAGTACTGTGACAACCTGCTCAAGAAAAGCACAAAGGGCGTTGGAGATGCAGAGCTGGAGGAAAACTATCGGGTAGCATCGTCATTTTCAAGTATTTGGATGACAAAGACATCTTTCAACAGGTATGACAAATCCTTCTCACCCTCTCTTACACCACTTAATAGAAAAAAGAAAATAGTTGGTTTGTTTGGTTCATGTGTTTGTCTATTTTGCTATTGACTTAAATATTTGATTTAGTGGTTTTGTGACCCTTGGGCCGGCTAGGCTGCCGGATGGGGTTGGGCGTTCATGGATTTGGGGTCATGGTGGGCGTTTTGCCGGATTTGGGGTCATGGTGGGCGTTTGGTGGATTTGGTGGATGGATTTGGGGTCATGGTGGGCGGTTGATGGATTTGGGGTCATGGTGGGCGCTGTTGATGGATTTGGTGTCATAGTGGGCTGTTGGCGGATTTGGGGTCATGGTGGGCAGTTGATGGATTTGGTGTCATGGTGGGCGGTTGATGGATTTGGTGTCATTGGCTGTTGGCGGATTTGGGGTCATGGTGGGTGGTTGATGGATTTGGTGTCATGGTGGGCTGTTGGGGTCATGGTGGGCGGTTGATGGATTTGGGGTCATGGTGGGCTGTTGATGGATTTGGTGTCATGGATTTGGGCTGTTGGCGGATTTGGGGTCATGGTGGGCGGTTGATGGATTTGGTGTCATGGTGGGCTGTTGGCAGATTTGGGGTCATGGTGGGCGGTTGATGGATTTGGTGTCATGGTGGGCTGTTGATGGATTTGGTGTCATGGTGGGCTGTTGGCGGATTTGGGGTTATGGTGGGCGGTTGATGGATTTGGTGTCATAGTGGGCTGTTGGCGGATTTGGGGTCATGGTGGGCGGTTGATGGATTTGGTGTCATGGTGGGCTGTTGATGGATTTGGTGTCATGGTGGGCTGTTGGCGGATTTGGGGTCATGGTGGGCTGTTGATGGATTTGGTGTCATGGTGGGCTGTTGATGGATTTGGTGTCATGGTGGGCTGTTGATGGATTTGGTGTCATGGTGGGCTGTTGGCGGATTTGGGGTTATGGTGGGCGGTTGGTGGATTTGGGGTCATGGTGGGCTGTTGATGGATTTGGGGTCATGGTGGGCTGTTGGCGGATTTGGGGTCATGGTGGGCTGTTGGTGGATTTGGGGTCATGGTGGGCAGTTGGCGGGCGTTATTGGTAGGTCCTACCTCTTACTTTTCACTCTTTCCCATTTCTTTTATCTTGCTGTTTCCTTTTAATGCACCCTGAGATCAGTGCATATGTTGAATAGGGTAAATGTTATTCAATTAATCAAGCATTGTGGTCCTGACATCCGGGTTCGAATCCTGGCAATGCTAGGTCCAACATTGTCTTTCCAGGAAGATGTGCTTATCATGAATTCCTGCCCTTGACTAAGGTGTGAAAGGATACTAACATTAGCTGGGAAGTAAAACCTGTGACAGGGAGAGAGGGGGGGGGGCCTCCTTGCCAGGATGCTAGTCTGATGCAGGATTTTACTCCTAAACTAGTGCTTGTACCCATTTGCACCTGGATAGAGTGGAGAAGATGCATGTTAAGTGTCTTTCCGAAGGAACACAATGTCGGACTTAGCTTTTGCTAGAATTTAATTTTTAAACGTGGGACATCATCAGCCCCAGTCGGGCAGCCTAATAGTTTGGCCACCGACACCACATCTTTTCAGTAGTGCACTTTAATTTTCAGACAAGCCTTTATATATACATGTATATATTTTCTATCCACATTCGTTGTTACCAAACCTAATGGGCTTATGTTTAGGCTACAAAGCAAATGGATTAAATAAGGAATGTAAATGGTACACTAGTCATTTGTGCTTGCTATTATTGTATATTTGCTTATATCAGTTGGTGTTAAGAATTTCATACTTGTTTGTTAGTGGCAGTAGGCACTGGGTTTGTCTTGTATGTAAATGTAATGTGCCTTTTGCTTTTTCACAGTTTTATTCAAAAATGCTTGCCAAGCGTCTCATCTATAACCACTCATCCAGTATGGATGCAGAAGAAAGCATGATCACCAGATTGAGGGTAATATTTTCTACAACACATTGTCTGATTAACATAATTTGATCCTCACTCCACCATTCACTTCCCCCATTTATAGCACATTTTGCTGAAAGTATGTTTGTTATTCAAGTTCACCAGCATCATACTATAATTATTTTTATTTTATTTTTAATTATTATTATTATTGTTGTTATTATTATTATTAGGTGGCATCGGTGGCTGAGCGGTTAGGCTGCCGGACTGGGGATCATGAGGTCCCGAGTTCGGAATCCTAGCGCCAGGTTCGACGTTGTGTTCCTTGGGAAAGACATTTAACACACACTTTTCCCACTCTTCTCAGGTGCAAATGGGTACAAGCACTAGCTTGGGAGTTAAAACCTGCGTCAGACTTGAGTCCTGGCCAGGAGGTGATTATTGTCACTTGTTCGGCTTCACGCTATAGAAACTGGCATAGGCTCCGACTCTATAGGCCTTAAGGGCCTTGAAGGAACTTTACTATTATTATTATAATTATTTATGAAAATTGTTATTATCATCATTGATATTGTTACTATCATCATTATGATGGGGAGGACCTCTACACTTATACTTGACATCATTATACTCACCTGTGTTTATCAGTGACTGGAGTGAATCCTGGTTAGGGATGTTGTCTCAGATTTAAGCAAATGAAAGCAAGCTTTAGAATTGTAAGGTTTACTGAAAACTCATTGCCCAGGTTTAAAACTTACCAAAGTATAAATTATGTTTTCAATTATTTTGGACAAAACCAAGTGCAAAAAGGAGGTCGTGATCTGTGAATTTGTTTGCATTGCATAGTTCCACTCATCAGCTTTATGGTGTCCTTTCTACTAGCGGAATCAATGGTCCTGAACGAAGCAGATCGTGGATGGCTTACCACAACGTTGTCATCCCTTTTCACTCTCTAGTCTCTGTGACTTTGACTGTATTCGCTAGCCTAGTTGCCTTAGTCTTGTACAGCTCCTTTCAACTTCCACTTTTCAAAAATATTGAAAGTCACTTACTTTTTTTTTAATTCAGAAAGAAAGATACAAAATTTTGGGGAAATTTGATATCCTCTGAAAAGTTTATGATGTGTACTTATTATAATTGTTGTTATTTTTCTGTCTCTTCATATCTTTAGAAAAATGTATGATGTGTACATAATGTGTATTGTTAGTTTTCTGTCTCTTCATCTCTTCAGAAAAATGTATGATGTGTACCTAAAATCTCTTCAGAAAAATGTATGATTGTTAGTTTTGTTGTTTTCTGTCTCTTTATCTCTTCAGAAAAATGTATGATGTGTACCTAATGTGTATTGTTATTTTTCTGTCTCTTCATCTCTTCAGAAAAATGTATGATGTGTACCTAATGTTTATTGTTAGTTTTCTGTCTCTTCATCTCTTCAGAAAAATGTATGATGTGTACCTAATGTGTATTGTTAGTTTTCTGTCTCTTCATCTCTTTAGAAAAATGTATGATGTGTACCTAATGTGTATTGTTAGTTTTCTTTGTCTTCATTTCTTTAGAAAAATGTATGATGTGTACCTAATGTGTATTGTTAGTTTTCTTTGTCTTCATTTCTTTAGAAAAATGTATGATGTGTGTACCTAATGTGTATTGTTATTTTTCTGTCTCTTCATCTCTTTAGAAAAATGTATGATGTGTACCTAATGTTTATTGTTATTTTTCTGTCTCTTCATCATCTCTTTAGGAAGCCTGTGGACATGAATTCACCAGTAAACTCCACAGAATGTTCACAGATGTGACTGTCAGTGCTGATTTGGTAAAAGTTTCTACAACTTCACTGGTATTGGAGACAACGCATTAGACATTAATTTTGGAATTCTTGTCTTTCAGGTGAGATTTTCTTTCACTAGTATATCTCATGTCTGAAGAGTAGGTCTGTTGCCTATTGAATCCAATTGCTGTGACTTTAAATATGGCGGAAAACAGGCAGGATCATGAAGCATTCTCTTTTTAAGGCCTATTTTGAGCATTTTTTAAATTCATGGAATGGTACTGAATTTGGTATCTAAATTTAACTTGAAGTCTACAGATTAAGAAAATTCATATTTTTAAAAAATTAGCAGACGTCCCGATTCCCTGGAATCGGGCCGCAAAAGTTAGGGCTATTCCAAAAATCCTAAAAGAGTGACAATATGATATAATGTTTTTCTGGAGGGTTTAAAATGATACAAACCTTATAAAAATGCCCAGAATACAATGAACTGGTCCAGAATGTTAATTGCTTGACATATAAGATGAAATCACAGCAAGGGGGACAACTTTTTGACAAACTTGAGTGACGGAACATTTTGTGTAAGTTTTCCAATTATAACAATTTTAATTTTGTTGTCAACAAACACGCAGTTTAAAAAATTATGAGGAAGAAATATATACAAGTACAAAATGATAATAAATAGCATGGCAATATGTATTAAAGGAATAAAATAAATAAAAAAAACATCAACAGAGAAGCGGTTAGAAAGGCTTAAAAAATTTAAAGCAAAAAAAAAGAAGTCATTATTTAAAAAAATAGTGGCCTCTCTTGTCTATCGCCACACATATCTTCCATTTGTAGTTGTCTGGGGGCCTTTATAGATCAGATGCTCATCAGCGACATCGCCAAAGACATAGGCGTTTGGCACTGCTTTTTAAAAAATCTTACTCAATGCGGTGGTTCTTTTCAAGGAAGGCAGCTATCTGTTCCACGTTTGAGAATGACTGTCCACCACCTGCAGCCCTCCGCAAAATTTGGCTCAAAACGCCTGTCTCCCCATCAACTCCACCCTTGCCATGTTCCGAGCCGTAAAAACACCTTTGAACATCCAAGCCAGCCATAAGGAGAGATCAGCAAATATTCCTCTTCCCTGAGAAGGAGAGCAACATAATGAGTATGATGTCATAAAAATGAAAAGCAAGTTAAGTGCCACAAATTGAATTAAATGTCAGAGGATAAAACCTCATACCTTATACTGGGTTGCTGCACCATCACTCCACATGGTGAGCTTGCTGAAGGTCCCCTGTTTGTGCAAGATGTCCACAGCAGCAAGGGTGAAACTGTTGACGGCATGGTGGTCTAAGCCAATGTAAAAAGTATCAACTGACAAGAGGAAACACAAACCATCACACAAGACAATACTGGACTTATAAAAATATTAATTGAAAAAACTTACATAATAAATCTAGATCTATTTTTTTACTTGTGCTTTTTCTTTTGGGCCTCACCTATTTCCTCCTGAGCACGTGTGTGTGTGGCTCCTCCTCCCATCGCCTCTTTCCTGAGCCTCCCCTACTCTGACCATCCAACCTCTGCCTCTCATCCCCTCTTCTCCTCAGCATTTGGCATAGGCTTCAGGATCTTCTTCCTTCTTTTTTCTTTTAATAGGTTGCACGACTAGCCATTTTTTGTTATCTGTTTAATGAAAAGATGCAGGGATACGGTATGGACCCGATCATGGTTACATTAATCCATTCATATAGAAACTGTTATATCAAGGCCTCTAAAGTCTACCAGACTGCAAATGAAATTTGGCGGATTTGCCAATATCCTTAAATAATTAGTAAAATATCGTTAATTTGTCACGAAAGACAAAGAAACTAAATATGGATATTGAAATATCATCCTAGAAAACAAACAAATGCACAATTGTGGCGAAATTAGTTAATGAAAATCAAACAAAATTTGCAGGATCACACAATTTCAAAATGGCGAAGCTACAGCTTGCTAACCATGTCGCATGGATCTAAATTGGCTACAAGAACATCACGATAGGCTGAATTTTTGGTTTGGTCCTCTGTAAAAGAGTTATTTGTGATAAACTGTGAACTTACGGTATACATAAATTATTCAAACACAGTTCAAAGTCCCTTGTCAAGAAGTCCCGTTGTTTTACTAAACAAGCCCGTTTTTCAAACGTTGAAAACTAGATCTAGAGCTTCGATCGTGCATGTCAAATCTCTAAGGTCATGCGACATTAAATGATTAAACTAGATTCACTCACCTTGAAAGTAAGAATAATCAAAGAAAATTGTTTGAAACACTTCAGTAACACCACAAAACAAAATTTCACAATCCTACGATGTTGTCAGTACGCTGGTTCATCAATGAATGACAGAGGAACATTCATTTCAGCGGCAAAATTCCGTGCGACATGATGGCCGGAAGCGCGTATTTTATATAAGCGGAACGGAAGCTTGGCAATCATCGGAGATCACGACACGGCGGTAATGAAATAATCACAAAAACTATCTTGCCCGTATATCGTTACAATACTTAAAATATGCGATTTTTTTTGGATGTCGGCATTCATTTGCTACTAGTTTATTATAATAACGGTCTTTTTCATCATAAATTGTTTTCTTTTAGTAATGTTTTACAGCCACTCAAAAGGATGCCTCGTGGGAGTGGATGTTTTGTGTCGTATTTATGCCAACTGCTACAGTTTGGAATGTAATAAAACATACAAAAACACTATTTTCTCTTATAACACTGTTCATGCAGCTACTCAATAGTAGATAATGTGAATATTTATATTCAGATTGGACAAATCTCATTAGGAGCCAAGTGATAACGAAAAAAAATGCATTTTTCCTGTCCTGCCTGTTTTCTGCCATATAAACAAGTAGTTACAGGGTGTCCAGCAAGGAGGCGACTGAGTCTGACATACGGTATCGGAAGAGGAAGAGAAATAACGAATGTCTTCCACTACAGTGTAGACATGGGTGGGAAAGGGTAAAACTGGGAAGAACGCAATCATGTACTTGAGTATACAGTAATACTAGATTCAGATCTAGATCTAGATTCTGGTTTTATTGAAGAAGAAAGAAAGGGGGTGAGGTGGTTGCCATAATGGAGATATTTGCTAGGGGAGGAGGTGGGTAGATGTTTTACGTTGCAGTCAATTAAAAACTCTAGATCTAGTTTTAAGTTTTTGATCCTGAGAAAGAGAGACTGCTGGGGGTCGGGGGGGGGGGTGGTTAAAAGTAGAACAGAGGAAGATGTATAATTGGCAGCGTTCAATCAAGTTATAGAAAAAGCCTTCCAAACCTCATTTTCTCCTGGTAGACTGAGTAAGTATTTGTGCGTGTGTTTAGGCTATTGATATTGTCACTCTTGTGTTTGATTTATTTTTCGAAAGGAGATATAAAAGAAAATTTTAAAATTCATTTTTGCACTGTTTGCCTGTTTTGTGAAATGATAGGAGTAGATCTATCACTATTAAATCTATCAGATCAGAATTTTTTTTTTTTATCAGCTATCAGAATTTTTTTTTTCAGCTATCAAAATTATTTTTTTTTCAGAAATGTGAGGGAAAATGCTGAAATTAAGTGAAATATTATTAATCCAAAGTGAGACATTATAGAAATGTGTGATCAGTTTTCATTTCATTGAGATGCACTAGAAAGTCATTCACTTATGATTTTAATTAACAACTTATAATAATGCATTGAAATTGGAAATATTTACGCTGTTCTCCGTTTCTAGCGTCGGGGTAGTATTTCATTTCCTAGGTAGGATTTTTTGTGTTGAGGTAGGAAATTTTCAGTTGACTTTGTGCTGGACACCCTGAGTTAATTAATGAGTAACTATATTCATAGATTGATAAATAGGGCTGTCACCCGGTCTTTAAGACAGTTGTAAATGATACAGACAGTTGTAAATGATACACACAGTCGTAAATGATACAGACAGTTGTAAATGATACAGACAGTTGTAAATGATACAGACAGTTGTAAATGATACAGACAGTCGTAAATGATACAGACAGTTGTAAATGATACAGACAGTTGTAAATGATACAGACAGTTGTAAATGATACACACAGTTGTAAATGATACAGACAGTTGTAAATGATACAGACAGTTGTAAATGAGTTCAAAATAAATTAAATGATACAGACAGTTGTAAATGACAAAATAAATTAGAAAGAAAAACCATAGGAGGCCATAACTATTTGTTTTGAATGTAAATCATATATTCAATATGCTGACAACTGTAATAATGTTATAACAACGCAAATGAAATAAAGAAATCAAAATTGTGATCTCTCATTATTAGTGTTTCTGAAATAAGTAAATTTAAACTTTCTGTGATTTTTTGAAACTTTTGTTGTTGCTATTTTTGTAATGCAGGCAGGGCGTGGCCCATTTCCCAACTGAGCAATGTGACTTTCCATTTACCTCAAGAGTTCGAGAAGAGTGTCAACATGGTAAGAATTATTCTATTCCTGTCACTAGCCTTGTGTGCCATATAATGCTGCTACTACTATCACAAGGTTGTCCTTTCCTTCGTTGTCATCGCCAGATTTTAATGACATGCGCATCTTGATAAAATGGTGTTGGTCACAGAATGGTTAGGCTTGCCAGACTCGGGATCATGAAGTCCCTGGTTTAAATTCTAGCAAAGCTAGGTCCATCATTGTGTTTCCTTTTGGACCCAGGTTTTGACCCAGGTGCTAAAGATAGATAAGATAGATAGACATCTAAAGATAGATAAGATAGATAGGATACAGATAGGCACAAGCTCTGAGAGATAAATAGATAGATAGATCTAAAGATAGATAAGATAGATAGATCTAAAGATAGATAGATAAAGATAGATAAAGAAGATAGATAGATCTAAAGATAGATAAGATAGATAGATCTAAAAAGATAGATAAGATAAAGATAGATCTAAAGATAGATAAGATAGATAGATCTAGATAGATAAAGATAGATAAGATAAGATAGATCTAAAAAGATAGATAAGATAGATATATCTAAAGATAGATAAGATAGATAGATCTAAAGATAGATAGATAAGATAGATAGATCTAAAAGATAGATAAGATAGATAGATCTAAAGATAGATAAGATAGATAGATCTAAAGATAGATAAGATAGATAGATCTAAAGATAGATAGATAGATAGATCTAAAAATAGATAAGATAGATAGATCTAAAGATAGATAGATGCCAAACTGTTAGTACAAGTATTTCTCATCAGTATCTAGACTACTGCAATGCTCTGCTATACAACATCCCAACTCATCAAATCAAAAAAAATTCAAAACAAAAAGCAATCGTGTGTTGTCACCAAGATGAAATCAAGAGACCACATCATGCCAGTTTTAAAAATCTTCACTGGCTCTCAGTTCACAAACACATCGAATTTGTGACCTTTGAGCCCGTGGGTCTATTCCATGTTTTGACGCAGGGATCTAGAATGCTATGATCTGGGAATGGGGCTACCTTTTTCTTTTAGCTACATTTTACCTAATATGAGCCATAAATATAAAGTGTAGCATATCAAATCAATCACAATTGAATGGACTTACTGAAAAACAAGGATTACTTGATATATTTTGATAAAATAATAGGCTGCGAACCAGATAATTGTTATGCAATACGAAAACCAATGATTTCTTGAATTGTTCTAATTTTACATACATTGCCATAAAAAATAGTAAATCCTCCTCCATAAGCTTGTAATAGGGCTATTTCAGTTCATCACATATTAGTCTTCAATCAGGTAAAGTTTCAGTTTCAAGGGGTAATCCATTGTCGAATTATAATAAAGTAATGAAGCCACATAACGTCCGAAAAAAAACACTACTGTCGTGGACTAGAATCTCTAGATCTAGATCTAGTTGCGTTGCTGCACATTCTCCTACATTTGAGTAATCAGAATCCGATTCACTTGAAGAAATGACTTCTTCATCACTGTCCTTAGCACTAATATCACTGTCGGAAATGTTTGAAAAAGATTGATAACTTCTTGTATGGCGAGTATAACGTCTAGAGCGTGAGGCAACCATGGCTTCATCAGGCAAAAAAACTTTCAACAATCGAAACGAGCGCTACTTTCTTTTGTTTACATCTCAATTTCTCCCAATACACAGACCCTCTAGGACCTAATGCTTTGATATAAAAGGGAAATTATCGTAGAAGATTGTCTTGAAGTCATTTCGCATTTGTATTCGTTCAATATTATTGCATACGCTATAATAATAGCATAGGTCTATCGGCCGCAGTGCCGCTTGTCCATTTTGTCAAGTTCATCGGCCGTACTGTGCGGCCACTGGGCTCAATGAGTTAAGATTGCATGCACTATACGGAACAGCACCTGAATATTTTGCTGAGCTTTTACAATCCTACCATCCACCACGTCCTCTGAGGTCAGAGAGTAAATTCCTCCTTACCACACCTATTCCAAACACAAAATTAGGCGAGAAAGCCTTGTCATTCAATGGACCCAAAATCTGTAACTCTTCCAACCGACATCAAAAACAGCCAACATATTTATTCCTTTAAGATGTTTTTGTAATACAGTTCTACAGTCGTCTCGACAGCATTGTTCTGTATATTGTATATTCAGGGTGCAAATTTTGTATTTAATCAGCCAATACCCGGATGTCGTGCCTATCTAGGACTAATGTTATGAGTAATGGTGTATCGATTCTTCGCTAATATATTGTTCTCTTTGTCCATTCTTCAGAGTATTCGTGCCGTACTTGTTCGAGACTTCAAAAAAATCATTGTATGGTTACGTGTTATTGAGGCCTACCGCGATTATTAGAACCTTGAATTTCAAATTGATCAAGCAGAAGGCTTTGCTGATATTCAATGACTTGTTAGATCTAGATGTCCCTAGTATTAGGGACGTCTAGGTATAGATGATCTGTATCTGTACTCTTAAATAGATCTAATAGATTTAAATCAAGTTGGGATTAAAAACTTTGAAATAATATGACTCCCCTGCAGCAAAGTGCGATCATACGCATGTCAGAGAGAGAGAGAGAGAGAGAGAGAGAGAGAGAGAGAGAGAGAGAGAGAGAGAGAGAGAGAGAGAGAGAGAGAGAGAGAGAGAGAGAGAGAGAGAGAGAGAGAGAGAGAGAGAGAGAGAGAGAGAGAGAGAGAGAGAGAGAGAGAGAGAGAGAGAGAGAGAGAGAGAGAGAGAGAGAGAGAGAGAGAGAGAGAGAGAGAGAGAGAGAGAGAGAGAGAGAGAGAGAGAGAGAGAGAGAGAGAGAGAGAGAGAGAGAGAGAGAGAGAGAGAGAGAGAGAGAGAGAGAGAGAGAGAGAGAGAGAGAGAGAGAGAGAGAGAGAGAGAGAGAGAGAGAGAGAGAGAGAGAGAGAGAGAGAGAGAGAGAGAGAGAGAGAGAGAGAGAGAGAGAGAGAGAGAGAGAGAGAGAGAGAGAGAGAGAGAGAGAGAGAGAGAGAGAGAGAGAGAGAGAGAGA
The DNA here is from genome assembly GCA_037039925.1 of Doris montereyensis. NCBI lineage: Eukaryota > Metazoa > Mollusca > Gastropoda > Nudibranchia > Dorididae > Doris > Doris montereyensis. The sequence goes on from JAXRKP010000471.1 coordinate 145,151, forward strand.
GAGAGAGAGAGAGAGAGAGAGAGAGAGAGAGAGAGAGAGAGAGAGAGAGAGAGAGAGAGAGAGAGAGAGAGAGAGAGAGAGAGAGAGAGAGAGAGAGAGAGAGAGAGAGAGAGAGAGAGAGAGAGAGAGGGAGGGAGGGAGGGAGGGAGGGAGGGAGGGAGGGAGGGAGGGAGGGGGAGGGAGGGAGAGAGAGATGGGAGATGTTGCGCACATGTGTGTGTAAAAAGAGGGAAATAGAGAGCATTTTCGTGTGTGTTTTGTGTGATCGCAAATGTATGTGAGAGTGTGTGTTAGAGAAGGAGTGAGCAATTTATGAAGTGAAAGGGAAATGCAAGGAAGAAGAGGTTGGATGATAATTGACAGTGACAGGCATGTCATGCACGTATGTCTGACTGGACAGCAGAAGGGTTGGAGTGGGCATGTGTGTGTGAAGAAAGTGAATGTGAAAATATGATGGCAATGATTAGCAATGACATTATTATTAAGTTTGAGATCAGGTGACCGGCTGCCTCTATACCTGAAATCGCTCATGTATCCTGATTTATTTGTCCGGATTTTTTTTGACATCTATGTCCTGATTTTTAAAAAATTAGAGTGGCAGGTCAGAGTTAGGAAGACAGATAGATAGATAGATAGATAGACAGGTAGGAAGACAGAAAGATAGATAAATAGATATAATTAGATAGATAAATAAAAAGAAAAAGGTGAACTGAATCATAGACATAGAAAATGTTAGCAATAGACATACATCATAATAACGACAATGGTCAAACTGCAAAATATTTTACCACCAAAATTTTCACAATATTTACTGAGTTTCATTGCTCTTTGTTCACAGTTTGAAACATTTTACAACCAAAAATTTCACGGTCGCAAGCTTTCCTGGATGCACAATCTAAGTTCAGGTATTTGTTGTTTTTTTCCCTCATTTTTCTTTTTTTTTGTGAATTTTTCTTACTATATTGTAGTCAGAATGTTGAATCTGGAATATGGGTCAAAGTTCGCAAAGCTTTGTTACATTGTTTTTAGTTATTATTACTCTTATTGTGATTGTTATCATTGTTTTTTATTATTATTATTATTATTATTATTATTATTATTATTATTATTACTATTAACGTTATTATTATTATTATTATATTATTATTATTATTATTATTATTATTATTATTATTATTATTATTATTAATGTTATTATTAATGTTATTATTATTGTTATTTTTAATATTATTACACCTGGGTATAATGTTATTATTAGTATTATTATTACCTTCTTCTTCTTCTTCTTCTTCTTCTTCTTCTTCTTCTTCTTTCTTCTTCTTCTTCTTCTTCTTCTTCTTCTTCTTCTTCTTCTTCTTCTTCTTCTTCTTCTTCTTCTTCTTCTTCTTCTTCTTCTTCTTCTTCTTCTTCTTCTTCTTCTTCTTCTTCTTCTTCTTATTATTATTATTATTATTATCTTCTTATTATTATTATTATTATTATTACTATTAATGTTATTATTATTATTATTATTATTATTATTATTACTATTAATGTTATTATTATTATTATTATTATTACACCTGGGTATTAATGTTGTTATTATTATTATTATTATTATTATTATTATTATTATTATTATTATTATTATTACTATTAATGTTATTATTATTATTATTATTATTACTATTAATGCTATTATTATTATTACACCTGGGTATTAATGTTATTATTAGTATTATTATTACCTTATTAAAAGGTTCACGATTAATTAAGAATCCAGTAAAGCATTACAATTCGCTAATTGTACCCTTTATTTATTAGTAATCACAAGTTTTGAGAGATAAGGAGGACAACGTCATTTTAAGCATGCATTATTTATTCCTACTTTTATGCCAAATTTAAGTACAGCTCACATAAATATGGCTATCGGTGCGTCTGAGGAAGGGATGGAACTACAGAGGGGAAAATTGCAAGCACCTCTAAAGTAAAGACAAACAGTGAGGCTAGGGGCATGTCACAGGCAAGGAAAAAGAATGGGAAATAATATTAAAGCCCAATAGGAATAATGATAGGACAAATACAAAGGAAAAAACAGAAGAAATCTTGGCGTCAATAGAATCGAACCCGCAACCTCTGTGTTGGCACCAATTGCCTCACCATGAAATGAGAAATCTTGGGCACCAATAGAATCGAACTTGCGACCTCTTTGTTGACACCAGTTGCGCTGCCTTGAAATGAGACCACACTACCAACCAAAGAGCATAGTTAGAAAAGAAGCTTTTGTTTTGATTTATAATTATTATTATTATGACGAATGAAAAGGTCAGTGTTGCAACTTGCCCCTGATTACACGTCATTTGTCTCTGGCCAAAAGAAGTTTTTACTGCAAGAACAAGGTCAAAGTTTTCAACCTGCAGTAATAGTATATCTAGCATTTCACAAGTATTGTGGCTGCCAAAGGTCTACAATAAGTAGGCAGTTGATATGGGGAATTTGCATATTTGATATTGTTTTCATGGAAACAGTGATGGTCTAGTGGAAAGGCTTCTGACGTGAGATCATGAGGTCTTTGGTTCAAATCTTGGTAATTCTAAGTCTGACATTCACATTGTGTTTCTTAGGAAAGACACTTTTTTTTTACTCCACTACATGCAAGTGGCTGGGTACCAACATCAACTGAGGTGTAAAACCTACGACAGGAAGGGATGTGTTGTCACCAAGAAACCAAGATACACTTCAATGGGCTGTGATGGCTTTTTAAAAGAGAGGAACTTTGAGTAAACAATATTAACTTTTTCTCAGGATCAGATACAGCTTTAATTCATGAAAGTACATCTCTTTAAACCCTTAACAGTAATGCTATCTTTTCTCTCCTTTGCTCACTGTGGTTAGTTTAATATTTTCTTAACGAATGAAGTATGCTGTTGTCTGAAACATTTCTGCAAAGAAATAATTTGTAGTTGTGGTTGTTTTTAACAAACATGTTTTCTTTTTGTTCCTCCATAGTTGTGGTCAAGTTTTGTTATCTGAAAAAGAAATTTACACTGTGTCAATGAGTGCATACCAACTGGCTTGTCTCCTCCCATTTGAAACATCCGACCATTTGGAGTTCTTCAACATTAAGGCCAGCACTGACTTGCCAAACAAAGAGTTGATAAAACAGCTGCAGACACTTATTGATTCAAAAATTCTCACATTGTTAAAGGTCAGTTTTAACAAAAAGGCTTGGGTCTTCCTGACTCAAGTTGAAACTCCTGTTTTAAGGCTGATGCGAATGAGTGTGATTTGTCATGGTTATTGATGATTTAATTAACTTTTCACCAAAAGAAAAGTATGAATGCATGGTTTATGTTTCTTTGTTCCTCATCAAAATGTCAGCCACCACCCGTCACTTCTGTTTTATACAGTTTTAAAATTTCATCATCTAACGTGTCAATATAAGTTGGCTCTTTCTTATTTATATTAGGGAGTAAATTAATGGTGAAATTAAATTATTAAAAAATTTAGTTTTAATTCTTGGCTTTTGTTATCTTTAAAGAGATCACAGCGTCGAATTCCTGTAGCATATCGTCCTCTTAGTTGTGGCTGGCAAAACCCATTAATTACCCATGTGCGCTAACCTGTCAGGGGTCAACACGGTCAGCTGAATTCCTGGGTAGCTGATCGCCCCGTTGAGATTTTTATAAAAAATTACACCATTTTATCTCGCTTATAACAGCGCTTCTCTCACACTGATCGTCTCAGTCTTTGTTTCTACCATAGCATCAACATCTTGTCTGTTCTATGTGAAAGTATCAGGCAGCAGGAGCGAACGCTACCTGGCAGCCCTTTGCTGACTCCTCGGTCAGAGTGACCCAGGTGCACCGTGATTGGCCAACTAAGAGGGATGAGTTTTGTACGCTGTGAGATGGAAGTTAAAATATGTTCATGCATATATGCTCTTGATAGGAGTCGATAGCTCAGTCAGTAGAGCGTCAGATTACTACTCTGGAGACCCGAGTTTGATTCCTAGTCTGGGCAAATTTTTCGGACCCTCCTGTCGACCCAGCAGCAAAATGCGTAGCTAGGTTTATTGAGATTCGGTGAAAGTAAAGACAGCGTGGAAAGCAATGGCAATCTATCACATAATATTGAATGCCTAGAAAATCGAATCTCTATTTCTGGTTACCCTATGCTCAACTTTGAACATGTGCATTTAACTTTACTCTTGATAAGTGGCATTGGTAGGCCAGTGGTTAGGATGCTGAACTTGGGACCAGAAAGTATTGGCTTTGAATCTTGCCAATCTAAGATTTGGTTGAGAGGCCGACGCCTTGCCTAAGGACCACTGCACCCCCCCCTCGTGTGCAAGAGGTGTGATGTATTATCACATGTGAACTTCATGCTACACAAACTGGGATACGCCGTGGCCTTGAAGGATCTTTACTTATTTTTAACTGTTGATATTTTAAACTCATTATTGACATTTCAGACTTTGTCATTGTGTCAAATGCTTTGAATGCAATACATTCTCAGCTTTTGCTTTTTGATAATAGAATATGTCACTGATTGATGCATGGATGTCATAGTGATTTTCTGGTCTGTCTGACAGGGCCCGCTCTCAGAAAAGTCCAGCTTTCAGTTAAACTTGGAATACACCAACAAAAGAATAAAGTTCAAAATCATGGCAGCTGTGCAGAAGGAATCAGCTCAGGTAATGTGGCCGGTTCAGTTAATGGCACGCATGCTTGCAATTTAGTTAAAGGAGGTGATTGTCAGTAAGGTCAAAGTCAGCTTCTTGCATTACAAGAATGTTTTCACTGAAATTGAGGCCAAAGTAATAGTACTCATTTCTTATGTTTGGTACAGCAAATATGAAGCATCCACACAGTGGCAAATAAAAACAGAAAGATGTTTGCTTTGTTTATTACATAAAATAGAAAATACTGTTACAGCAGTAAATGATAACAGAATGATGCTTGTTTTGCTTATTACACGAAATAGAAAATACCCATACAAGAGTAAATGATAACAGAAGGAAGGTTGCTTTGTTTATTACATGAAATAGAAAGTATTTTAACAGCAGTAATGATAACAGAAGGAAAATTACTTTGTTTATTACAGGAAATAGAAAGTACTTTTACAGCAGTAAATGATAACAGAAGAATATTTGCATTGTTTATTACAGGAAATAGAAAGTACCCATACAATAGCAAATAATAACTGAAGGATATTTGCTTTGTTTATTATATAAAATAGAAAGTAGCAAATAATAATAGAATGATGATTGCTTTGTTTATTACATGAAATAGAAAGTACCATACAGTAGCAAATGATAACAGAAGGATGTTTGCTTTGTTTATTACATGAAATAACAGTAAATAAAGAAGGATGTTTGCTTTGATACAGTAGCAAATGATAACAGAAGGATGTTTTGCTTTGTTTATTACAAGAAATAAAAACTACTGATACATAGCAATGATAACAGAACGATAACTGCTTTGTTTATTACAGGAAATAAAGTAATTTTATAATAGCAAATGATAATAGAAGGATGTTTGCTTTGTTTATTACAGGAAATAAAAAGTACTCATACAATAGTAAATGATAACAGAAGGATGTTTGCTTTGTTTATTGAAATAAAAAGTACCCATAATAGTAAATGATAACAGAGAGATGTTTGCTTTGTTTATTACAGGAAATAAAAGTACCCATACAATAGTAAATGATAACAGAAGGATGTTTGCTTTGTTTTTATTACAGGAATGTTTGCTTTGTTTATAGAAATAAAAGTACCCATACAATAGTAAATGATAACAGAAGGATGTTTGCTTTGTTTATTACAGGAAATAAAAAGAACCCATACATAGTAAATGATAACAGAGAGATGTTTGCTTTGTTTAGTTACAGGCAATTAAAAAGTACCCATACAATAGTAAATGGTAACAGAAGGATGTTTGCTTTGTTAAGTTCATAAAATAGAAAGTACTCATACATAGTAAATGATAACAGAGAGATGTTTGCTTTGTTTATTACAGGAAATAGAAAATACCCATACAATAGCAAATGGTAACAGAAGGATGTTTGCTTTGTTTAGTTCATAAAATAGAAAGAACTCATACATAGCAAATGATAACAAAAAGATGTTTGCTTTGTTTAGTTCATAAATTAGAAAGTACTCATACATAGCAAATGATAACAGAAAAAAGGTTGCTTTGTTTATTTCATAAAATAAAAAGTACTCATACATAGCAAATGATAACAGAAGGATGTTTGCTTTGTTTAGTTCATAAAATAGAAAGTACCCATACAATAGCAAATGATAACAGAAGAATGTTTTGCTTTGTTTAGTTCATAAAATAGAAAGTACCCATACAATAGCAAATAATAACAGAAGGATGTTTGCTTTGTTTAGTTCATAAAATAGAAAGTACTCATATATAGCAAATGATAACAGAAAGAAGGTTGCTTTGTTTAGTTCATAAAATGACCCATACATAGCAAATGATGACAGAAGGATGTTTGCTTTGTTTATTACAGGAAATAGAAAATACCCATAAAATAGCAAATGATAACAGAAGGATGTTTGCTTTGTTTATTACAGGAAATAGGAAAATACCCATAAAATAGCAAATGATAACAGAAGGATGTTTTGTTCTTTGTTTATTACAGGAAATAGAATGTACCCATAGAGCAGCAGAGGATGATAGGAAAAATGTTCCTTCAAGCTGCAATTGTCCGCATTATGAAAGCCAGAAAGAAGTAAAAAACATAATGACTTGATTAATGAGGTAATCTTTAACCTTTCATCAGCCAGTTTGCCAAATCTTCATTGCAACCTTATGTTGCTGACTTTTTGTGTATAACTTGTGCCAAATGAAATTACTTTTTTCATAAACTGCATCCGTGTCAGTGACATTATTTTATGTAAATTACATCCACGTTAGTAACATTATTTTATGTAAATTGCATCCACATTAGTAACATTAAATTATGTAAATTGCATCCACGTCAGTAACATTATTTTATGTAAATTGCATCCACGTTAGTGACATTATTTTATGTAAATTGCATCCACATTAGTAACATTAAATTATGTAAATTGCATCCACGTTAGTAACATTATTTTATGTAAATTGCATCCACGTTAGTAACATTATTTTATGTAAATTGCATCCGTATCAGTGACATTAATTTACTTTGGTATGGAAAAGCATGCACCATCTGTTTAAGTTTCATAATATTTGTCACTTTTTAAGCTTCCTATTGCTCTTCATTTCTTTCTGCTTAATACTGAACATTGCAGATACTGTGGCTATGGGTAAAACATGGATATAAGGAAATTTGAGTTTCCAGATTGTTGTAAAAAAAGTATTCCTAAAAATGAAGAGAATTTAGTTCCCTATCAAAACACTTGACGTACTAGAACTTTTATGATTTGGATTGTTTTCACAATGGAATAATGGTAATACTTTTCTTGTTTTGAAAAAGAAGCTGTCAAGTTGAGCCAATGAGTTTCATAATTTGCAGTGTGAATGGAAATATTTAGAGGTTTGCAGACCCTCAACTTCATTCATAGATTTTAATATAGGTCATTCAAAATATTTCATTGTTTTGACATTAATTTGTATCCTTAAGTGCCATTGCACAGATTTATTGGAGACATCTTCCCACATTTGAAAACAAAATAGCACAGCATAAATTGCTTTTTCTGTTATTATTTTGATAATCACGTTTCAATTTGTGTCAGAAAGCAGAAAGTTGAAACAATTGAATTTAAACACTCTAAATAAGAAAATACATGTGAAATTTGTACACAATGGAATGGATATCTTTGAAAAATATTAATTATTAAATTTCATTCCTTTTATTTTTTTACTTTGCTTTTGAATTTTATGCTTTTTTTACTTCCTTTCCTAGCTTTTAGAGTATTACGTCCATCTACCCATGATGTAGTGCAACGCTGATAGATTAAAATTTTGGCCTCTTTCCCACAGGTATTCAGTCAAGCTCGTAGCAGATTCAGTCCAACCATCTCAATGATCAAGAAAAGTGTTGAAAGCCTTATAGAGAAAAGCTATTTAGAACGGGTGGCGGGAAAAACGGATGAATACAGCTACGTGGCATAACCTATTTTGTTCTTTTGTTTCAGTATGATCTGCCATGTGTAGCTATAGAATTCAGAGTGATTGGAGAGTAAGAACTCGTGCTTGTGCGGGAAGTGAGTAAGAGTAAGGAACGTTGATGCTGTATGTATATCAAACATAGTTGTACGATTATTTAATCTTTGCTTTACATGCTGAGCCTATGTCTGTCACAATATGTGCTGAGCAGAAACCAGATTTTTCCATTGTTTCACATTCTTTCAAAAGCCAAAGACATTATTTAACTCTTTCCCTACTTCGAGCCTGAAAAAGGGGCTCACATTATTCGTTACGACTGGACTTACAGCCGCAAGAATCAGTTTGATAAATCTACTATTTAACTCAATCCCTTCATCCAGGTTTTGATTCAGTGGCCTCAGACTTCTTCCGGGTCAAATCTAAAAGTGTAAAACTTAACAAAATTTGATCCGTTTACAAGCTATAAGTGAATATTTCTGCCAATTTATTGTTTGTTTACATCTTTTCTTGAAAATGGACGTGTCGGGCATAACCAATGAGAGGCTCTAGATCAAGAAGGGAATAGTAAAACAGATACAATTCAAAACTAGTGAATCGGTTAGATCAGGCTTGTAGATAAAAAGATGCCATTTGTCAGAATGCCTGAAACGTGATATCATCACAGATGTCACTTGTCTGAATGCCTGAAATGTGATATCATCATAGATGTCACTTGTCAGTATGCCTGAAACGTGATAACATCATAGATGTCACTTGTCAGAATGCCTGAAACGTGATATCATCATAGATGCTATTTGTCAGAATACCTGAAACGTGATATCATCATAGATGTCACTTGTCAGAATTCCTGAAACGTGATATCATCATGAAAGGACTAACATGGCCGACAAGTATTCTGTTCTATGCTAGTTGTCCTTCCTTGTTGCCGTTTACATTTGTTCTAGATAATAGCCCAGAGTTTACTTAAGTTAGATAGAGCAGTGTATTTGCAAATAGTGCTTTAATTATGTGCGTTCTTCAATGAACTAGAAATAAGAATCCTGTTGATTCACACCCCCAAAATCTATGCATGAGAGGCAATCAACTATGAATGAATAAGAGGCACTGATAGCTAAAGTTACCTGGTCAAGCCAGAAAAAAATTCTCTTCATCAAAGGCAGTATTACTTGATTGTAACTGTAATGATGCTTGTAGTTAAAATATCTGTAAAAAAAGGAAATCATCCGCTCCCCATCTAGTGTAAAGGACCAGCTTAAAGATACCGGGTTGGGTTGGGTTGGGCTGGGCTTTTTTTTGCCAGTCAATAAAATTAGGTAGATACAGTCACGTCTCGTTAGTCCGGACTTTGATAATCCAGATGTCTTGAAAATCCGAATAGATAAGCTGAGGATGTACGAGGAGTAGATGATCCCGCCCTCAACGAGTCTCCTGCTGCCTTGCAGGCTGTCTTGACTGACCAAAGGCTAAGGGAGTTAAGCCTGACAGAAAATAACAACCTGCTGCCTTGCAGGCTGGTCTTGAATGACTAAAGGCTAAGGGAGTTAACCCTGACAGAAAATAACGAGGCCCGGTAGGGGGCCTCAAGCTGGCAGCCCCACCATCTACCTAGGGTACAGTGGGATAATCCCCTGCTTATCCAAAACAACCTGATTCAAAGTAATATATACAATGATATACCCGGCTTGAACTTTCGAAGACGACTCTGGAAAAGAACACGGACTGTGATTTTTGGAACATGGAATGTTAGGAAAATTAATGGAAAGGAGTTAGAATTAGCTGAAGAAATGGAAAAATTCAAAGTAGACATTTTGGCCATTACAGAAACAAAGAAAAAAGGACAAGGAATAGAAAATGTAGGACCAAATCATACTTTAATCTTCTCAGGAGTAGATGTCAAAGATAGAGCTAGAGCAGGAGTAGGCCTCCTAATGCATAAAAGGCAAGAAATGCTACTAGAAAGTTGGACATTTGTAAGCCCACGGCTATTCGAGGTAAATATTAAATCAAAAGGAAGAGAAATTAAATTATTAATAGCTTATGGACCAAACGAAGATGACCTCAAAGAAGAAAAAGATATCTTCGAAACTGATTTACAAATAGCTGCAGAGAATCTCAAACCCAAACAGGAATTAATGGTTTTAGGAGATTTAAACGCTAGAGTAGGCAACAATGTAGAAACTTCAGGAGGAGTAATAGGTAAAGAAGGAGAGACAACAACTTCTCCAAATGGAGAGAGACTAATAGATTTTTGCCTAAAGAATAACATGAAAATAGCTAACACATTTTTTCCTCATAAAGATATCCACAAATATACAAGAGTAAATGAAGACATGTGAAAAGCCAATTATAGACTACATAATAGTTAGCAGCTCTTTTTTTTACAGTACAATGGATGCTAGAATAAAGCAGAGGAGCAGAAATATTTAGTGATCATCACCTAGTGATAGCCAAAATGAGATTATTAACTGAAGAAAACAAACACAAAAGGAAAGAGAAGAAAGCTAATAAACTCAAAAAAGAAGAACTAAATAAACCAATAGTAAAACAGATGTACCAATCCAGGATAAAAATATCTATCAGTGAAAGGCAGATGGATCTGAAGGAAAGCACAATAGAAGAAAAATGGCAAATATATAAAGAAACACTCCTCAGTTGTACTGAAGAGGTCTGTGGTAGGAAACAAATTAAAAGGAGATGGGAAAAGGACAGCATGGTGGAATGAGAATGTCAAGACTAAGATCATAAGAAAAGAAAGATGCCTGGAAGAAATACTTGCAAACAAAGAGACCACAGGATAGGATAGATTACGTGAGTAAAAGAACTATCGCCAAAGAGGAAGTTGGGAAAGCAAAACAGGAACAGTGGGAAGAGTTTGGACAAAGACTTCAAGAAAGCTATCAAGGAAATCAAAAGCTGTTCTGGGGAGCAATGAAGAGCATGAGAAAGACCAAAACATGCCCAATACGACAAATTAAGAACGCCAAAGGAGAAATAATGAAAGGAGACAGCGAAATCATGGAAACGTGGAGAAAGTATTTTCAACAATTACATAATCCCTCCAGAACATATGAAACAAGGAGTACAGATCAATTATTAAGAGTAACAAGTAATGGAGATGAGACAGCTGAAGAAGTAGATATCTCAATGGAAGAACTTCAAACAGCTATAAGAAAAGTGAAATTAGGAAAAGCCCCAGGAGCAGATCAAGTTTATCCAGAAATGATTAAAAACCAAGGGAGAGAGGCAGACAAACTACTACATGCAATATGTCAACAAGCATTGAAGTCCAAACAGGTGCCAGACGACTGGAAAAAGGGAACTGTAGTACCAATACACAAGAAAGGATCAACCATGGAATGCTCAAACTATAGAGGGATATCACTACTTAGCGTACCAGGAAAAGTGTATGCCAGGATTCTGGAAATGAGACTAAGGAAAAGAGTAGAGGATCAGATTGAAGAGCATCAGAGTGGATTTAGACCAGGAAGAAGTGTACAAGATCACATATTTACAATTAGACAAATAATAGAAAAATTCCTTGAGAGAAACATTGACCCACACCTGTGTTTTATTGACTTAGAAAAGGCATTTGACACTGTGAGGAGGGACGAACTATGGCATTCCTTAAAAGAACACAACATAGAGCAAAATTTAATAGAAGCCATTAAAAGTTTTTACAATAAACCAACATGTGCAGTGAGAGTAGCTGGAAATGTATCTGAAGAATTTGATGTAGATATAGGAGTAAGACAGGGTTGTATCCTAAGTTCTCTTTTGTTTATCACATTTATGGATTCAGTCACAAAGGCATCCTCAAACATGAAGAAAATGAATGTAGGTATGTGGAAGCTCAAACCAGTAAATGTATCAATGCTTTCATTTGCTGATGATTTAGTTCTGTTTGGAAAATCAGAAAGGACCTCCAGTCAAATATCAAAATAATGAATAATGAATTAAATAAAAGAGGAATGAGAGTAAATGCAAAGAAAACCAAAACAATGCTAGTAACTAGGAAGCTAAAACACAAAATCTTAAATTAGGCAGGGAGAATTTAGAACAAGTTCAAAGCTACAATTACTTAGGAGTAATGATTAACTCAGAGGGAAAACTAAGATAAGAAATCAGCCAGAGAATCTAAAAGGCAAGTGCAATATATAACCACCTAGGAAAGGCATTTGTAGGTAAACAAGAATTGTCAACAAAAACCCAAATGGCAGTATACAACACAGTTTATTGTCCTACTCTCCTCTATGGCAGTGAAACCTGGACCTTAGACAGTAGGGAATACAGTAGAGTGCAGGCAGCCAAAATGAAATATCTAAGAAGAGTAGTAGGGAAAACTAAAAGAGACAAAATCAGAAACACAACAATAAGAGATCAAACCAAAGCAGATAGCATAAAAACTAAGATAGAAATGAATCAACTGAGATGGTTTGGGCATGTTAACAGAATGAAGGACAATAGAATAGCTAAATCAGTATATAGTGCTAAAACTCAAGGTAAAAGACCGAAAGGCAGACCTCGGAGAAAGTGGGAAGAAGATATAAAAGAGGCATTAACGCAAAGAAATTTAACTTTCACGGAAGGAAACAGAAACTGTCAGGTCAGGGCAGCTGGAGAAAAGTCATTTCGGGCATCTAAAACCCATACATCGGAAGGTAGAATGGGACCTGATAAAGAAAGAAAGAAAGAATTTGTCCTGAAAATTCGGGATTCCAGATTGGTAACCTAATTGTGGATCAAGTTACCATAATGTAAATGTAATAAATTTATGCTCCTATAAACTGAACACTAAGCTGTTTGAGATAGTCTAACCAGTCCGCAATAATTCAAACTTTCACCCAAAGGATTCAATATGTTGAGGAAGTTACTTTATTGTTCTTTTCTATCCATTCTAATGTTGGCAAACATTTTTGTTCATAACTTGACTGATTGCAGAGTTATCAAATCTGTGTGATTGTCAGTACCTGATATTCCAATGATGGGATTTATTTATATATATATGAGTATTCGACATTCGTCTGATTGAAATGAAGTGAGTATCTCTGGATGTCTTAATTTGTCTGAGAGGAAAATGATTGTGAATGTGAAATTGTGTGTGTTTTTTAGTGAAGTTCCCAAACATTTTCACTGTTTTTATGCTTGATTGAGATAATCTCAATTTTTCTTCTTTTCTTAAGACTTTTTTCTCTCAAAGGACTTTGTTTCAATCGTGCATGAAAAGAGAATGAAAGGCTTTTAAACATTGCACAAAGTTGGAATTTCTCTGGTCTTTAAAGAAAGAAAAAGAAGCTTAGTCTTAATCATTTTTAAAGTCTGCCTTTGACGAAAACTTTCCCCTTCCATTTGTACTTCATGTCTATGTAGAAACTGGATATGTTGAACTTTAAAATTAACTCATAGACTACCCCCAAGGTCCGACACAAGATTATGGCATGGGTACCCAAAATAGTAGGGTAGTTTAAAAAGTCGTAACTTTTTTATCTATTACTATTTTTCTCTTCATTTTTTAAGCACAGTGGTCATAAGAGATCAACTTTATATTGGCACCAATAAAAATCGGCTATGTGTCGTTAGTTTGTCTGAGTAGAGATGAGTGAAAGGGTGAAATTGAGAAGCTAACGATATTTTGGGTGGAGACACCATTCACACAATACACTATTTCAATAAATAGATGAAAACAACAAGCCGGTAAACTGATTGAAAACAGTGCGGTCTGTACTGTTTCTGACTTGTAGATCTACTTGTAGTACTAGTGGTAGTAGTTGTTTTCTACGTTGGTAAAGAAAACGTGTTTAGTCGAAGGCTTGTACTGCCAGCAGTAAAAAAAATCATAAAAAATCAACCGTTCACGCTAAAGAGCTCTTTCCGGTATGAAACGGAACAAGAATCATAAGCCTAGAAGATGCTCCTTACCGCAATCGCGTATACGCAATCTTTCTATAGTTATGGCCCGGCAGTGTTATGATCGCACATGTGTGATAATTGTACTATGGCGTAAGTGTAGCGTCGTGATCGACAATGGTAGTCTATGAGTTAACCCATAGAATACCAGTGTTTACATATATAAGCTCAGGCTGAATACCAGCCCAAGGGTCATAACTCTTGTACCAGCTGTAATTCAGTGTAATTAAAATTCATTAAAAATCACTCACTCAACATAAAAATATGATTTAAATTTCTCATTGTAGAGCACTAATAAAGCTTTCATTTTATACCATATGTGACATGATGCACAAAGTAAATAAAGAATGTGACAAAACAATTATAAAAGACAGAATTTATTGGGTTTTTTTGCACATTCTCACACACAATCAAATGTTTTTGTCATTGTATTCTTTATTTTTTCAACTCCTCATGAAATTGCCCAAAGCATATTTCATCACAGAGATGTGTGTTGCAAGCACACGCCACTTGCAAGCAACACACCCAAACACTGTCTCGGGTTGCTTTCCTGACTGTTTTATTGTCTTTTGTGCGGCACATAAAACACTGTTTCTTTCTTCCTGGGAGTCGATCCCGCCAGTGGTTGTCATGCGCTCCAGTTGAAGGCTCCGGGTGCTGGACCTGTCTCCCTGGGTCTCTTCTGTTTTCCACCACCATGCAGAAGTAATCTGGCAACTTCCAGTTGGAATTGGAGATAGGTTAGTGGTTTCGCACCGTTGGCGGGTTGCGGCATGTTTCTGTAAAGGGTGTATCCATTTACGAGTGCAATTTCCACCACAAACCAGAAGCAGCTCCTCCACCACTTGTAGCTCCTCCACCACTTGTAGCTCCTCCACCCTCAAGGGTGTAGCTCCATCCACTTGTAGCTCCTCCACCACAAAGCTCCTCCACCACTTGTAGCTCCTCCACCACTTGTAGCTCTTCCTATCAACAGGGTAGTAAGAGCGCAGTTGATCAAAAAGATCAACTCCGCCATGTTCCTGGTGTGCAGTTGATCAAAAAGATCACTGGCAATGGAATTTCTTTGGTGACGATGCCCTCCTTTGTACGGGCGCTCGGCGGAACCCATCTGTGGTGACGAGTTTGAGCAAATGACGGACACAGGTCTCTAGTCCCTCCAGAAAAGACCAACAATGTTACCAATCTGTCTCATTCTACACTGTCCTTTCTTAATCTTGCCTTTAAGTTCGGTTGGCCAGTGTTTTCTGTTTGTGCGGATTGTTGCGCATGAATAAGTAAGTGTCTCTGTCAAGTAAGTCCTTCACGAGACGGACAGAAGCGAAGAAATTGTCAAAAGAAATGTGGCGATGCTGGTAAAGATACTGTGATGCAAGCATTAGGGAGAAGGTGCCTCTGCCTTGCCAGTGTAGAAGCAAAATCTGTCAGATAGCCATTTCCCGCATCGCAGCAACACCACACCTTTACTCCCCATGGATTTGGCTTGGAAAGGAATTATGGCTTCGTCAATACTCAAAGCTGCCCCAGGGTTGTCGTAGGATTGACAGGCTTCAAGGACGGTATCGATGATAGGCCAATCTTATGCAATGGGTTGTGGCCTGGCTGGCCAGAGGAATGAACTGTTCTCTGTCGGCCAGGTGGAAGTAGCGGAAATAGCCGAGTAACGGTTGCAAGACATCACATCAACATCTGCAGCAACACGTAGAAGAGGATCTGTTGACAAGTAAAGGGAAAATGCTAGCATCTTGTGAATACCAAACATTACATTCAGGTAGAGTGTAGTGTGAGATGTCGTCTCCTGTGACGGGTTTGAATGACGCTGGAGCTTGGCGTTGAGTTGCATATAAATTGGTTTGTTCTGCCGCCAGGGTAAAGAGGGAGTCAGGGAAAATAAATGAAAAAAATCAATAGGCTTTTGAGTCATGGTTGAGGTTCAAAAGCCTAAATTGGGTCCAGGACGAGAGGTAAAGAGCTCAACCTCAACGTCTTTCAATGTTGAACTCCATGGAAATTCATTTTGCTGATCTTCTAGATCTGCATCGGTGTCAGTATCAGAGGCTTGACTAGGCCTAGAACTAGTAGAAGGGCCATCCAAATCATCCACAATCTCATTCCTATCAAATTCTATGTCTCTTTCATCATCAATGTCCCCTCTTCATCATCAACTGAGCCCTCAAATGGTTCATTTTGACTTCCAGTTATCAGATTTGATAAGAAATTGAAGGCCATCTTTGAAGAATCGTAGCTCATCATCAAGGAATAAAGCTAATGGAATACTGTAGAGGTGAAGCGAAAGTAGGATTATCCGACTACAGACTGATCACTTCCGCTAGTTAGTAACGTGGCTTGACTTGTTGTAGAAAAATAGTATACAGTGATATGTCGAGCTCAGGGCCCAGCGGGCGATGGCCAGCGATACGGTATGGACCCCTGGCGGGCGATGTGAATGTGAGGCGATACGGTATGGCCCCCTGGCGGGCGATGTGAATGTGAGGCGATACGGTATGGACCCCTGGAGGGCGATGTGAATGTGAGGCGATACGGTATGGCCCCTGGAGGGCGATGTGAATGTGAGGCGATACGGTATTCTATCGGTTAATCATTAGTGGGACTCCTTTTTATATTTTATTTTTGTCTATTTCTCTATTTTCATTTAGGCAGTATATCCCCTCTCCCCCCAATAGTCTGTTTTGATAAGTACATATTGGTCTGGAGGTTCAGTCGGTAGAGCCTCTGACTACCACCCAAGATACCCATGTTCGATTCCCAATTCGGGCAATTTTTGCTGTCCCTCCTGTCAACCCAGCACTGAAATGAGTAGCTAGGTTTGTTTAGACTCGGTGAAAGCAATGACAAACTACCATACTTGGTGAAAGTAAAGGTGGTATGGAAAGCAATGACAAACTACCATACTAGGTGAAAGTAAATGTGGTATGGAAAGCAATGACAAACTACCATACTTGGTGAAAGTAAAGGTGGTATGGAAAGCAATGACAAACTACCATACTTGGTGAAAGTAAAGGTGGTATGGAAAGCAATGACAAACTACCATACTTGGTGAAAGTAAAGGTGGTATGGAAAGCAATGACAAACTACCATACTTGGTGAAAGTAAAGGTGGTATGGAAAGCAATGACAAACTACCATACTTGGTGAAAGTAAAGGTGGTATGGAAAGCAATGACAAACTACCATACTTGGTGAAAGTAAAGGTGGCATGGAAAGCAATGACAAACTACCATAATGGGTGAAAGTAAAGGTGGTATGGAAAGCAATGACAAACTACCATAATGGGTGAAAGTAAAGGTGGTATGGAAAGCAATGACAAACTACCATACTGGGTGAAAGTAAAGGTGGTATGGAAAGCAATGACAAACTACCACGCTATGCCGTATGCCTAGAAAAATCAGGACTCTACTCCTGGTAGCCCTATGCTCAACTTCTAAGTATAGGACTTACTTTACTTTACATCAGTCTGACATTGCCATTGAACACAACATGAAGACATGAAGATACCTGTGCTGGAAATCAGCAGTGCAATAATAGTGTAGTAACTAATTCATAACACGACACATATTTGCCTCAAGCACAGATATTCGTTTTAGTTTTAGTTTTAGTCTGAAACTCAAATGTTTTGTTTCTTGATGCCTTCATGAAATTTCACCCTCTTTGTAGACTCAATACAATTTTAACCTTCTGTTTAAAGATTTTCTTCACAAAATTTCAAAACCTTTGTAGTCTCAATACAATTTTAAACTTCTGTTTAAAGATTTAGTTTTTGCAAGGAAGGTATCAGGGCACTTCTGTTTAAAGATTTAATTTTTGCAAAGAAGGTATCAGTGCACTTAAGGAGAAATGTATTTTATGTTTCGTCACATGTGCATTTATAAAATTACAACCATCTCATGTTTCCTCAAGGAAATTCTGATATTTTTCTTTCTCTGATTATCATAAATAGTACATGTACCATATATGGAGTATGAGATTGAAATTGTAAATGGCATTGTGAGTTGTGTTCTTTCCTGTTTTTTAGACCTTATTTGAAATACGAAATTCACCATGTTCCACCTTTTGCTTACAATTTTGGTTCAGTTCACAGAAATTATTTAAAATTAAAGTTTGAGAAATTTAAAACTTCTAACTTGTCCTCTTCTACTTGTTACTGAATTGTACTGATATTGATACAGTTGTGACCGCCTAAATGCCCGGTGCTAGGGAAGCAGAGAAACGGGCATTTAGGCG
Source organism: Doris montereyensis (assembly GCA_037039925.1). Classification (NCBI taxonomy): domain Eukaryota; kingdom Metazoa; phylum Mollusca; class Gastropoda; order Nudibranchia; family Dorididae; genus Doris; species Doris montereyensis. The sequence goes on from JAXRKP010000471.1 coordinate 163,379, forward strand.
GTCACTACTGTACTACTACTAATAGTGTTGAAAAGTTTGCATGTTAAGTAGGTTTTCCCAACTATAAGAATGAATGATGACCCTTCGCCTGGGTTGCTGCAAACCTACACAATTACTAGAGTAAAGGCACAAGCTAGCGTACACTATGCCCTACTGAATGCACTGCATGCAATCTAGATGGCTCTCTATCTATATCCTGTTTACTTCCATTCAGGAACACTGCACATCATGTTAAGAGTTACCTTCTCTTGTGCGATAGGTGGGGTGTTGATGTGTGTGAGACACATGGTTTTAGCACAGCAAACTTATTTTTGTCTTTGTGCAAGTCTGGGTCCCATCTCACAGCGTCTGGTGTTATCATACGAAATATCCTGGCTGTCTTGACCAAACAGTAATCGAAAGATAAAAGCCATCTGAGCATGTATAAAGCTTAACCATTGACTTTATTACAAGATGCGTTTTGCATAGACCATACATGGAGTGGTTGAGAGTGAGAAATTGTACAATAATGACTGATAATGATACTAAAAATAATAATAATAGTAATAATAATAAAATTTATTTATATAGCGCCTTATACTAAAGTCTCAAGGCGCTTTACAATCACACATACAAACATACCACACTCACCCAAAACAACCGTAAGAATGTTATAGATATCACTGTTCTTAAAAATTGTAGGATAGGACCTGCTGTACGATAGCTGGTGCCTTCACTATAGTAACAATAGTAATAGTAATTAGTCCTGATGTCATGACTTTGTCCTAAGCTAGCTAGGAACAGCTTGCATTTCTTCCAACAATCATATGGGTAAAGTTAAGTAAAGGGACGGAAAGGGACGGATGCCCGTAATACAGCGCACGGTTAGTTTGTGTTTGATCCCTTTTGGTTGTCTGTTTCTGTTCGAGAATTCTTGAAACTCTGTATTTTACATGTTTATTTTGAGTTTTTAAATAATGACATGCATGTATATATCTGTGACAGAAATAAAACATTTATCACAGTAAATTTGTTTGTTGAATTTATGATGCTTGTGAAGTTGTTCGGTAATGAATGGTCTCTGGGGATTTTAATTTTATGAATATTACATGATGAGTTTTTAATTACATTTGATTTAACCCATATCCTTGACTAAGGTGATCTTGCCTTTTTTTTGGTAGGATATTAAATTTTGCCCGATGTGCCCTGTTACTGTTAACAGCCAAGGGATCTTGAACGTGCACAAAGTGTTGTGATCTGCACATGGGACCTTTCTTTTTATTGTCCGTCTCTGATGGGACTAGTTGTTGATCCACCTATCTGGACCAGAAATCTTTGAGAAAACACAAGACCACAAACCCATGACCTTCTGGTTGAGAGGCAGACAGTTTACCTCTGGACCACTGTGTCGCCCAGATAACAATGGAGGACTCAGTTATGGTGAAATGGTAGTGTTATGAGTTTGTACTTACGTGAAATAATAGTGTTATGCGTTTGTACTTACATGAAATGGTAGTGTTATGAGTTTGTACTTACATGAAATGGTAGTGTTATGATTTTGTACTTACTTGAAATGGTAATGTTTTGAGTTTGTACTTACGTGAAATGGTAGTGTTGTGAGTTTGTACTTACATGAAATGGTAGTGTTATGAGTTTGTACTTACGTGAAATGGTAGTGTTATGAGTTTGTACTTACATGAAATGGTAATGTTATGAGTTTGTACTTACGTGAAATGGTAGTGTTATGAGTTTGTACTTACGTGAAATGGTAGTGTTGTGAGTTTGTAATCACGATGATGGTAGTGTTATAAGTTTGTACTGACGTAAAATGGTAGTGTTATGAGTTTGACGTTATGTGAAATGGTGTTGATGAGTTTGTAATCACAACGTGAAATGGTCGTGTGATGAGTTTGTACTCACGTGAAATGGTAGTGTTATGAGTTTGTACTTACATGAAATGGTAGTGTTATGAGTTTGTAACCTACGGGAAATGGTAGTGTTATAAGTTTGTACCACGATGAAATGGTAGTGTTATGAGTTTGTACTTATGTGAAATGGTAGTGTTATGAGTTTGTAATCATTGACGTTAATGGTAGTGTTATGAGTTTGTACTTATGTGAAATGGTAGTGTTATGAGTTTGTACTGACGTGAAATGGTAGTGTTGTGAGTTTGTACTTATGTGAAATGGTAGTGTTATAAGTTTTTAAGTGAAATGGTAGTGTTATGAGTTTGTACTTATTGAAATGGTAGTGTTGTGAGTTTTTACTCACGATGAAATTGTAGTGTTATGAGTTTGTAATCACGATGACGTTATTGGTAGTGTTGTGAGTTTGTAATGACGGAACTGGATGACGTTATTTGAGTTTGTGAGTTTGTAATGAAATGACGTTGAATTTGTACGTTATGGTAGTTTGTAGTTTTATGTGAAATGGTAGTTTTATGAGTTTGTAATCTTGATGTGAAATGGTAGTTTTATGAGTTTGTAAACGATGAACGTTATGGTAGTGTTGTGATTTTGTAACCACGATGACGTTATTGGTAGTGTTGTGAGTTTGTACTTAGATGAAATGGTAGTGTTATGAGTTTGTAATTACGATGAGATGGTAGTGTTATGAGTTTGTAATTAATGACGTTAATGGTAGTGTTGTGAGTTTGTAATGACGATGAAATGGTAGTGTTGTAAGTTTGTAATCACGATGACGTGAAATGGTAGTGTTATGAGTTTGTAATTACGATGAAATGGTAGTGTTATAAGTTTTACACGTGAAATGGTAGTGTTATAAGTTTGTATTCACGATGAAATGGTAGTGTTATGAGTTTGTATTTCACGATGAGATGGTAATGTTATGAGTTTGTAATCACGATGACGTTATTGGTAGTGTTGTGAGTTTGTACTAATGACGTTGAAATGGATAGTGTTATAAGTTTGTATTTACGTGAAATGGTAGTGTTATAAGTTTTATTTACGATGAAATGGTAGTGTTGTGAGTTTGTAATCACGATGAAATGGTAGTGTTATGAGTTTGTAATCACGATGAAATTATGGTAATGTTATGAGTTTGTAATTACGTGACATGGTAGTGTTATGAGTTTGTACTAACGTGAAATTGGTAGTGTTATGAGTTTGTAATTACGATGAGATGGTAGTGTTATGAGTTTGTAATTATGTGAAATGGTAGTGTTATGAGTTTGTATTTGAGATGGTAGTGTTATGAGTTTGTATTGTGAAATAGTGTTGTGAGTTTGTAATCACGATGAAATGGTAGTGTTGTGAGTTTGTAATCACAATGAAATGGTAGTGTTGTGAGTTTGTAATCACAATGACGTTATTGGTAGTGTTGTGAGTTTGTAATCACGTGAAATGGTAGTGTTTATGAGTTTGTAATTATGATGAAATGGTAGTTTTATGAGTTTGTAATCACATGTGAAATGGTAGTGTTATGAGTTTGTAATCATGTGAAATGGTAGTGTTATGATTTTTTGTACTCATGTGAAATGGTAGTGTTATGAGTTTGTAATGTACGAGATGGTAGTGTTATGAGTTTGTATGACGTTATTGGTAGTGTTGTGAGTTTGTAATGACAATGAAATGGAGTGTTATTGTTTGTGTTGTGAGGTTGTAATGAGTTTGATGACGTTATTGGTAGTGTTGTGAGTTTGTAATCACGATGATGTTAGTGACAGTGAGTTTGAGTACGTGTAATGGTAGTGTTGTGAGTTTTGACGTGAAATTAGTAGTGTTATAAGTTTGTAATCACGATGACGAAATGGTAGTGTTGTGAGTTTGTAATCACGATGACGTGAAATGGTGTTAGTTATTGTAGTGTTGAAATGAGTTTGTAATATTTACGATGACGTTAATGGTAGTGTTATGAGTTTGTAATCACGATGACGTTATTGGTAGTGTTGTGAGTTTGTAATCACGATGACGATGGTAATGTTGTGAGTTTGTATTACGATGACATGGTAGTGTTGTGAGTTTGTAATCACGTGAAATGGTAGTGTTATGAGGTTTGTAATGACGATGAGTTATTGGTAGTGTTGTGAGTTTGTAATCACGATGACGTTATTGGTAGTGTTGTGAGTTTGTAATCACGAGAGACGTTATGAGTTTGACTTATTGAAATAGTAATGTTGTGAGTTTGTACTAACGATGACGTTATTGGTAGTGTTGTGAGTTTGTAATACGATGACGTTAATGGTAGTGTTGTGAGTTTGTAATTGATGACGTTATTGGTAGTGTTGTGAGTTTGTAATCACGATGAAACGTTGAATGAGTTTGAATTATTGACGTTATTAGTAGTGTTGTGAGTTTGTAATCACAATGACGTTATTGGTAGTGTTGTGAGTTTGTAATCATGGATGACGTTATTGGTAGTGTTGTGAGTTTGTAATCACGATGACGTTATTGGTAGTGTTGTGAGTTTGTAATCATGATGACGTTATTGGTAGTGTTGTGAGTTTGTAATCACGATTACGTTATTGAAATGACGTTATTGTAGTGTTGTGAGTTTGTAATCACTAATGACGTTATTGGTAGTGTTGTGAGTTTGTAATCACGATGACGTTGTTATTGGTAGTGTTGTGAGTTTGTAATCACGATGACGTTGAATGAATGATGGTAGTGTTGTGAGTTTGTAATCACAATGAACGTTATTGGTAGTGTTGTGAGTTTGTAATCTAACGTGAAATGGAGTGTTTGAGTTTGTAATGGATGACGTTATTGGTAGTGTTGTGAGTTTGTAATAACGATGACGTTATTGGTAGTGTTGTGAGTTTGTAATCACGATGACGTTAATGGTAGTGTTGTGAGTTTGTAATTGGAGAAATGATGACGTTATTGAGTTTGTTTGTAATCACGATGAAACGGATGACGTTATTGGTAGTGTTGTGAGTTTAACGTGAAATCACAGTGTTATGAGTTTGTAATTACGATGAAATGGTAGTGTTGTGAGTTTGTAATCACGATGACGTTATGGTATGTTGTGAGTTTGTAATCACGATGAATTGGTAGTGTTGTGAGTTTGTAATCACGATGAAAATGATGGTTATGAATTTGTGAGTTTGTAATCACGATGAAATAGTAGTGTTATGAGTTTGTAATGACGATGACGTTAATGGTAGTGTTATGAGTTTGTAATTGGATGAAATGGTAGTGTTGTGAGTTTGTAATTATGATGATTGTTATTGACGTGAAATGGAGTGTTATTAGTTTGTAATTACGATGAATTGGTAGTGTTATGAGTTTGTAATCACGATGACGTTATTGATAGTGTTGTGAGTTTGTAATTACGATGACGTTATTGGTAGTGTTGTGAGTTTGTAATCACGATGACGTTATTGGTAGTGTTGTGAGTTTGTAATCACGATGACGTTATTGAGTTAGTGTAATGATGTTTGTTATAAGTTTGTATGACGTTATTGGTAGTGTTATGAGTTTGTAATTACGATGACGTTATTGGTAATGTTGTGAGTTTGTATTTACGATGAAATAGTAGTGTTGTGAGTTTGTAATCATGATGACGTTATTGGTAGTGTTGTGAGTTTGTAATCACGATGACGTTATTGGTAGTGTTGTGAGTTTGTAATCACGATGACGTTATTGGTAGTGTTGTGAGTTTGTAATCACGTGAAATGGTAGTGTTGTGACGATGACGTTGGTAGTGTTGTGAGTTTGTAATCACGATGAAATGGTAGTGTTGTGAGTTTGTAATCACGATGACGTTATTGGTAGTGTTGTGAGTTTGTAATCACGATGACGTTATTGGTAGTGTTGTGAGTTTGTAATCACGATGACGTTATTGGTAGTGTTGTGAGTTTGTAATCACGATGACGTTATTGGTAGTGTTGTGAGTTTGTAATCACGATGACGTTATTGGTAGTGTTGTGAGTTTGTAATACGATGACGTGAGTTTGTAATGGTAGTGTTGTGAGTTTGTAATCACGATGACGTTATTGGTAGTGTTGTGAGTTTGTAATCACGATGAAATTGGTAGTGTTGTGAGTTTGACGATGACGTTATTGGTAGTGTTGTGAGTTTGTAATCACGATGACGTTGAAATGGTAGTGTTGTGAGTTTGTAATGACGTGAAATGGTAGTGTTAGTTTGGATGACGTTATTGGTAGTGTTGTGAGTTTGTAATTACGATGACGTTATATTGGTAGTGTTGTGAGTTTGTAATCACGATGACGTTATTGGTAGTGTTGTGAGTTTGTAATCACAATGACGTTATTGGTAGTGTTGTGAGTTTGTAATCACGATGATAATGTTGTAGTGTTGTGAGTTTGTAATCACGATGACGTTATTGGTAGTGTTGTGAGTTTGTAATCACGATGACGTTAATGGTAGTGTTGTGAGTTTGTAATCACAATGAAAATGGTAGTGTTGTGAGTTTGTAATAACGATGACGTTAATGGTAGTGTTGTGAGTTTGTACTTACGACCACACTTGATAAAAATCGTGCTTAGCCCAGGTAGTTTTTTCATGGCCTCTTAGGAAAGTTCTTCTCTCCGCTTTTTCTCACTCGACTCAGGTGTGATTTTGACTTGATTTCGTTTAGTATTTTTACCTGCTTTTCTCACTCGACTCAGGTATGATTTTGACTTGATTTCCGTTTAGTATTTTTAACTGCTTTTCTCACTCGACTGGTGTGATTTTGACTTGATTTCCGTTTAGTATTTTTACCTGCTTTTCTCACTCGACTCAGGTGTGATTTTGATTTGATTTCCCTAATCACTCGACTCAGGTGTGATTTTGACTTGATTTCCTCTCTGCTTTTCTCACTCGACCCAGGTGTGATTTTGACTTGATTCTCTTCTCACTCGACTCAGGTATGATTTTGACTTGATTCTCTGCTTTTCTCACTCGAGTCAGGTGTGATTTTCACTTGATTTCCTTTTACCAACATCCACAACTATGATGGTCTCAGGGTTTTGGGTGGCAATTTTGATTTTCCCTGTAAACAGCCCAGGGATCTTTAACGTGCACACAAAGCTGTGATCTGCACACGGGATCTCTTTTTTATCGTCCGCCTCAGATGAGAGTAAGTGTCGATCCACCTACCTGGACTATTGGGGTAGATTGTACTCGAAAAACTTCAGAAACTTATTCAACTGTTTGTGGGGATTTGAACCCATGACCTTTGGTCTCTCTCTCTCTCTCTCTCTCTCTCTCTCTCTCTCTCTCTCTCTCTCTCTCTATCTCTCTCTCTCTCTCTTTCTCTCTCTCTCTCTCTCTCTCTTCTCTCTCTCTCTCTCTCTCTCTCTCTCTCTCTCTCTCCCTTGAACCCATGACTCTCTCTCTCTCTCTCTCTCTCTCTCTGTGTCCTCTCTCTCTCTTCTCTCTCACTCTCTTCACTCTTCTCTTTCTTCTCTCTCTCTTCTCTCTCTCTCTCTCTCTCTCTCTCTCTCTCTCTCTCTCTCTCTCTCTCTCTCTCTCTCTCTCTCTCTCTCTCTCTCTCTCTCTCTCTCTCTCTCTCTCTCTCTCTCTCTCTCTCTCTCTCTGTCTCTCTCTCTCGCTCGCTCTCTCTCTCCTTGTCCTTCCCTCTCTCCTTCTCTTCCTCCCTCTTCTCTCTCTCTTACTCTTTCTCTCTCTCCCACCCTCCCTCTCTCCCTCTCTCTCTCTCTCTCTCTCTCTCTCTCTCTCTCTCTGTCTCTGTCTCTGTCTCTATCTATCTATCTCTTTCTGTCCCCCCTCCCTCCCTCCCTCTCTTGCTCTCTCTCTCTCTCTCTCTCTCTCTCTCTCTCTCTCTCTCTCTCTCTCTCCTTCTCCCCCCCGTCCCTGCCTCTTTCTCCTTCCCTTCACCCCTCTTTCTCTCGCTCTCTTTCTCTTCTCTCTCTCTCTCTCCCTCCCTCGCACTTTATCTCTCTACTCCCTTCTTCCCTCTATCTCTCCCTTCCTCTCTCTCTCTCTCTCTCTCTCTCTCTCTCTCTCTCTCTCTCTCTCTCTCTCTCTCTCTCTCTCTCTCTCTCTCTCTCTCTCTCTCTCATACTCTCTCTCGTCATAGGAAGGTGGTAATTTGACGGGCTCAGTATAATTAGTTTTCCACCCTCCCCTGTGAGGCTTCAGAATGAAGGATTTAGTTTGTTTTCAGCCTTCAACGGTAACTACTTTAGTAATACATGCAATGGTAGGATATTCTTTCTTTGAAATGTATCCTGTACACTATTAGCGATGATGTAACGGGGAATTGAGAAGAAACAGCAGGATGAAAATGTATGAAAGAATTCAAGGACAGAAGTAGGACCTACCAGTAGACCCACCAACCGTCCACGCCAGGATTTGAACCCTTCATCAATCAACAGCGTACTACTACATGGTCAACATGTCTCCATTTCAAGAATCTGCACACTGTCTCACCTCTACCATATGAAATGAAATCTCTATCAGTATCAGGGTAAGTATAGAAAAAAACCAACAGATGAAAGTTTGTTTCATCGATATAATTTAATTTTGATTTTATCATTTCCACAACAAAAGTGATCTCATGGGTTTTGGTGGGATTTTTAAAATTTTGCCCGGACTGCCCTGTAAACAGCCAAGAGATCTTTAAAATGAACAGTGTTCTGATCCGCACACGGGATCACCTTTTATCATCCATCTCCGATGGAATAAGGTGCCTATCCACTTACCTGGGTCAGGGAAGGGGGGGGTGGTAGGTTTTACTTGAAAAAGAACTCAAGAAAATTGTTCAACCTGCCAGGGCTTGAACCCTCAACCTTTTGGTTGAGAAGCCAACATCTTGCCTCTGGACCACATAATCCCCTATAGTTCCATTGACGTATATATGGTAGTCTCAAATTGCAAAGGGAAACAACAAGAAAGGTACGTACAACGTACAAGAGCAAAAGGAGCTACCATCAACTGTCCATGAAAGATGAGTTTGTTTTTTTGAAATTTATCCTCCACCATATACGGTGATCTCAGGGTAAATTGAGTGGAAAATAGCAAGATGGAAGATGAAGGAAAGAGGGAAAGTGAAAGGAAAGAAGCAGCTCCCATAATGAAAGATGAAAGACGTGCGAGAGGATAAAAGAAGGAAGCAGTAGTGATTGCATACAGCTTATCAGGTTTACAATACACAACATACAAAACACAACATACAATACACAACATGCAATACACAACATACAATGCACAACATACAATATGCAACATGCAATACACAACATATAATACACAACACAACTTACAATACACAACATGCAATACACAACATGCAATACACAACATACAATACACAATATACAATATACAATATACAATATACAACATACAATATACAACATACAATACAATACAATACACAACATGCAATACACAACATACAATACACAACATACAATATAAAACATGCAATACACAACACACAATGCACAACATACAAAACACATTATACCATACACAACAAACAAAACACAACACACAATATAGAACATACAATACACAACATACAAAACACAACATACAATACACAACATAAAAACACAACAAACAAAAACACATTATAACATACACAACATACAAAACAGAACATACAATACACACCATACAATACACAACATACAAAATACAACATACACTTCATAACATACAATACACAACATACAATGAACAACATACAATACACAACATACAAAACACAACATACAATACACAACATGCAATACACAACATACAATATACAACATGCAATACACAACATACAATATACAACATACAATATACAACATACAATACGCACCATACAAAACACAACATACAATACACAACATGCAATACACAACATACAATATACAACACGCAATATACAACATACAATACACAACATACAATACACAACATACAATACACAACATACAATATACAACATACAATGCACAAATATACAATACACAACATACAATACACAACATATAATACACAACAAACAAAACACAACATACAATATGTAACATACAATATACAACATACAAAACACAACATACAATACACAACCTAAAAACACAACAAACAAAAAACACATTATAACATACATAGCATACAAAACAGAACATACAATACACACCATACAATACACCGCATACAAAATACAACATACAACAAAAACATAAATTCACAACATACAATACACAACATACAATGCATAACATACAATACACAACATACAATACACAACATATAATACACAACATACAATACACAACATACAATACACAACATACAATACACAACATACAATACACAACACATAATACACAACATATAATACACAACATACAATACACAAACATATAATACACAACATACAATACACAACATATAATACACAACATATAATACACAACATACAATACATAACATAATACACAACATATAATACACAACATACAATACACAACATATAATACACAACATATAATACACAACATACAATACACAACATACAATACACAACATACAATACACAACATGTAATACACAACATATAATACACAACATACAATACACAAACATACGATACACAACATACGATACACTACATACAATACACAACATATAATACACAACATATAATACACAAAATATAATACACAACATACAATACACAACATATAATACACACAATATAACACACAACATATAATACACAACATATAATACACAATATATAATACACAACATACAATACACAACATATAATACACAACATACAATACACAACATACAATACACAACATACGATACACAACATACAATTCACAACATACAATACACAACATACAACACACAACATACAATACACAACATATGATACACAAGATGCGATACACTACATACAATACACAACATATAATACACAACATATAATACACAACATATAATACACAACATACAATACACAACATATAATACACACATATAATACACAACATATAATACACAACATACAATACACAACATACACTACACAACATATAATACACACATATAATACACAACATATTATACACAACATATAATACACAACATATAATACACAACATACAATACACAACATATAATACACAACATACAATACACAACATATAATACACAACATACAATACACAACATACAATACACAACATATAATACACAACATATAATACACAACATACAATACACAACATATAATACACACATATAATACACAACATATAATACACAACATATAATACACAACATACAATACACAACACACAATACACAACATACAATACACAACATACAATACACAACATGCAGTACACAAGATATAATACACAACATACAATACACATCATACAATAGACAACATGCAAAACACATTATAACATACACAATATACAAAACAGAACATACAAAACACAACATAAAATACATAACATACAATATACAAAACACAACATACAAGAGACAACATAAACAACAGAATATACAATACACAACATATAAAACAACATACAAAACACACCATATAAAACATAAACATACAATACACAACATACAAAACACAACATATAAAACACAACATACAATACACAACATATAATACACAAACATACAAAAAATAACACACAATACACAACATATATAACACAACATACAATACACAACATACAACATACAAAACATATAAAACACAACATACAATACACAACATATAAAACACAACATACAATACACAACATAAAATACTGAATACACAACATAACAAACACAACATAAAACACAACATACAATACACAACATATAAAACACAACATACAATACAAAGCATCCAAAAACAACATACAATACACAACATACAATACAATACACAACATAAAATACTGAATACACAACATAACAAACACAACATAAAACACAACATACAATACACAACATATAAAACACAACATACAATACAAAGCATCCAAAACACAACATACAAAATACAACATACAATACACAACTTACAAAATACAACATACAGTACACAACATACAAAACACAACACACAATACACAACATACAAAACACAGCATACAAAATACAACATACAAAATACAACATACAAAACACAACATACAATACACAACATACAAAACACAACATACAATACACCATATAATAAACAACATACAAAACACAACATACAATACAAACCATCCAAAACACAACATCCAAAATACTACATACAATATACAACATCCAAAACACAACATACAACATACAATACCCAACATCCAAAACACAACATACGAAACACAACAAACAAAACACAAAACGGATTACAATTAATCTAAAAGTTACAAAATTGGAAATGGAAAGAAAGCAAGAGCAAATTAAAGATTTTAAGTGTGGATAAATAATAAGTTGTTTATTTTCAACGGTTTCACTCCAAAGAAGCTTTTACGGTAGTCACAGAACAGGCATTCAATAACATATACATAATATAACATGACCACAAAACAGATAAGTTTGAAAATGGTGCAATGTAGTGTCACACCACTCATCACTCACTGACGAACATCGTCAAAGGCTTGCTATGTTGATCTTGATGATGATGGCACGGTACACTCAGGAGAAACATCATCCAATAGACAATAAAATGGACTATGCACATTATGATTAAATGGATGATATTTGGGTTTTTGATACAGGTACTATCATGAATTCACAGGGACAATCTTATCAAATGGAGCTACCTTAACAGTGAGTGTATTACAAGTATGTACTTGCATTCAAAAGTAGTTTCAATTACCACTACTATTACAGATAGAAGAACAGAGCCCGGCATAAGCAAAAAGCTGGCTGACTCAACACAATACCATTTAAGTTACAGTTTTAGATCTTCATCCCATCCTGTGCCCCTACAACATAGCCTCCAACCTTTTCACAAATGGAAAAACAGACTCTAACCGCGAAAGTTAATTCTGACTTGCACAACAGCCCATAATATTCCAGAAAACATGGATAATTTAACTTTAATTAACCCCTTGAAGATACATCACAAAAAATATGTCGATCGTTGGCCTTTCTGTCGGAGTGTAATGGTAGTTTTGCGAGCTCAGTATGGCGTCTCTGGACAACATAATTTCTTTGAATCTGTGTCGTTAACTTAGGATATCTTTAAAAACCAGTTATCCCTCATATTATTATTATTATTATATATTTACATATGTTTGAAGATAAGTACAGAGTTACAGTCTCAATGCCACAAAATGTATAAATTATGTTTTTCACTCACTGGTTGGCAGCTATATGCTTGAATTTGTAGTATTGTTTTAAAATGGACACAGTTGTAAGGCAGTGTCATTGTGATGGCATCTAAGGTATAATGTTTAGCAGTGAGAATGAGGCATCGAGTAGGTGTGAATTCAGACATTCCTGGCAACATTGTGACAGTATGGGACATAATATAGTCGTATTGAGATGAAAGTTATGGCATACTTTTATGTGGCGATGGACAAAGAGAAAGGTTCTGTTTCTCACTATGATATCAAAGAAGAATAACAAAGACAAATTCATGAACAGCGGTGCACCAATCTATTAGTCAAACACATCTAGCCCAGACATTGGCTTCAACTCCTCGGCCAATTCAGTCAATGAGGAAGCTAGGGATAGCATCTTTCATGGGGATGACGTCAAACAAGGAGAAAACTAATGAATAAAGTATTTCCCCTTACAGTTCAAAACTCATAGTGTGGCTGAGAATGACGTAGATTAAACTTAACCAGGAGTGTCAGTCGGCTAGCATACAAGCTCTTGCCATTCTTATTTGATTTTCAATTTTATGGTTTTTGCTAAGAAAACAAAACAGAACAAAATATTTCCAATGCAGTAAAATTTGATAAATGCAAGTTTTAAACAAAACAAAACAAAAACCTAAAAAAAACAAACTTTTCAAACTTCACACAATCTCCTTAGATACGTATTTTGCATACAAATTACAAATACAATACTCTATTTCACAGCCCCACTGCCCACCATGACTGCTACGTTCCCTTTATTATTTAAACTATTTGTAACACTGAGATTAGGGGTAAAGAACTGCTATAGAGACTGGGTGAAATCCTGAAATAGAGATTAACAACTTACATTCCTAACATATAATGTAAATGAACAACAATAAAAACTAGAACAAAATCTATGATCTCTGGATTTTGTAACATTTTTATACAATTATCAATTCCTGTTGAGTATTTAAAATAGCGATGACAGTTTGTGTTTACACAACTCTTTTAATTCAGTCATAACTTTACAATATACCTTGAGGGGGCTTGCACTCATGCTTCCATAGTTTCTCTATGATTTTTTCTCTCTAAAGCATCAGTTGACAAAGTAATAATGAAATTCAAAGGAAAAGAAGAGGACAAGAAAACATATGACACTTAAATCGTTATCACAAATCCTTCGCACTGAAACTGCTTGTATGAATTCAAAATTTCTAATGGGGCTTCTTTAGATACTTAAAAGATATACTACTATTTAGAAATTTCTTCTTCAAATAATAAAACGCTAATTAAGATAACATTGAAAAATCAAAACATAATACTTAGATATCGCCACCCCTTCAACACAAGAGGGAACTTACTTAAGCTGTATTGGCTTCAGACTTTTTTTTTCTTCATTTTGTTGAGATACTCAAAGAGTGTGCTACTAGATCTAAGAAGAGTTTCAACAACAACAAAACAAAAATCAGCTTCTAAACAAAATCACAATGAAAAACTCACAACAAAATACTTTGGTATTGCTATCCCCTTTCAAACAACAAGGAACTAAACAACCCAGTTCTAACAGTGTTGGCTAAACAACCCAGTTTTAACCTAAACAACCCAGTTTTAACAGTGTTGACTAAACAACCCAGTTTTAACAGTGTTGACTAAACAACCCAGTTTTAACAGTGTTGACTAAACAACCCAGTTTTAACAGTGTTGACTAAACAACCCAGTTTTAACAGTGTTGACTAAACAACCCAGTTTTAACAGTGTTGACTAAACAACCCAGTTTTAACAGTGTTGACTAAACAACCCAGTTTTAACTGTGTTGACTAAACAACCCAGTTTTAACAGTGTTGACTAAACAACCCAGTTTTAACAGTGTTGACTGAAGAACCCAGTTTTAACAGTGTTGACTAAACAACTCAGTTTTAACAGTGTTGACTAAACAACCCAGTTTTAACAGTGTTGACTAAACAACTCAGTTTTAACAGTGTTGACTAAACAACCCAGTTTTAACAGTGTTGACTAAACAACTCAGTTTTAACAGTGTTGACTAAACAACTCAGTTTTAACAGTGTTGACTAAACAACCCAGTTTTAACAGTGTTGACTAAACAACTCAGTTTTAACAGTGTTGACTAAACAACCCAGTTTTAACAGTGTTGGCTGAACAACCCAGTTTTAACAGTGTTGACTGAACAACCCAGTTTTAAGTGTTGGCTAAACAACTCAGTTTTAACAGTGTTGACTAAAACAACCCAGTTTTAACAGTGTTGGCTGAACAACCCAGTTTTAACAGTGTTGACTAAACAACCCAGTTTTAAGTGTTGACTAAAAACTCAGTTTTAACAGTGTTGACTAAACAACCCAGTTTTAACAGTGTTGACTAAACAACCCAGTTTTAAGTGTTGACTAAACAACTCAGTTTTAACAGTGTTGACTAAACAACCCAGTTTTAACAGTGTTGGCTGAACAACCCAGTTTTAACAGTGTTGACTGAACAACCCAGTTTTAACAGTGTTGACTGAACAACTCAGTTTTAACAGTGTTGACTAAACAACCCAGTTTTAACAGTGTTGACTAAACAACCCAGTTTTAACAGTGTTGACTGAACAACCCAGTTTTAAGTGTTGGCTGAACAACCCAGTTTTATCAGTATTGGCTGAACAAACCAGTTTTAAATGTTGACTAAACAATCCAGTTTTAACAGTGTTGGCTGAACAATCCAGTCTTAACAGTGTTGGCTGAACAACCCAGTTTTAACAGTGTTGGCTGAACAACCCAGTTTTAACAGTGTTGACTAAACAACCCAGTTTTAACAGTGTTGGCTGAACAATCCAATTCTAACAGTGTTGGCTGAACAATCCAATTCTAACAGTGTTGGCTAAACAATCCAATTCTAACAATGTTGGCTGAACAATCCAATTCTAACAATGTTGGCTGAACAATCCAATTCTAACAGTGTTGGCAAACAACCCAGTTTTATCAGTGTTGGCTAAACAACCCAGTTTGAACAGTGTTGGCTGTACAACCCAGTTTTAACAGTGTTGGCTGAACAACCCAGTTTTAAGAGTGTTGGCTGAACAACCCAGTTCTAAGACTGTTGGCTGAACAACCCAGTTTTAACAGTGTTGGCTGAACAACCCAGTTCTAAGAGTGTTGGCTGAACAACCCAGTTCTAACAGTGTTGGCTGAACAACCCAGTTTTAAGAGTGTTGGCTGAACAACCCAGTTTTAACAGTGTTGGCTGAACAACCCAGTTCTAAGAGTGTTGGCTGAACAACCCAGTTCTAAGAGTGTTGGCTGAACAACCCAGTGTTGGCTGACCACTCCGGTGTTAACAGTGTTGGCTGAACAACCCAGTTCTAACAGTGTTGGCTGACCACAACCCAGTGTTGGCTGAACAACCCAGTTGTTAACAGTGTTGGCTGACCACTGTTGTTAACAGTGTTGGCTGAACACAACAAAAATATGGATGGTGGGAAAGGCTGATAACTGTAGTAATGCTTTGACATCAACACAATAATACTGTGAACCTCTTTGTTTCCGGAATCAATGAGGCATTTTTTGACAACCCTGCTCTATGAACATGACAAGGGCAAGAGATAAATTCCTCTATATCTGTTACAAAGTCAACATGAGAAAACAGAGCACATTTCTCAACACCTGTACTAAAATATACAGTGTTTCCTTCAAACCTCATGGAAGATAAAATTAATGGTATTGAAATAATACTCACAGAAAAAGGGAAAGCAAGGCAGAAAGAATGAAAGAATGAAAGAATGAAAGAAAGAAAGAAAGAAAGAAAGAAAGAAAGAAAGATTATAGAAACAAAGATAGAAAAATTAAACCGCCTGCGAGAGAGAGAGAGAGAGAGAGAGAGAGAGAGAGAGAGAGAGAGAGAGAGAGAGAGAGAGAGAGAGACAGACAGACAGACAGACAGACAGACAAAGACACAGAGACAGAGAAAGAAAGAGACAGAGAGAGAGAGAGAGACAGACAGACAGGCAAAGACACAGAGACAGAGAAAGAGAGATGGATGGACCGACTATATTATTTAAATATATAATCATAAACAGCCTAAAATTTGTCTTCTTGGTCACAATGTTTTTTGCCAAGGTAAGAAGATTTGAGACAACGTGAAGACCAGTGCCTCATTCCTCCCAGACCTCCCCAACATCCATAAAAGGACAAGAAATAAAAAAAGGATTAAAAAGCAATACATATCACATCAAAATAAAACGCACATCAGATCTTTATATATTTCAAAGCCATGCAACTTTTTTTTTTATCTATTTACACTCTTACCAATGGCAGCCATTGGAGCTTAAGCAATTAAATTGAGTTTTGCATTTCACACAAGTGTACATCAGCCTTACACTGGAGAAATAACACAGATGCAACAACGGTCAGACTTTTAGTTTAAAATTCATCACGTGATAATGTCATTAAACTTTGAGGTTAAATCAAAGTATATTTTTTAATGTAAACAGAAATAAACCACAAAAATAAAAATAAAAAGATACCAAAAAACTCCTTTTTTTTAAAAGTTTTTGTTGAACAAAGAAGAAAAGGGATGATGCTAACATACGTCATGTTTCTTTTAAAGATTTATTTTAGTCAAATGCTTTAACATTGCTCATTTTGTTGTGGAGTTGTTTAAATGGACAAAATAAAGATTAAACCAATCTTTTGTCTTGAAAATTTAAAAGCATTCAAGGGTGAGCTACTTGACAGAATACTCTTTCTTCAGCCGCACAATGTCATCCTTGAGTAGGCACTGGAGCTGGTCTTGCATAAAATGTCTAGCACACTGGATACCTCTGTTGGTGGTGAAAAGACTGAACAATTGTTGTTATAGACATTCCCATGGTCACCAAAAGATTGAATATTTTGAAATAAATGTCACTAAAAGCTTACACGAAAAACGATGGCCAACATTCATTTGCATGAAAAACACAGGGCAAGCATTTCAATTGGTTCTATCCAGTTTAAGAGAGCTACTTTTTCGTTATGTTTATGGTTGGTTTATTTAGAATATTATATAGACACATGTTACTCTTTATGCTATAGAAACAAGTTACTTTATGCTATAAAAACATGTTACCCTTTTATGCTATAAAGGCATGTTTCTCTTCATGTTATAAAAATGTTCTCTTTATGCTATAAAAACATGTTCTTCTTTATGCTATAAAAAATGTTCTTTTATGCTATAAAAATGTTCCTTTTTATGTTCTTCTTTAAGCTATAAAAAATGTTCCTTTATGCTAAAAAAACATTTTCTTCATTTGCTATAAAAAATGTTTCTCTTTATGCTATAAAAACATGTTCTTCTTTAAGCTATAAAACATGTTCCTCTTTATGCCATAAAAACATATTACCCTTTATGCTATAAAACATATTACTCTTTATGCCATAAAAACATGCTTTTTTTTATGCTATAAAAACATGTTACCCTTTATACCATAAAAATATATTTCTCTTATGCCATAAAAACATATTACCCTTTATGCTATAAAAACATATTACCATAATTATAAAAACGTGTTACTTTATGATTTTACTCTTTATGCTATAAAAACATGTTACCCTTATGCTATAAAGCATGTTTCTCTTTATGCTATAAAAACATGTTACTCTTTTATGCTATAAAAACATGTTACCTTTATGCTATAAAAACATGTTTCTTTTATGCTATAAAAACATGTTACTTTTTTATGCTTATAAAACATTTACTCTTTTATGCTATAAAAACATGTTACTTTTTATGCTATAAAAATATGTTACTTTTATGCTATAAAAACATGTTACTTTATGCTATAAAAACATGTTACTTTTATGCTATAAAAACATGTTACTCTTTATGCTATAAAAACATGTTACTTTTTATGCTATAAAAACATGTTACACTTTATGCTATAAAAACATGTAGCCTTTATGCAATAAAAACGTGTTACTCTTTATGCTATAAAACATGTTACTTTTTATGTTATAAAAACATGTTACTTTTATGCTATAAAAACATGTTTCTCTTTATGCTATAAAAATATGTAGCCTTTATGCTATAAAAACATGTTACTCTTTATGCTATAAAAACATGTTACCTATGCTTTATTTTGCTATAAAAACATGTTACTTTTATGCTATAAAAACATGTTACTCTTTTTGCTATAAAAACATGTTTCTTTATGCTATAAAAACATGTTACTCTTTATGCTATAAAAACATGTTACTCTTTATGCTATAAAAAAATTTTTGCTATAAAAAAACATGTTACTTTTTATGTTATAAAAACATGTTACTAAAATATAACATTTATGCTATAAAAACATGTTACCCTTTATGTTATATAAAAACATGTTACTTTATGCTATAGAAAAAAACATGTTACTCTTTATGCTATAAAACATGTTACTCTTTTGCTATAAAAACATGTTACCTGTTTATGCTATAAAAACATGTTACTCTTTATGCTATAAAAAAAAACATGTTACTCTTTTATGCTATAAAAACATGTTACTTTTATGCTATAAAAACATGTTACTCTTTTTGCTATAAAAACAAAAACATGTTACTCTTTTTATGCTATAAAAAAAACATGTTACTCTTTTTGCTATAAAACATGTAACATGTTAATCTTTATGCTATAAAAACATGTTACTCTTTTGCTATAAAAACTTGTTACTCTTTATTATAAAAACATGTTACTACTTTATGCTATAAAAACATGTTACTCTTTATGCTATAAAAACATGTTACTCTTTTTTTGCTATAAAAACATGTTACTTTTTATGCTATAAAAAATAACATGTTACTTTATGCTATAAAAATATGTAACATGTTACTCTTTATGCTATAAAAACTTTTATTAAAAACATGTTACTCTTTTATTAAAAATGTTTACTCTTTTTGCTATAAAAATATGTAACAACTTCTTAATCTTTATGCTATAAAAAAATGTAAAATGTTACCTTTATGCTATAAAAAATGTAACATGTTATATGTTAACTTTATGTTAAAAAACATGTTACTTTTTATGCTATAAAATATGTTACTCTTTATGCTATAAAAACATGTTACTTTTTATGCTATAAAAACATAACATGTTATGCTATAAAACATTTATGCTATAAAAACATGTTACTTTTGCTATAAAAACATGTTACTTTTATGCTATAAAAACATGTAACATGTTCTTTATGCTATAAAAAACATGTAATATGTTACTCTTTATGCTATAAAAACATGTTACTCTTTATGCTTATAAAAAAAACATGTTACTCTTTATGCTATAAAAACATGTTACTCTTTATGCTATAAAAACATGTTACTCTTTTTGCTATAAAAACATGTTACTCTTTATGCTATAAAACATGTAACATGTTACTCTTTAAGCTATAAAAACATGTTACTCTTTTTGCTATAAAAATATGTAACATGTTACTCTTTTATGCTATAAAAATATGTAACATGTTACTCTTTATGCTATAAAAACATGTTACTCTTTATGCTATAAAAACATGTTACTCTTTATGCTATAAAAACATGTTACTCTTTATGCTATAAAAACATGTTACTCTTTATGCTATAAAAAAAACATGTAACATGTTACTCTTTATGCTATAAAAACATGTTACTTTTTTGCTATAAAACATGTTACTCTTTTTGCTATAAAAACATGTTACTTTTTTATGCTATAAAAACATGTAATATGTTACTCTTTATGCTATAAAAACATGTTACTCTTTATGCTATAAAAACATGTTACTCTTTATGCTATAAAAACATGTTACTCTTTATGCTATAAAAACATGTTACTATAAAAACATTTTCTTTTGCTATAAAAACATGTTACTCTTTATGCTATAAAAACATGTAACATGTTACTTTATGCTATAAAAAAAACATATTACTCTTTTTGCTATAAAAATATAAAAACATGTTACTCTTTATGCTATATAAAAAATATAACATGTTACTCTTTTTGCTATAAAAACATGTTACTCTTTATGCTATAAAAACATGTTACTCTTTTTGCTATAAAAACATGTTACTCTTTATGCTATAAAAACATGTAACATGTTACTCTTTATGCTATAAAAACATGTTAATTTTTGCTATAAAAACATGTTACTCTTTTGCTATAAAAACATGTTACTTTTTATATAAAATATGTTCCTTATGCTATAAAAATATGTAACATGTTTTCTTTTTGCTATAAAAACATGTTACTCTTTTTGCTATAAAAACATGTTACTCTTTTATGCTATAAAATATGTAAAAACATGTTACTGTTTATGCTATAAAAATATGTAACATGTTACTCTTTATGCTATAAAAATATGTAACATGTTACTCTTTATGCTATAAAAATATGTAACATGTTACTCTTTTTATGCTATAAAAACATGTTACTCTTTATTTATGCTATAAAAACATGTTACTCTTTATGCTATAAAAACATGTTACCTTTATGCTATAAAAACATGTTACTCTTTTTGCTATAAAAACATGTTACTCTTTATGCTATAAAATATGTAACATGTTACCTTTTGCTATAAAAACATGTAACATGTTACTCTTTATGCTATAAAACATGTTACTCTTTATGCTATAAAAATATGTAACATGTTACTCTTTTGCTATAAAAAATGTAACATGTTACTCATGTTACTTTTTGCTATAAAAACATGTTACTCTTTTTGCTATAAAACATGTTACTCTTTATGCTATAAAAACATGTTACTCTTTATGCTATAAAAATATGTTACTCTTTATGCTATAAAAACATGTTACTGTTTATGCTATAAAAACATGTTACTCTTTTTGCTATAAAAACATGTTACTCTTTATGCTATAAAAATATGTAACATGTTACTTTATGCTATAAAAATATGTAACATGTTACTCTTTTTGCTATAAAAACATGTTACTTTTTATGCTATAGAAACATGTTACTCTTTATGCTATAAAAATATGTAACATGTTACTCTTTTATGCTATAAAAATATGTAACATGTTACTCTTTTTGCTATAAAAACATGTTACTCTTTTTGCTATAAAAACATGTTACTCTTTATGCTATAAAAACATGTTACTGTTACTTTTATGCTATAAAAACATGTTACTCTTTATGCTATAAAAATATGTAACATGTTACTCTTTATGCTATAAAAATATGTAACATGTTACTCTTTTTGCTATAAAAACATGTTACTCTTTATGCTATAAAAACATGTTACTCTTTATGATATAAAAACATGTTACTCTTTATGCTATAAAAATATGTAACATGTTACTCTTTATGCTATAAAAATATGTAACATGTTACTCTTTTTGCTATAAAAACATGTTACTCTTTTTGCTATAAAAACATGTTACTCTTTTTGCTATAAAGACATGTTACTCTTTATGCTATAAAAATATGTAACATGTTACTCTTTTTGCTATAAAAAACCGTGTTTCGTTTTATGCTATGATAAACTGTTACGTTTTATATCATAGAAACCTGTTACATTTAATGATTTAGAAACATGTTGACGTAAGAGACCATATAGAGTTTCAAGGTGAGTTTGCCAGTATAAAACACTTATTATGCTGCATTACTGACAGTTCTTGTAAGAAAGTGAATTTTCACTCATTTGGACTACACAGCTGTCACTTATATTATACCTATTTACTTTATAACGATGAAAGGGTCAATTATTCAAAGGAGATAATCGTTAAAATAATTAATCCTGTGAAAAACTGATATAGATAGATAGATGGAGAAACATACAGCTATATAGATAGAAAGATAGACAGATAAATAGAGAGATAGATAGATAAATGGATGGACAAACAGACAGGTAGAGAGAAAGATAGACAGATAAATAGATATATAGATTGATACGTATCGACTATGAAAGTCGCAAACCGTGTAAAGTCCAATTTTGGATGTTTTGTGAAAATCAAAGAAAATGATGTTGCACACACATGGTGTGCCAGTGTCAAAAGCTAGACCCAATAGGGGTACACAGATTGCTCATATGGCTATTATAGGGGTTTCTATTGGTTCTTGTGCCATGGAATCCTAACTAGACAGGCGTAGGGCTATTGATAAAAGAGCGAAAAAAGGTGTTACTAATTTTAGACACACAGTTTGCAGCTTTCACTGGCGATATATAGATATATAAATAGAAAGATAGATAGATAGATAGATAGATAGATAGGCAGATAGACAGATCGATACATACATACATAGATAAATCGACAGATCGTTAGATATATGCCATGTAGGTAAATAATCAAGTAGATAAGTGAGTGATCAGGGTGGATGGACAGATGGTTGGGTGCGTGGAATGATGGCTAGTAAATAGACAATAGAGCATGTGGCAGAACCTCTGCAATACGCACCTTCTTTTCTTTGCTGGACATAAACATGGACACGGTGGGAAGCGGGGGACTTTACACAGGTTGTCCAAGATTTGGTACCCTTGCTCTACTTCACCTGTTTGACACCTAAGAAATAACAGTGAAAATCTTATATCAGTGATATGGAGTAGTAGATCTGAAAGGCTTCATTCAATTTCATGTCATTGGGAGCCGCTGTGTAAGAGTCTATGAATCTTAAAATACTTTTATCCATATTCTATCAGGCCTGAAAACTCCACTGTGTCAAGAGACTTGATTTAACCTATACCCAAAACTGAAGTGATTTGTAGGATTTTTTTTTCATTTAGTTTCGGACTGCCTTGCAAAAAAGCCAAGGGATCTTTAACATGCACAGACAGGCTGTTAAGACCTGCACACAGGACCTCCTTTCTACCGCCCGTCACCGATAGGACTAGGTATCATTCAAACTACCTGGACCAGGAGGTACGTTTTGTTATTAAAAAATTCAAGACCATGTTTCAACCTGTTGGGTCTTGAACCCA
>JAXRKP010000471.1:190000-296310 GCA_037039925.1 Doris montereyensis
GTTGCCATGGAAACAGTAGCCATCTTTGATTTGTCCCCCACATTTGACCAACTTCAATATTGATAGGCTTTTTCATTTTTCAACAAATTTGTTTCAAACTTGGCACACACCTTATTTGATACAATATCTAAATTTGACCACATTAGATTTTTATTTCATTAGTAAGTTTTGATTTTATGAATTTTTGAAAATAGCATATGAGAACTATCAAAAATATACAAAAATATTGTACATAAAATTCAATGTTTCCAAAACCATAATACATATAAAAAAAAGCATCTGATTATTTTTTTGTTTCCCCCACTCATCATCCATACCAAATTTCATGAAGATATGCTGAGAAATAAAAAAGTAGAAAGGAAATAATGAACAAAAAAGGATATTTTGAGAAAATCGTATTTTTCTCTCATTTTCTGTTATTTGAATACGTTTTTCTCCCATAAACCTAAGAAAAGAGTAGGATAATACTTTGAAACATCATAAACCCTTGAGAGGCTCTCAGCTACTTCTTATTGACACTGTTTCAAGTGCACCAGCACCTTTTTACTCATTTTAAGATTGGAGCCTTTTGATAATGGTGCAGGGAATATGTTCCGTAACTTCCGGCTGATTTAAGGCAATATTCATTATAGATCCTCAAGTAAGGTTGTTTTGGATAGCATTTAATGTGACGATCAAAATGAGTACCAATTTGCCATACTTTAGATAATATTTCCAGCTTTTATTGTATAATAGCTGTGTTGAAAAAGATTTTGCTCGAAAAAAATATGAGAGAATTGTTCAACTGTTGGCGGGGCTCGAACCTACTACCTTTCGGTTGAGATGCCGACACCTTGCCTCTGAACTACCGAATCCCCCAGACTATTTGCTAGAATAAGTCTTTACCTAGTGAAAGAAAACCTAGAAAAAATAATCACGTCACACCTAGACACCTCCATCTCAGCAACCCCTGATCCCAAGATGACTGACAAAGATGAGGAAGACACCAACAGGAACAGAACACCGACTTTTTCAAGTTTTAATGTGCATCCCAACCAACAGCCTCCACAAATTGTCAAATTATATTAGGTTAATAAATTTTTAGTACGCCTGAAAGAAGGGGTAATGATAATTAATACAAGTCTATAAGATTTCTTTATCGTTTAATTGAAATTTATCCAGTCCACCATTTGTGGTGGTCTCAGGGTGAATTAAGAGGAAACATGAAGTATGTTGAAAGTGAAAGATATGTGTAAGAGTGATGGCTATAGAGTAGGACCTATAGTAGCGTCTGCCAACCATCCACAATAACAAACTAAATCAGAGTAAAAATCATGCGACCTAAGTATCCATGTCATCACTTACAACTGAAAAAAATAATTTTTTTTTAAAACATCAACAAAAAAACCTACCCGAGGGCAAGTTGTTGGGAGAAATCTGCTTGAGGATTTCGGCATAGGGCTGGATGCCCTGGCAGGGTCTGAGTGAGTTCCAGGCCTGGCAAAACTCGTACGGCGTGGTCTTCATGAGCCGCGCTGGGCGCTTGGCAACCCCTGGGCAGAGGCGTCTTGGGGCTGTGTCGGCTGCTTGTTGGATTGGCTGGTCTTGGACTTTTGAACGGATGCTGGCTGGGTGGATTTCACTCCTCTCGCTTTAGTCTGCGACTTTGCTTTATCTAAAAAATATATTAAAATTTCATCAAAATAAGGAGAGAAAAATTCTTTCTCAAAAATATACTGTTTTAACTTTAGTGTACTATATGAAAATAAAAGTAAAAGTTCCTTCAAGGCCATTACGGCCTATGGAGCCAGAGCTAATTCCAGTTTCTATAGCGTGAAATGGAATAGATGATGATAGTTACCTCATGGACAGGACGATTGTTACTGACAAGCTGTTACGTCTACCTGATTTTCGAGTGGGGAAATTGCGTGTTAAGTGCCTTTATCGAGGAACACAACGTCAGACCCAGCTGTGCTAGTGTTCAAACCTGGCAACTCATAATTCCAAGTCTGGCAGCCTACTCCCTCGGCCACCAATGCCACACACTATATGAAAGGTAAGATGTCTATACCCGGAGTTTGCTTTCCTTGACAATCCCAAATGACTTTCACCTCAAAACATGCAAGTAACTTAGTCTGATCTGCCTAGAAAAGCAACAAATTGTCAATGTTTTCTCTAACTAAAGTATGTCATTCAATTAAAAAAATAGATTTTCTTCCTAATGTAGATTTTTGTTTTAAATTGTTCAAACATATTGCATAATATAAAAGTTAGACATTCAAAGTTGTGTAACCATGGTCGGATGGTTGCATTGTATGAGAAGATGATTGTGACACATTGCATGAGAATATGATTGTGACACATTGCATGATAATATGATTGTGACACATTGCATGAGAATATGATTGTGATACACTGCATGAGAATATGATTGTGACACACTGCATGAGAATATGATTGTGACACACTGCATGAGAATATGATAGGGACACATTGTATGGGAATATGATTGTGACACATTGCATGAGAAGATGATTGTGACACATTGCATGAGAATATGATTGTGACATATTGCATGAGAAGATGATTGTGACATATTGCAGGAGAATATGATTTTGACACATTGCAAGAGAATATGATTGTGACACATTACATGAGAAGATGATTGTGACCCGCTGTATGAGAAGATGATGTGACACATTGCATGAGAATGTGATTGTGACCCATTATATGAGAAGATGAGTGTGACACATTGCATGAGAAGATGAGAAGATGATTTTGACACATTGCATGAGAAGATGATTGTGACACATTGCATGAGAAAACGATTGTGACACTATGTATGAGAACATGATTGTAACACATTGCATGAGAATATGATTGTGACATTGTATGAGAAGATGACTGTGACACAGTGCATGAGAATATGATTGTGACACAATGTATAAGAAGATGACTGTGACACATTGCATGAGAATATGATTGTGAAACTGCATGAGAATATGACTGTGACACATTGCATGAGAAGATGATTGTGACACATTGCATGAGAAGATGATTATGACACATTACATGATAAGATGATTGTGACACAAAGTATGAGAATATCATTGTGACACTTATGATACAAACATCCTCCAACTATTGAATCATTCACATCGGACATGTTGATAACTTACATATGATACAAACATTTATAAACAGAAATATTGAAACAAGTG
The DNA here is from genome assembly GCA_037039925.1 of Doris montereyensis. Lineage (NCBI taxonomy): Eukaryota > Metazoa > Mollusca > Gastropoda > Nudibranchia > Dorididae > Doris > Doris montereyensis. Next base: position 193,201 of record JAXRKP010000471.1, read on the forward strand.
CACAGACATTTTGATTTGATATGACCCTCCAATTTGATTTTACCCACATCCACAACTAAGGTGATCCTGGTTTTCGTAGGATTTTGCATGTTTTGCCCTGACTGCCCTGTATTTTTAACGTGCAGAGAGATCTGCACAGGGGACCTATTTTTATTATCCACATTCGACGGGACTAGATGTCAATCCACTTACCTGGAGGAGGGGAGGGAGTAGATTGATTCACTCCAACTAAATATTGAGAACATTGTTCAACTGTTGGAGGGCTCGAACCCAACTATCTTTTGGTTGAGAGACTAACGCCTTGCCTTTTGACTACCGAGTCCCCCAACTGTCAGATAAAATGGGGGGGGGGAAATTTACAAAAACGTTAAAATAAAAATTACAATAAAATAAATAATAATACTAAAATAGTCACAACACTGAAGACATGACAAGTGCAGTACCTGAGACTTTGCCCTCGTTGGCTTTTCCTCCCTCCTCATCATCATCTACTTCTCTATCTTCATTCTTTTCTTTTTTGGTTCTGGTTCCATGGCTTTCTTCTGTTTCAATTTGTCCAACTCCTGGGAAAACAAGGAAGAATGAATGCCAGTCTTATTTTTACATCCTGTTTGTCCTAGCTCTGTTGTGACATACCTTTCATTTCAAACAGGTGTTCCCTAAAGTAAATTGATAGTCAAATAATTTGACAAATAATTTGAGTCCTAGATGTGAGACCAATCCTTTCTTTCAGACTACCAACTGAGCCTGACGCACATAACTGGTTGATTATCCATTCTCAATTGCATAGATTATGATATATCATATATTGCGAGCTCATGAATACCAATATGAAAAAGAGACATTTTGAAAATAATTTCAAAGAAATCCAGTTTCGTAGGATTTTGTTTTGTTTTCCACATTTTTAAATGGATGATTCACATCTTATAATTTGATTCTTTGGAGGGAGGAAGTAGATTGATTTCACTCTAAAAATATTGAGAAAATTGTTCAACTTTGACATAAAATAATGACTTTTGCTGACAATTACATAGTGGGGGTTCAGTTAAAATAAAAATTTAAATAAATAATAATACTAAAAATAGTCACAACACTCATGACAAGTGCAGTACCTGAGACTTGGCCCCTAGAGGCATCATCATCTACTTTCTATCTTCATTCTTTTCTTCACTTTTGGTTCTGGTTCCATGGTGTTTCAATTTGTCCAACCTGGGAAAACAAGGAAGAATGAATGCCAGTCTTCTTTTGACATCCTGTTTGCCTAGCTCTGTTGGTACCTTTCATTTCAAACAGGTGTTCCCTAAAGTAAATTGATAGTCTGACAAATAATTTGAGTCCTAGATGTGAGACCAATCCATTTGACTACCTGAGCCTGACGCACATAACTGGGAATTCTCAATTGAGATTATGCTAGCTCATGTCATTTCAAAGAAACCAGTTTCATTCCACAACAAATGGATGATTCACATCTTATAATTTGGAATTCAAACAAGAAAATCTCTTTGACATAAAATTATGACTGCTGACAATTACATAGTGTTGTCATTATTTACGTAATTTATAAATAGGCCTGGATGGTAGAGGCAGGCATACAGTTTCTATAGAGTGAAACGGAACAGGGTGATCATTTGCACCTGGGTGGAGTGGGGGAATTGAGTGCTACATGTCATTTGCACCTGGGTGGGGGAAGAGGGGGAATTGAGTGCTACATGTCATTTGCACCTGGGTGGAGTGGGGGAATGGAGTGATACATGTCATTTGCACCTGGGTGGAGTGGGGGAACTGAGTGCTACATGTCATTTGCACCTGGGTGGGAGTGGGGGAATTGAGTGATACATGTCATTTGCACCTGGGTGGAGTGGGGGAACTGAGTGCTACATGTCATTTGCACCTGGGTGGAGGGGGAATGGGGGAACTGAGTGCTACATGTCATTTGCACCTGGGTGGAGTGCTACATGGGGAATTGAGTGCTACATGTCATTTGCACCTGGGTGGAGTGGGGGAACTGAGTGCTACATGTCTTTCCCAAGGAACACAACGTCCAGCCTAGTTTTGCTAAGATTCGAAGCCAAGACTTCATGATTTCAAGTCTGGCAGCTTATCCACTTGGTCATTGACGCCACTTAGTCATTATTCACATAACAGGGCTCATAGCACTCAGCACAATAAAAACAAAACTGTTAAAGATTCTAAGTTTTCTAGAAGATTCTAAAATGTTTCTTAGAAAATCAACGCCATCCTGTTTTCATTACAACAAATGTCTTCATTTATAGACATATTTCTTCAACACTGAAACTAATTATTACATGCTTTATAACTTTTTATGAGTTGAGCATGAAAACTGGAATCAACATTAAATCTAAACAAGCAAGGAAATACAAAAGAGAAGGAGATTTTCAAGACTCTTGGGAGAGAAATCTGGTTTTGAAAATTCTAGTTTTGACTGATTTGTTTCACCCACATCCACAACTAAAGTGATCTCTGGGTTTTTTGGTAGGATTTTTTCTTTATTTTGCCCTGACTGCCCTGTAAACAGAGTTTAATGTACACAGAGTGTTGTGATCTGCACACAGGACCTCCTTTTATCGTGTCTCCGATGGGACTAGATGTAGATCCATCTACCTAGACCAGGGGGTAAATTTTGCTGGAAAAAACATGAAAAATTTCCAACCGTTGGCGGGGCTCGATCCCCACTATCTTTTGGTTGAGAGGCCGACACCTTGCCTCTGGACTACCGAGTCCCTAGAAAATTCTAGGAGTTTCTATAGCCTTCTAAGCTTTGGGCTAACCAACCTCCCACATTGGACTTTGCTTACCTCCTTGTAAAACACTTTCACAGTGCCCATCTCTTTCTTTGCTGCCGTGTTCTTTGGTTCTAATTTTAACAACTCTACTAGATCCTGTAAACTAAGCTTGTAACGTTGTAACATCTGCAGACAACCAAAAAACAAGGGGAGAAAATACCATTTTTGAGACAGATTGAGCTAAAAGAAATCAAACCAAGGCAACTTGGTCATAACAAGCAGCAAAGTAATAATACTAAAAAGACAAATCCCAATTGTTGTATGGCACAAATGCTTTCACTTTCAACGGAAAGCGTGTATGCTTAGCATTAAATCGTTCGCTTAATTGCATTGTAACTTAATTGCATTGAAACTTAATTGGATTGTAACTTAATTGCATTGAAACTTAATTGCATTGTAACTTAATTGCCCTGAGAACCTGGTATGTTAGAATAGATTTTGTTAACAACAAAGGACCAAGGATGCATAACACCGGTTTAACGACAACTATTAATTTCTGTCTGATTTGATGAGCCGAGCAAACGGGCATCTCCATAGTCATGAGGAAAACATATTATAGTGTTGATTTTTTGTTTGTTTGTCATTTATTGGTCACTCATTTGAAATTGACTGAAATAATGGAATAAAAAAGTTAAAAATCAACCCAGGAACCCTATTATCCTTTTCTGTTGAAGAGATACTCTATAAGCTTGGCAGGGGACATAACTGCAATAAAAACAGCTACTTGGCCATTATAACTTCAGTCGCAAACAGAAAAGAAAGTCGCAAAACAGAAAGAAAGAAGAGAGAGAGAGAGAGAGAGAGAGAGAGAGAGAGAGAGAGAGAGAGAGAGAGAGAGAGAGAGAGAGAGAGAGAGAGAGAGAGAGAGAGAGAGAGAGAGAGAGAGAGAGAGAGAGAGAGAGAGAGAGAGAGAGAGAGAGAGAGAGAGAGAGAGAGAGAGAGAGAGAGAGAGAGAGAGAGAGAGAGAGAGAGAGAGAGAGAGAGAGAGAGAGAGAGAGAGAGAGAGAGACAGAGAGAGAGGGAGAGGGGAGAGGGGAGAGAGAGAGGGAGAGAGAGAGAGAGAGAGAGAGAGAGAGAGAGACAGAGAGACAGAGAGAGACAGAGAGAGAGAGAGACAGAGAAGATCAAAAGAAGATGAAATAATTATAGAAGGTAATCATTTTCAACTGACTTCCTGGCCAGGGCCCTCCTGTACAGAGCTTTGGGGTTGCTGACTTGGAGGACAAAGCCTTGTCGCAGTCTGCTTCTGCTTCCATGGCCTGGAATGATACAAAAATGTCATGACAATCTGAATACCTGGAACAACCGTTTACAGTCAATGTGGATGAGCGCAGATACAAAGCTGCCAACTTTTTCAAATTGAAAAACACACTCTGACGGCACAAACTAATTTTAACCTGCATAGCGCCACGTAGTATTCCAGAAAACAGCGATGATTTGACTTGAGCTTTAAGATAAAGCAACAAAAATATACTGCTTGCTAGGCTTTCTGGTGAAATGTGACGGTATATTCCTTGTTTGCTGTCGAAATGTTGTGCGTTTATTCTGTCTTTCTTATTGGAGTTGCCACTTATTTTATTGTTGTTTATCACTTTTGGCTCCATTCCACTGTGACTCCTCTGTGTTATTGCAAAAATCCAATTGCCATGCATTTCCCCACTTGACCCAGGGCAAATAGGCACCATCATAAGGAGACTAAAAATACTAGTGACAGACTAGCAGCGTCTTATCAAAAGGAAGCCATGGACACATATTATCATCTGCTCTATATTATGCCAGAATTAAAATCATGAGGTCCTGGGTTCAAATCATAGAAATGCCAGGTCTGACATTGTGTTCCTTGGGATAGACGCTTAACACACATTTCCCCCGCCGACACAAATGCAAATGGATACCCTACAACAGCTTGGGAGTAAAAACCTGCATTAGACTAGCATATCCTGGCCAAAAAGTGATTACTATCATCTGTTCAACTTCATGCTATAGAAATCGTGATAAGTTCCCGTTCTATGGGCCGTAAGGGCCTTGGAGGAACTACGTTATGCCAATGCCGTGATGGCCTTCAAGGTACTTAATTAATTACTCTCCCTTGACATTTTCTAAAACAAACCACTGAAAACTTTTGATAGAGCAACATAACGAAAATGTCTACATTAATTTAGTGCTGATGTCAATTCATGAACTTGCACAATATGTCCTGGTGGATTTTTTTTTTCTCCAGAAAAAGACAATTCATGTAAAATGGCACCTCCACTTGAGTTTTTTGTCACTCTTAGACCAAACTCATAGGCAAAATAGTTGTTTGTTACCCACAGTGAGGCGATGTCACGTTTTTCCATGGCCTGGAAGTGTTGAAAACTCAAGCGGACGCGTTGCCTCAAAGCTCTTAATATTTATTAACAGAAGTCTTGACATACCACATACCTTATTCAACTTCAAATAGCAGAGAGCTCTATTCGTGTAACAGGCCACCTGCTCGGGACATAAAGAAATACAGGTGCTGTAGCAAACAGCAGCTTCTTGGAATTCTCCTGAGATGGAAAGTAACAGACACAAAAAGAAGAGAGAAGCCAGTTAGAAACAAACAGCACGCTTCATCCATGTTTTTAAATAAAGGCAAAAAGGTATCCGGTAGATTAAAAAAACCGACATCCACAAAATGATAAACAATAAGTTAAACAAGAAAAGTAAAAGCTTGTAACCATTGGCTGGTGGTAGTGCACACTGTTAGTCAGTTTACACAGCTTTTGTTGAATTGAAATTTACCCTCTCCGACAATGTGGTGATCTCAGGGTGAATTAAGAGGAAACAACAAGATAAAAGAGAAGTAAAAGAGTAAAAGGAAAAAAGTAGGACCTACCAGTAGTTCCCGCCAACCACCCGTATTTAAACAGCAACGTCACAATTCCAACAATTGATGCAATGTGTTCACAATATCGTAATGATGACTGATGCAAACGTTTTCTATTCCAAGCAGATTAAAATTTTTAGTTTTTTTTGGTTTATTTTTCTGCTTATGACTGTTTTTTGGACAAAATAGAAAAGAAATCTCAATAAAAATGTATGCATACTGTGAATACTTATTGAAGAAAAGCGTACATCACTGAGTAGAACTTCAAAAAAAAGAAAACTTCAAATATAATTTGAGACAATGCAACACAAATGTAATTAATTCCATTCAAACCTATCCCCATCCACAGGTGGAACTATAGCACAAGATGCAAACTTAAGTGGCCCTTTTAGACTGTTGAGTTTGGAATAAACTGCTTTGCACGGCTTAGGGCAGCACACAGATAGTTTGAAGAATCTGTGAATTGGACAAATGTGTGTTGGGCAAATGCATGTTGGGACTGGATCTACAGGATACAGGCAGATGTGACAAACCTTTTGAACATGTTGATTCCCGGCTGCTTTGAGTTTTTCAAATTCGGCTTCTTTACTAGGTGGCTTAGAGGGCTGAGTTTCTTTGATCGGTTTCTCACATGAAGACATTTCAGACTTTTGTGAACTTGTGCTTTTGTCATTAGCGGGAACAGACAGAGTTGAAGCTGAGAATCAAATCAAATATGAAAATAGAGATTGTAAAACTCTATATTACACACACACACACACACAAAAACAAGCAAACGCACGCATAAATTGAGAAAACTCACCACATGTTCTAGCATGCTGACAAATACCATCCCAGGGATGTAAATGGCAAATGGGAAAAAATCTGAAAGTCTCTGAAATGTGAAACTTTTCAGACACTGAACACCTCCTGTGCCATATTTAATCTTACACTTACAATAACAGCACCATGCAATGCCATCTTTCTCAACCTTCCTGATATAAATAGAAAGGAATTCATCATTACAATTTTTAGGTGACAGCCATTCCCACCTAAATTTGTTCTTAGATCAATCACATCTACTGGCAAATCACGATCACCTAGAACATTTGACAGGTCATCCCCAATTGTTAAATTGTCTAAATCTACATTCTGAAGCTAGCTTACCTTTGACCTAGATCTAGCATTAGTTGTTATGAAGATTTGATTGTTATTATAATAGTTATAGCAAAATTCTAAATCAATTCTTATTCTATTAACTAGGCAACCAAGTAGATCTAAAAATCTAACTCTAGCTATCCAACTAGAATCTAGATCTAGATCTCAGTTTGTCTGGAACACTAAGCAAGAAATAATTTTAATCTGTTCACAAGCTAGATTTATTTATATACATGGATATACTCATCCAAGCTATGGCCTAGGGAAAGCTATGGCCTAGGGAAAGCTATGGCCTAGGGCTGTCAAGCCGTCATAAAAAATCTAGATTTTAGATCTAGATATCTAGATCTAGGTCACTTCACTCAAGCAGATCGATCTTAATCTTGTCTAGCTCTAGATTAGACTATTGAATCTCAATAACTCACAAATAGTATTATAACATAAATCACAAATAATGCAATAGGAAATGAAAATCACGTAGTTTTGATTTTCCTGAAATGAAAGAATGAAAAATCATCGACCCAAGGTCACATTCACAATTGAACGGTATGACTGCAGAGAGGCAAGTCAGTGCATGCCAACATTGTCTAAATCTATCCCAAAATCCTTTGCGTGAAAGCTTATTTCCACAACAAATGCGTCAGAGATTTCAGACTAAAAAATCTGAAAGGAAATAAAGAAGGCTCCGAGTTTTAAATCTGAAATCTTTTCGTGTGAGTATATGTCTTAGATCTACACATTATCTATGTAGCTAATTTTAAATTATATATTTTTATGAAGCCAGCAGGAAGGAAATGACACTACAGTATGGATCAACCAGAGAAAACAATCACCAAACATTCTTCTGGGCGATTTAAACAGATTTGAACCAGTGACAATGAGTACATCTATCTCCGTCCACGTGGGGGCTAACTAAAGTTTGCAGTAGGTCTCTGTGTCTATCTCTGCGACTTTAGAGCACTTTCTTCTTGTCCTCATTTTGGCATTTACATCTTGCACTTGTGAATGTCCGTCTCCTTTAGAATCCATTGTCTATAATTTGGGTTATGCACCCATTGATCTTGAAATCTGCATCTGTATTTCGATGCCATGTTCGCAGATAAAAACACGATGAGATGTTGATTTTAAAATCGAGCAGAATCAAGAGTGTCACTAAAGTAGATCTATCACGGATAACGACTCCGCTTTGAATGGAAAACAAAGAATAGAATGTCGCGGTAGCCTAATTTGGATTCACTTGAAGAGTTCCTATAAAGTCTGATAATGCTGAACTACGATTTAAAACAGTCAAGTTGAAGAGTTCCATAAAGTCCGATAACGATGAAATACGATTTAAAACTGTCTCGCGGTTCATCGTAGTCAGCTAGACTAGACTCGAAACAAAATAACTGCCAAACGAGAGTGGACTCGTGAATCTACTCGCTACTCGGATATCCCGAGCAAGTATTCGGAACCAATCCAACGGCCCTCAGCTCGAAATATTTAGGAGATTTTAGGAGAAACTAAAAATATTTAGGAGATTTTAGGAGATTCTAGGAGGATTTTTTTCTAGGAGATTCTAGGGTGCTACGACCCTGCCAAGTGGTCAGGCTGCCGGATTTGAGATATAATTAGGTCCCGGGTTCGAATCCTAGCAAAGCTAGTTCTGATGTTGTGCTCCTGGGAAAGACACTTGACACAGTTTTCCCACTCAGGACCCAGGTGCAAAGTACCAGCTTGGGAGTAAAAGCCTGAGCCAGACAAGCATCTTGCCTAGGAGGTGATTATGATCACCTGTTCTTGCTAGAGAAACTGGGATAAGCTACGGCTCTATGGGCCATAATGGTCCTGAAGAAACTTTACTTTATAAACAGTTAGGGATGGCTACAGTTCATTCTTTCTTTTTCATTATTCTTCCCAAAGCTTAGTTCAAATGAGCTGACAAAATTACCCCCTTTCAAGTCATTTCAAATGAGCTGACAAAATTACCCCCTTTCAAGTCATTTCAAATGCAAGCAGATCACAGCTTATAAGCAAGCATGGAAAACAAGGAACAAAAATGGTGACCATAGAGACAGACCTGACAGTTACTCATCCGTTTAAGACAGAAAACAAATGGTTAGGCAATCTGCCCGAGCTCATGACAATATATCCCAGTGGTGAATTTCAAAAAAAAAATAGTGCAAGCGTTTGATTACCTGAATGGGCTTGGACTTGGTCTGACAATGATACTGATGAAGAGGATGACCTGTGAAGCCCTGCCTGGTCAACAATTAAAGGCACTTCCCAGGGTTGGACAAACACAAGGGGTGGTACTTTATCCCGCCAATGACGCCGACCATGTATTTCCTGTAACATATTCTGACATCTGGGGAATTTCACGAAAAAAAAATTAAAAAAATTTTTGTACCATAGATAGTTGTACGACGGAAAAGGAGATTAAATTAATTTTATTAACATTTTAGTTAAAATGGAGAAAATGAGTTATATTTGCAGAACTCACTAAACTGAGTTGATTTCTTTTCAAATAACTTTCCAATAGATCTATAGATTTCAAATTGAGAATTTTTTCATGTTATAGGTTATGGCAAGCTAACATTGAGAACAGTTGTAGAAGAGAAACATAGAGATGAAATCGTTCCCTATAATTTCACAGTAATTCATCGTTTTGAACATTCTCTCTCGCCTTTCCCATTCCTTTATCTCTTCCTTCAACTGCCATAGTCACCCAGCAGAAACTATTTTGTTTATCATTTCACAAGCAAACAAGTACTTTCCTGCAATAAAAAGGTATGTTTTCAAACATGATTTAGAAATGAAGAACAAATTTTTTGGAAAATTTAATGATAGTGAGTAAGCCAGAAGTAAAAAGAATTTTCTTTTTTAAAAGACCAAATGCATTGCGTTTTTACCTGGTGACACCTTGATAAGCATGGTCTATTGAGCCATCAACACTCAGGGCATGCTTATAGTCCTTATAGGCTTCAGAATACCTAAACAATAAAAAATCAACATATATTTATTTATCATTGGACATCACATAAGAGTTGACAATCAACAAACTAGAATTATCACAATGATCTGGATTGAAATTATACAAAAACTTTCAAAACACGAATTTATGAAACCGTAAACATATCTTTTCTTTCGGGAACCAGAAAAGGAAATTGAATACCGAACACAAAGTTGAAGTTTAAATGAACTGTGCAGAACAAACTCATGCCATTTCTGCATGGGAAGCACTACAAGTTAGTTGAGATAAATACACCTATTTGATGAAATGAGATAAATATATCTATTTGATGAGTTGATTAAATACAACTATTTGATGAGATGAGATAAATACACTTATTTGATGAATTGAGATAAATACACCCATTTGATGAGATGAGATAAATACACCTATTTGATGAGATGAGATGAGATAAATACACATATTTGACGAGATGAAATAAAATACACCTATTTGATGATATAATATAAATACACCTATTTGATGAGATGAGATGAGATAAATACACCTATCAGATGAGATGAAATAAATACATCTATCTGATGAGATGAGATGAGATTAAATGAACACACCTATTTGATGTGTGAAGATGAGATGAATATGCCGATTTGACGAGATGAGATAAATGCACATATTTGTTAAGATGAGATAAATACACCTATTGGATGAGATTAGATGAGATAAATACACCTATTTGATGAGATAAGATAAATACACCTATTTGATGAGATGAGATAAATACACCTTTGATGAGATGAGATAAATACATCTATTTAATGAGATGAGAGATGAGATAAATACATCTATTTGATGAGATGAGAGATGAGATAAATACATCTATTTGATGAGATGAGATGAGATAAATACATCTATTTGATGAGATGAGAGATGAGATAAATACATCTATTTGATGAGATGAGAGATGAGATAAAAACATCTATTTGATGACACATCTATTTGATGAGATGAGATAAAAACATATATTTGAGATGAGATAAAAACATCTATTTGATGAGATGAGAGATGAGATAAATACATCTATTTGATGACACATCTATTTGATGAGATGAGATAATTTAGACCTGCCTAGTACTACGAAATTTTCATAGTACTACAAAAAATTACGATACGACTACGGAACTACGAATTTGTCTCAGTTTACTACGAATTTATATAAAACAGGTTTTGCCGTGATTGTTGTTTTGAAATAGGGGAAAAAATAATTTGACAACGAATGGTTCACATGACGAAATCCATTTAATTGTTGTTCGATTACAGGTACCTGAAGTTGATGGAATTAGTGCGATAGAAAGAGAAAGAGAGAAAATATTTGCTGAATTAAAACGGATACACTGGGGAAGACGAAGAGCACTTAATTCAGTGCGATAGGTAGTAAAATATTTATACGACGGTTTTATTAGTCCTTTCAGTCATTGTCATTGTTCGTGATTAGACATGATTGTTATTTAACAGCTCCATTCATCAGTCACTATTTACAAATTTTACTAAGATTGTTAAATTTGATTGTGCATCGAGATCTAGATTCATCATTTCAGTTTTGAATTTCTATAGTGAAGTGTTCCTTGGATACAAAAATCAAGTAGTAGAGATCTAAATCTATATTTATCTAGTATTCTATATATAATTAACTGATTATCGGAAGCGTTGGTTTTTAATTTTATATTTAAACTAGATTCTAGATCTCTAGGCTCACACACAAAAGTCCTCTTCATTGCTAACAAAAGTCCTTTTCAGGGCTAACAAAAGGCCTCTTCATGGCTAACAAAAGTCCTTTTCAAGGCTAACAAAAGGCCTTTTCATGGCTAACAAAAGTCCTTTTCAGGGCTAACAAAAGTCCTTTTCAGGGCTAACAAAAAGTCCTCTTCATGGCTAACAAAAGTCTTTTTCAGGGTTCACAGTTCTTTTTAAGGTTCACAGTCCTTTTCAGGGTTCAGTCCTTTTCTGGGCTAACAAAAGTCCTTTCAGGGCTCTCGGTCCTTTTCAGGGCCACCCAACCATTTTCTGATTGACACTTATGACTAGCTATTGCTACCATACTGCCTTGCCCTGCCCTGGATAACTTGATAGTAGACATTTTAAACATCTTGTGTGTCATAAACGGTAAATATTACAGTTCATTTTTAGTGTTTACTACTAATCCCCCCCCCCCCCCCCCCCCCCCCCAAACTACTAATTTTTGTCTTTCCACTACTAATTTTTCAAATTCCAACTAGGCAGGTCTGGATAAATAATACACCTATTTGATGAGATGAGATGAGATAAATACATGTATTTGATGAGATGAGATAAATACACATATTTGATGATTTGATGAGATGAGATAAATACATGTATTTGATGAGATGAGATAAATACACTTATTTGATGAGATGAGATAAATACACCTATTTGATGACATGATATGAGATAAATACACCTATTTGATGAGATGAGATGAGATAAATACACCTATTTGATGACATGATATGAGATAAATACATCTATTTGATGAAATGAGATGAGATCAATACACTTATTTGATGAAATGAGATACATACATCTATTTCATGAGATGTAATAAACACACCTATTCGATGACATGAGATAAATGCATCTATTCATTATATGCTGAAGTAGATGACCAATAAAAGCAGAACAAGTCCCAAGAATTTAGCCTTGAAGTCACTCACTTTTCTAAGGTTTCAAAGGCAGCAGCCCTTCTCATAAGAGACTTGATACCATGTGGAACATACTCAAGACTCAAATTACAGTCAGCTATCGCTTGGCGAGAATTACCAGTCTTCAAATGACACGCAGCGATTGCTTAGTAATAAAGAGAGATGCACAAATTGGTCTGAATCTGAAAAGGCATAGAATAAAATAAAAAACCACTTTGGCCTTGTAACTAGACTACAAAGAATTCTTAACTGTATGTACAATAAGTTTTTCAATGTCCATTATTTCACAAAACAAATGAGTACATCTATTTTCTAACCTAAAGACTACGTCCAAGCACATATTCAAGGAAGCGAGGGGGGGGATAAAGAAAAGGAACTGATCATAAAAATCCATGAGAACAAATAAATATGTTTTATGATGCAAAGCATGAACATAAACTTCCCTCTTATGCATTTACTCTTCACTGTAATGCTGGTTTAAAAAAAAAAATCAATTCTCCATGTGCTCATTTATACATTGTACTGATTCCTTTTGTAGTTCCTATTGAAACGATTTTTAGCATCTTGATGCCATTGTGAGTTCTCTCCTTGAATTAATGGCAAATCAAAAGTTTACAGTTTGTGTTTATCATATATTTTAAAGCCAATGTATAAAGTTACCCACATGGATGTGTATCTCTTAATAAATATAACTCATAGTCTATTCTCAGACCTGATAGAAGATGGCAAGAAAAAGAAACAACTGTGATAAAACTGAATCCTTAGCATGACTAAAATCTAATATCTTAACCATTTGATACCTTTTAATTTAGGAACAGCAGCAGCAGCAGTAGAAGTAGTAATACAATAGGAATAGGAGTAGTAGTAGCAGTAGCAGTAATAATAGTAGTAGAAGTAGAAGTAGTAGTAGTAGTAGTAGTAGTAGTAGTAGTGGTAGTGGTAGTGGTGGTGGTGGTGGTGGTGATGATGGTGGTGGTAATGGTAGTAGTTGTTATAATAGTAGTTTAAGAATTATTATTAATACTATTATTATTATTACTCTTATCATTATCATTGTTGTTAAAATTAATAAACGAACCCCACAGAATGCCTCTAGCTCTCTCCCCTATAATGTTTAAACAGAAACAATCACAATGATTTTCCTAATGGGCTAAAGTGTCTGTAGTATCTGCATCACAACTTTTAGGAAAATGTAGATAAATATCATCATGGCATTGTGAATCATTTTATAGAAGGAAATTAAATAACTAGTTTTTCCCATACTCACAAATCTCACAGTACAAAGCATACATGTCCAATCCAACAGTCACATACAACTCAATGCAAAAGACATTCATAACTTACGTGACAGAAACAAATGGGGAGAAGATAAAATATTATACATCACACACAAAACCATTTGCCCCACCTTTTTTCTTCTTACCTTTTTCCAACTTAGAGACAGCCTTGGAATAGATCTCGGCCGCATTGCCATACTGCCCACTTCGGAACAATTTGTTGCCATCTTCTTTAAACTTCATGACTTCAGATGAAAGAGGCAGCTGGACTAGTTGAGGGCGGACAAATTCAAGACCTTGTTCACTGGAGGCAGGCGGTGATGTTGAGGACAACGTTTCTACAGCAGTGGGTGGTGCAGTTGTCTGAGTGAGAGATTCCTGAGCGAGAACAGCGTGTTTGGAAGATGAAGACGAGGGAGAGTTGGTTGTCACTAGCCTGGGATAAGGCACTGGTCTCTGTAGCAGGTGGTGGCCGGGTTGAGCCTGCATCTGTGCGATGTGTTTGTGAAGAACAGCTTTGTGTGGTATCTTGGTTCAGTGGTGAGGATGAATGGTCTTTGACAGAAGGTTTAGAGTCTGATGCTGAGCTTGGTGATGAGGCGGCCACCGTTACATCGTTGTCTGAAATACGTTTCTCGGGGACATCCCTATCACTGCCGACTGCTGACTTAGAATTTCTGCTAACTGTCTCGGGAGTTCCATGGTTCCCCTGCTTCATGTTTTTTAGCTTTAGCTGAGTCGTTCCTAGAGTTGCTTTGCAAAGACTCTGTTTCTTCATGAGTTGAATATCCATTCACAACTGGTTTTTCCACCACTACTTCTTCTTCACTCTCACTGTCCTCTTCTATTTCCTCAATGACCATTCGACGACCTTTGTCTTTCTTCGCCTTTTCCTCTTTCTCGATTTCTTGCAATAAACTCTGTTAATGAAAAGGATAATATTTATAGATCTATGAAAAACAGAATAAATTTAACTTTTAAAACTTAATATTTAAATTTTAACAAGCCTTGACTGCTGCTCATAAGAGGTAAAACAAAATGAATTTATTCTATCTCAGTAAATTTGAAAACAAATATTTAACAAGTGAAACAAAAAATTGCAGGAACCTGATAATCGAGATAGTTAATTTCAGAAACCTGATAAAAATTCATGTACAAGTTGAGACATGGGTCGTATAAAAGGCAACAATAATTTTTAAAATATTAATACCTCTGCTTTTTTGTTGTTTGGCTCAAGTCTTAGGACTTTCTCAAAGTCTTGTTTTGCTTTGGGAAGTTGAATTTTGCTTTTGTAGGCTGTACCTCTCCGGAGCAAAGCTACCAAGATGGGGAAAAATTAAGAGCAAAATTTCATCAAGTTTAACACTGTGGCTTTTTGTTTGTTTCATTGAAATCTACCCTATCCACCATTGCGGTAGTCTCAGGGTAAATTAAGAGGAAACAGCAAGATAAAAGAAAAGTTCAAAAGAAAGGAAAGAAGTAGGACCTACCAACAGCTCCCGCTAACAGCTCGTCATTGATGGCAAACAAAAGAAACCAATAAGCAAGTGTACACAGGATTTATTTGAGTCTGATAAGAGGTGTGCGTGAAATGGTGAGACTTCTTACAGTAAAAAAACAATAAGAGCTGTGTGTGAAATGGTGAGACGCTTACAGTAAAAAAAAATAAGAGCTGTGTGTGAAATGGTGAGACACTTACAGTAAAAAAACAATAAGAGCTGTCGTGAAATGGTGAGACGCTTACAGTAAAAAAGTAATAAGAGCTGTGTGTGAAATGGTAAGAGGCTTACAGAAGAGCTGTGTGTGAAATGGTGAGACGCTTACAGTAAAAAAACAATAAGAGCTGTGTGTGAAATGGTGAGACGCTTACAGTCAAAAAAACAATAAGAGCTGTGTGAAATGGTGAGACGCTTACAGTAAAAAAACAATAAGAGCTGTGTGAAATGGTGAGACAACTTACAGTAAAAAAACAATAAGAGCTGTGTGTGAAATGGTGAGACGCTTAAAGTAAAAAACAATAAGAGCTGTGTGTGAAATGGTGAGACACTTAAAGTAAAAAAAACAATAAGAGCTGTGTGTGAAATGGTGAGACGCTTACAGTAAAAAAAGTAATAAGAGCCCGTGTGAAATGGTAAGAGCTTACAGCAAAAAAAACAATAAGAGCTGTGCGTGAAATGGTGAGACGCTTACAGGAAAAAAACAATAAGATGAAATGGTGAGACGCTTACAGTAAAAAAACAATAAGAGCTGTGTGTGAAATGGTGAGACGCTTACAGTAAAAAAACAATAAGAGCTGTGTGTGAAATGGTGAGACACTTACAGTAAAAAAACAATAAGAGCTGTGTGTGAAATGGTGAGACACTTACAGTAAAAAAACAATAAGAGCTGTGCGTGAAATGGTGAGACGCTTACAGTAAAAAAACAATAAGAGCTGTTTGTGAAATGGTGAGACGCATACAGTAAAAAAAACAATAAGAGCTGTTGTGAAATGGTGAGACGCTTACAGTAAAAAAACAATAAGAGCTGTGTGTGAAATGGTGAGACAACATACAGTAAAAAAACAATAAGAGCTGTGTGAAATGGTGAGACGTAAAATTACAGTAAAAAAACAATAAGAGCTGTGTGTGAAATGGTGAGACGCATACAGTAAAAAAACAATAAGCGCTGTGTGTGAAATGGTGAGACACATACAGTAAAAACACAATAAGAGCTGTGTGTGAAATGGTGAGATACATACAGTAAAAAAAAACAATAAGAGCTGTGTGTGAAATGGTGAGACGCTTACAGTAAAAACACAATAAGCGCTGTGTGTGCAGGGATGGGGACAAGCTCTGAAAAAAAAAAAACCTTTAAAATTTCAAAATAGTATTACGTAAGAGCATTGCATTTAAATAAAAGTACAAGAAATATAAAGAAGAGGGCCGCAATATAAAAAAAAACCCAATGTTATCAGACATGCCAACTGTTTAGAATCAAAATTCAAGAGAGATCTGTATCACTATCATCACAGTCCTGTAGTAGTACATTGCTGGACTGGCAAGACAGCATTTTGGAGTTTGAGTCCTGTATGGTAACTACCTATCTATCTAAGGGTTTATTTTTCAAAAGTATATCGAGCCATTATAGTCTTGCAGACTATTCATCGTCTGATTCTATAAAACATGAGTGAAAATTTCACAGGTGCCATGTGCATGTTGTGCAAGTAACATCCCATAGCAATTATTAAAAAGGTGAGCTCCCTCCTTCCCTTAATAGACTCTAGCCAAATAATTACTCAAACACACACACACACACAAAACACAATAAAAAAAACAACCCAAGAACAGACGAAAACAAGTGAATCATCTCTTCTTTTCATTTATCTTCATTTCTTTACATTCAAATCCATCTTTTCTCACAAACCTTCTTTATCCTCTCTTATTTATCGCATGTTTTCTTACTTTTATTCCTTGGCACTTTACTTTGTAATCACTTTACTTCCCTCCAGAACATTTTACTATAACTACAATATTCCCTAATGTTCTCTTCGAGTATGCAACCCGCCCCCCCTCTCTCTCTCTCTCTCTACCTCAACAATGGCTATCTATAATGCAACACTATTGGAATCAAAATTTCTAATCCAAGCTAAACAATTTTTTAAAATGTCAACATGTGTGAGTTATCTCCCTTTACCGGCGTGATTCGCAAAGGGCGTCCGTTGTACTTGTTTGTTTGTTTTTTTAAGTTTACTCCCTCTAACATATAAATTGATCTCAGGTGAAAGTAAACAGCAAGATTAAAGTAAAAGAGGAAAAGGAAAGATGAAGAACCTGCCAGTAGCACCCTCTATCCACCCACGTTGGAATTGAGTTTCGGATATTAAAAGAAAAGCTCAAATCAAAGTAGCTTCACTTCATTAATTCAAGTCAAGCCCAAAACTGTCTACCAAGCACATGTGACTAGCCGTAAAGTAATAACATGCGACGTGGAAAAAAAATCAACACTCATGTAGTGTTGTAGCTCATGTGTAGTTTTGTATGTAGCATAATATTAACATAATACTACAGGTGCCTGCGTTGATCAGGATGCTGTATAGTGTATAGCAATCTTGCATTGTAGACCCTATGTGAAAGTGTGTATTTACATGTATGTGTGTGTGTGTGTGTGTGAATGAGAGAGAGAGAGAGAGAGAGAGAGAGAGAGAGAGAGAGAGAGAGAGAGAGAGAGAGAGAGAGAGAGAGAGAGAGAGAGAAAGAGAGAGAGAGAGAGAGAGAGAGAGAGAGAGAGAGAGAGAGAGAGAGAGAGAGAGAGAGATTGTGTGTCTTTCTTATAAGCACGGAGCAAAAGTGTCCAACTGAGAAAAAAGCAAAACCAAGAGTAAATGAGGCATAATTCTAGAAAACAACAAAAAAAGAGATTAAATTGAAATCTTGAAGAAAGGTAGAGATGAGTAAAAAAACCCAATAAGAGAAATGGTGAGAGAGAATAAGATGTGTGAAATGGTCTTTAAGAGCTGTATGAAATGGCACGGCACAATAAAAAAACAATAAGAGCTGTTTGTGAAATGATGTCCAATAAAAAACTAAGAGCTGTTTGTGAAATGAAAAGGCACAATAAAAAAACCGTTGTGTGAAATCGAGTACAATAAAAAAAATAGTAAATGAGAGCACAATAAAAAAACAATAAGAGCTGTTTGTGAAATGGTGAGACGAGTACAATAAAAAACAATAAAGCTGTGTGTGAAAAAAAGCCAATAAAAAACAATAAAAGCTGTGTGTGAAATGGTGAGAATACAATAAAAAATCTTGAATGTGAAAGGTATGTAGATGTGAGACGAGCACAAAAAAAAAACAATAAGAGCTGTGTGTGAAATGGTGAGACGAGTACAATAAAAAAAACAATAAGAGCTGTGTGTGAAATGGTGAGACGAGCACAAAAAAAAACAATAAGAGCAATAAAAAAAACAATAAGAGCTGTGTGTGAAATGGTGAGACGAGCACAAAAAAAACCCCAATAAGAGCGGTGTGTGAAATGGTGAGACGAGTACAAAAAAAAAAAAACAATAAGAGCTGTGTGTGAAATGATGAGACGAGCACAAAAAAACCCCAATAAGAGCTGTGTGAAATGATGAGACGAGCACAAAAAAAAACAATAAGAGCTGTGTGTGAAATGATGAGACGAGCAAAAAAACCCCAATAAGAGCTGTGTGTGAAATGGTGAGACGAGCACAATAAAAAAACAATAAGAGCTGTGTGTGAAATGGTGAGACGAGCACAATAAAAAACAATAAAAGCTGTGTGTGAAATGGTGAGACGAGCACAATAAAAAAACAATAAGAGCTGTGTGTGAAATGGTGAGACGAGCTACAAAAAAACAATAAGAGCGGTGTGTGAAATGGTGAGACGACTACAAAAAAAACCAATAAGAGCTACATGTAAAAAAACAATAATAAGAGCTGTGTGTGAAATGGTGAGACGAGCACAATAAAAAAACAATAAGAGCGGTGTGTGAAATGGTGAGATGAGCACAATAAAAAACAATAAGAGAGCGGTGTGTGAAATGGTGAGATGAGCACAATAAAAACAATAAGAGCTGTGTGAAATGGTGCACAATAAAAAAAAATGTGTGAAATGGTGAGACGAGCACAATAAAAAAAACAATAAGAGCTGTGTGAAATGGTGAGACGAGCACAATAAAAAAAACAATAAGAGCTGTGTGTGAAATGGTGAGACGCGTACAATAAAAAAAACAATAAGTGAAATGGTGAGACGAGCACAATAAAAAAACAATAAGAGCTGTGTGAAAATGGTGAGACGAGCACAATACAAAAAAAACAATAAGAGCTGTGAAATGTGAGACGAGTACAATAAAAAACCAATAAATGAAATGGTGAGACGAGTACAATAAAAAACAATAAGAGCGTTTGTGAAATGGTGAGATGCATACAGTATAAACAGACAAAAAATCTCATTCTGGGAAGTGTGGGGATCTTACAAAAGCTCTGCACAAACATTGTTTTCCTGCATTTCATAAAGTGAACTTTGGAGAGGAATGAGAGAGCTATCACAAAGTACTAGTCTGAAATAAGCATTTTAACATAGGACAGACACAGAATACAAAAACTTAATTTTTTAAATTCAATTATCATCATATTTATACACCCCAAACATAAGAAAATGTTCAAGTGCATGATTCCTACAAATGCATCACATGTGTTTATCAAATTATCTCAGGGTTCATTAAAACTAAGTCCCACAATACCGCCCAAAGAAAATGTTACCCCGCTCTGCAAAACACTGGACATAGTTTTCAAAGAACAACTCACCTTTTATGTTGCCAGCCTCTAGATTTAATACACTATTACAATCTTGTATTGCCGTGTCCCATTTTTCTAATTTGAGATCTGTCGTGATGAAGAGAAAAACATACGACAGAAGGAATTGAGCAAAGAAAACGGAAATGTAAAACAGTCAATTAAAGGGCAAGCAGAAGCTGTGCGCATGAATGCAAAATATTATCAAGTGCTATCAGTGTCTTTCTAAAGAGCAAAATTGAGAAAACTTCATGACATCATCAAACAGATCTTCTCTTTCAATAAAAACACAATGATTTCAAATACAATTAAAGTCATGCAATTATCACATGAACAACTGCCCTAATTTTTTTATAAAAACTCCATCAGTACGGAAAAGAAATCCCAAACAAAAGTTGACTATCATGCCATTGTAGTGGTAAGACTTTTCATTTACGGCTTCACACAAAAACATGCAATGTAACTTACAGGCAAGAGCTCGATTGTTGAACGATGCAGCATTGGGAATGAGAGAGATGCTTCTTGAATAGTAAGTCACTGATTCCTCAAAGTCACCTGACCTATAGGCCTGATAGGGATAAGGATTAAAATTGTGCTGTCAGCTTCATCAAGCAAAAATTTTCACAGTTACACACTAAAACACCCACTTCACAGTCTCTCAGCTATTTCCAAGATGGTACTACTGGTAGTAGTATAAATGTCTATCAAGCCTCAAATCTCACTTTGTGATACAAAATTGTTGCTTTATAAATTTGCCTGTGGTATGTATGTATGGGGGATGTTTAAAAACAATTCATATCATAACAGGAAAAGAACAATTTCATCATTATTTATAGTCACATACTTTATGAATACTCAAGCTATAGTAATTCACTAATTGAGTCAATAGGAGATCTATATCCAACTTTTACATAGGCCTACATGATTTTAACGGTTCGAAAAAGGCTAAAATATTTCAATTTGTTTTCTTTCTCTATTCAGCAGTTTTTTGCAAAATAGCCAGGATTAGTTCTGAGTTGTTTGCTTGTTTTATCATTTTCTATCAAACACCATCGGTGAACCTAGGGCTGCACGTTTTCTCTTTGTCTCTTTTTGAGATCATTTTTTTAGGTGGGGTGGGGGGAGGGGAGGCTATATCGGCCCCTTATTGTTATTGAATGGCTGCTGACCCTCCTTACTTTAGACGGCGATTATGTTTATTCTTCCCAATACACAAATTCCAGTCAAAATTTCCTTTATCATGTTGAAAACCTAAACCAAATCTCCAGGGCAAAGAGCCTGTCATTACACATCTAGTCCACTTCAACTCCTCATCCACAATATTCTGAGACTCATAGAAATGGGCTTACAAGTCTGGCTCACTCTTTTCTTATTAAATATCAAATGTCAGTTTTTTTTAGTTCTTTTTTTTTCTCACTTTAAATTCTTTCCAAGGCATAAATGCATCAAGTCCAAGCAATGTATAATAACCTATTATTTTAAAAAATAACCAGGGGAGCCGTATTGTGTCTATATCTAATGCTTATTTTTTCACCAAAGATTACAGATCTAGGTAGGGGTTTAAAAATTGCCTCTATATATTCCATAGTTGCAAAATGTTATAGCGCAGTGTACGCAACCCATCCTATTCAGAATTTTAATCCCGTTTGTGAGCAATTTAACTATTAAACGTTCCAAAATTTACAATGAGGTGAAAAATTGATTCTTTCAGCTTCTTTCTAGCGCAACTTTAATTTAATCATGATCGACAAAATGACCAAGTTTCAGATTCGCGTAGTTCTAAATCTAGATTCTATTTGCAGAATACGGTATGAATGTATTGATTGAAACATCATCGAACAAAAGATCTCAATCTTGATCTCTAGATCTAGAGCTAATATCATAGTGAATCGAAGATAGGAAAAGCAAAACTTAAAACAAAAGATCAACGTCAGCTGTCACTTTAATGTCATGTTAAATTAACATCGGAGAATCATCATCCCAATGGCAAAATGTGTAGAGCGGCCAAAGGCGATGCATTATGATTCCATCGGTCCGGGTTCGAATCCCAAAAAGGCAAGGTTTTTTGTTGTTTTTTTCTTCTTTTTATTATTATTATCCTTCTTTCGGCTCCTCATAACTGCGCAAGGCTTGGATATAATTCAAAATTTTTGTAGCAATGTTTTGGAACCATCATGATTTGCCAAACTTGATAGTTACACGTGGAATTCAATAGTGTAACATGTATTTGTTGTTCAACCCAAGGCTGCAGAGAAAAGATTATACAAAAATTTGTATTACAGTTTAATCGGAACGCCGGGCGCCTACAGCTAGTAATAATAATAATAATGAGAATTATTTATATGGCGCCCAATCCCGTGTGAAGACAGCTCTAGGCACAGACATCACCATGACTACGATTACATACAAGCAAGTCAAAACAAAACATTTATATTCACAGGATTTATTAACATTATTAAATGTATTCTCTTACTTCATTGCCTTTATCCTTTTCTCGACTTGCTTTCAGATCTCTCTCCTCGTGAGACATACCTTTCAAGTAATAGAAAAAAAATCAAAAGAAAAAAACAATATTAAACATACACCATGAATATTTTCCACTCACATAAAATAAAGCGAGTAAATAAAAGTAAAGTTCGTTCAAGGCCATGACAGCCCATAGAGGTCATCCTGGTTTCTATGAACAGGTCATAATAAGCACCTCTTGGACAGGACGCTAGTGTGACAGAGGTTTTTACTCCTAAGCTAGTGCTTCTACCCATTTGCACATGGGTCAAGTAGGGAAAATGTGTTATCTGCTTTTGGATGAACACAAAATCGGACCTTGCCTTGCTAGGATTTAAACCTGGGACATCATGATTCCAAGTCCAGCAATTCAACAATTCATGCTATAGAAACCGGGATAAGCGCGGGCTCTATGGGCAGTAAGGGCCCTGAAAGAAATTTACTTTTTAACTTTACTGGACACCTTGGGCCCGCTACCATAACGGAGGGTTGTTGTTTTGTTTTTTAATTTATCTTTTTCAAAATCATCAGAAAAGATTAGAACAAATACTTGAAACCTGAACGGATGATATATTTTTATCTGCAAGAATGAGTATATATGCATGTGTATCACTGAGACAGAAGGAGAGATAGAGACAGAGATAGAGAGAAAAAAAGTCAGAAATTCTTTTTATTTCAATAAAAATTCTCTAATATTCCAAGAAAAGCTCATTTCAATAAAAAAAACCAAACTGTTCTTTGTTCAATAAAATAACTGAGAAGAATCTGTTGTGATCGAAATTCCAGTCCTGAGGCAGCCATGTTGACACTAGAGCACTCTACATGAAGAAGAAAAACAACGTTGACGGTCTTTTGAGCTGAAAAGCCAAACACAAATAAAGCTTTGTCACCAAAACCCACCTGTCGCATCTATTTCTGGTTTAATACTTTTGATATTGTTCTGTTGAGAGGTCTTCTTGACCTCGTTCTCATCACCTTCTACTTTCTCTAGTTCTGCATCAATATCCAGTCTGAAAATAATAATAATATTGTTACTAATATTAATATTAAGAAGAAGAAAAAAAAATAGCACTTACTACACAGCTTCAAGGCAATCCCACTACCAAGCAAGTAACATATGTGTTGTGATTTAAGCGTTGATGGTAAAAACCATGAAATGAGTTAATAAAGGTATGTGTATTTCATGGGAACTGATGAAGCGTGAATTAAAAGGTAATCCAAAACAGAGATGGATGGATTGCACAGTTCATATATGAGAGAAATCGGAGTGAAGGAGAATGATGTAATGGACCAAAATCTATGAAGAAATAGCCTTTGTTATGGCAACCCTGCAAACAACGGGACAAGCTGAAAGCAGAAGAAGAAGAAGCAAGATGAAAGATAAGTGAAAGAGTGCAAGGAAAGAAGGCGAAATATTTTCGTGGGGGTGGTGGTGGGGGAGCGGGCGGATGGGGTAGGGTAGAGGATGGTGAAGGATCAGGGATAGTGATGGCGTGTGCTTGACTAAGGGAGTTACTTCAGAGAAAATTATACAAACCCCCCTCCGAACGAAAATATCTCACCCTAACCCTGCACCCCCACCCTTTCCCATCCCGGGCAAAGTTGGGTCCCTCTGGCATTTCATACCCTGTGTGCGTATCTATGGTAGCCTACTCAATGGTAGGCATGTCTGCACACATAAAAAAAAATGTTTTTACGTTCACCACTTTGCGCATGGTTTCTTACTATTACGGAATACACCCTATTTTATCACTAAGGAAAAAATACTTAAGACTTTCTTTACTTCGAAAGCATCAGCTACTGCTAACTGGCATCTTTTTGAAATTTCAGATAAGTCGTTTACTCTGTTCCCTTATTGCATCGATACATTTGTAATTTGTATACATTTCGCACCTTCAGTGTAAATTTTTGCCTTGATTGATACTTCCTTTCATCCATTCTCTATCATTTCTTTTTCTAGCCTCAGTGAGATATAGATATAGTCTTATAGTTATCCTCTTTCTTCGTTCTTGTTTCCCATACTCACACCTTTTCTCTCTCTCCCTTTCTTTCTTCCTTTTTGTTCTCTATCTCTTTCTTTCTATCTGTGAGAACACCTTTTATTACTTACTTATTTTCGTATTTTTATTTCATTCTAGATCTAAACCTTCCATTCTCGTTCATTCTTCACATTCCCCTCTACTACGTTTCTTATCATCACTGTCTTTTTCTTTCTTTCTTACTCCTTTCTGTTTTTCTTCTGACATCACATTGTGTGATGCCCGAGGTAGTACTTAGATCTAGATTTTAGACATTTTTCGTTTGTTGTCTGACGAAGGGTTATACCCGAAACGTCACGTGTTTGTTCTGTCTTTATTAGTGGAGTTGTCACTTATTGTCATATTTCGCCTTTGACTCCACAGTGGCTCCTTCGTATTATGCAAGGAAAGAAGTACAACTTACCAGAAGCACATGACGATCACCAACTTAATAAAGATCCTACACACATGAATATATAGTAGAAACAATACGGCAGTATGCTAACATTTTGGCCTACGTCATTTTCGGTGGTTTTGAGAAAAGAGTAGAAAAAAACTCTTTTGGCCTGACTCAGCCAGTGACGTAGGCCAAACTGAAACGACAATGATAACTCGGAAATGCCTTGGTGCATTTTCCCCTCATTCACTATAATGATAGGATGAGGATAGCTAAAATGAACCAGTTACATCTGGGCCTAAGTCTGACTTTAGTCAAAATGTTACCACACTAACAATATAAACTCTGAAAAAATAGTTTTTACCAAAGGTACAAAAATTAGTTCCACATCCTTCAGTGGGCAACTATTTACTTATCATATTTTAGAACATAAAGATACTTTTCAGTTTGTATTGTATAACACGGATTGTCAACAACAAAATGAAATGTCTCTAAACGACTGACTTGTCCCATTCTCTGTAGTCCCTGGGCATAGTCCTTGTCTTTTTGGAGACATCAGGCTTTTTTTGCTGTGATGAAAAATTACAGAAAACAGAATATCAAAATAACTACTAAGCTATTTTCCTTTTAACGGTCAAATTTATCTTTAAAAAACTTTACAGGAAGTAAGGTAACACAGGACTAACATCAAACAATGAACTAGCAGCATAGCAGACGCAGCAAAGCAAACCATTACCTGGAAAATTGATGGCCAATATATATTCACTCTCACTTTCATCCTAGTAGAAACATGAACCATATCCTTAAACCAGTAATGAGACACGTGACAGAGAATGAGTTGGTGAATCCTTCCGTGCAGTGTACTGTACAATGTTACTATAACTCACATTCATTTCTGTATGAATTTGTCACCTGAAACAATTAACTCTGGCCAAGTCGGTAGCTGAGTGGTAAGGCTGTCAAACATGAGATCATGAGATCCCAGGTTATCCCGGGTTCAAATTCTAGCAAAGCAAGTGCTGACATTGTGTTTTCTCCACTTAACCCAGTTGCAAATGGGTACAAGTGCTAGTGTGGGAGTAAAAACCTGTGTTAGACTAATGTCCTGTCCAGGACGTGATTATTATCACCTCTTCCACTTTGAGCTATAGAAACTGTGATGTGAGCCATAATAATATAATGTGAAATTCATTAAATAATTTGCCTTAAATTTACTTGTTTTATAACGGATGCGTGTATTAACGATGACCAATATGGGGTCAGAGGGATACTGTACTCAGTGATTAAATAATCAAATATAAACATCTCTTAGAAAGCATTGTACAAAAGTCACGTTTCATTTTCTCATTGTTTTACTTTTTCCATTTCAACATGTAAAGCTTGAATGGGCCGCATAAACATCCCTTTAGAACACTCACTGATGGGGACTCAGTAGTCCAGAGGCAAAGTGTCAGCCTCTTAACCAAAAGGTCATGGGTTCAAGCCCTGGCAGGTTGAAAAGCTTTCTTGAGTTTTTCAAGTAAAACCTATCCCCTTAGATCCATTAGGTGGAACGACACCTAGTCTCATCGGAGGCAGGCGATTAAAAAGGAGGTCCAGTGTGCAGATCACAGCACTCTATGCATGTTAAAGATCCCTTGTCTGCTTACAGGGCAGTGTAGGCAAAGTTAAAAAATTCTACTTAAACCCCAGAGAATACCTTAACTGTGTATGGGTAAAATCAAATCAAATCACTCATGAAAAATAAAAATGACAAGGACTACCTTCTTTCCTTCCAATACTACGTTTGAGGATCGCACCGGTGGTAGATTTTCATCTCCATCACCAACAATTTCTTGTTGTCCCTTGACCACTTGGTTAGATTTTATCTGATCTTTTGTGTGCATGCCATCTGTCCAATTCTGAAATGCATCATAGTTGGACAAAGAACAATTGCCGCATTAAAAAAAGATCTGATATATACAGTCGTATGATGAACAAATTACTGAACAATTGACAAATCAATTCAATAAGATCAAGGACAAGACAAGAAGATATTATAATGATTTTAAAAATTGAGAAAACGAACGATGTCTTGTAAAAATCTAAAAAGGCAAAGATAAACTGCAAGACTGCGGATAGGTTTTGTTTTGACTTTGTTTTGTGAGTCAAGAAAAAAAAGGGGGAACATATGGGGTGAGACTTTTCTTCTTTTTAAGATCTTTTGTTTTGTTTTTATGAAGATAACATATCATGAAGCAACAGTTAGATTAAAAAAATTTGTGTTATCTCTGAGACAACAGATAATAGTTCAGTAAGTATAAAACGTATCACACTAAAAATAAAGAGCAACATCACATCTGAATGAAATGACAATTTTATTTATTATGTCGAATCATGGAAAATCCATTACAGTCAAGCTTTTCTAAAAACGGAATCGGAAGGAAGAGGCCATATTTTTTCCATTTAAGACAGGTTTTAGTTGTTTCCACGTTAGACAGGTTTCCGCTTTAGACAGGCAGAAAATATAGCAATTTATCTAGAGAGGATCAAGTTTCCGCTTTAGACAGGTAGAAAATATAGCAATTTATCTAGAGAGGATCAAGGGCATTCCATTTTAGACAGGTTTTTATTTCTGTTTCCACGTTAGACAGGTTTCCGCTTTAGACAGGTAGAAAATATAGCAATTTATCTAGAGAGGATCAAGGGCATTCCATTTTAGACAGGTTTCCACTTTGGTCGGGTTTACGTTTTAACAGGTTTGATTATATATTATTATATACATATACACATGTACAGCTTTTAAGAAACTATAAAGAAACAAACAAAAATGTATAGGTATAAAAGAAATACAACATTATATATATATATATCGTAGCAGTGAGATTTAAAAATTAATTTCAACATACCTGTAGGTCTTGCTCAATAGCTTGCCAATCACCACTGCTGAGATCACTGGGCTTCAAAATGGGTCCGTCTTTCCTCAATAGACGGCTGGGAATAAAACAATGAAGAAAATAAATATATAAAAACATGTATTTGGGCTCGAGGAAGATATTTGCAAAATCGTTTTCATCATAAAAACCTTAAATGGTAAGATACAAAATCACATGAAAAAATCAAATTGAAACACAAAAACATATCTTTTTGTCTTCATAGATGTTACATGACATATCACTGCATTATAACTGTTAGTTACCTTTTCGGATCTTTTAAGGTTTCAAGTTTGTCTTCTGTAAACCTTTCCAACTCTGAAACTTTGCCTTCATCTCCAGACCTGTTTTCAAAGACAATGGAACAATAGGGATGAGCAAAAACAGAAACATTGATGATTTAGATTAGTAATTTTCATACATTTTACTTACTAAAACAGGCAAAATAATAACAGTAGGTTCTCACAACATTACTCAGTTCCCAATTAGTCACATTGAATCCTTATGATATCAATAGATAGACTCTAAAGTCAAGAAACTTAAAATAATACTATTATTTACACTTCATTGAATGAATTCCCTCCAAAAGGAGTAAGCTTTATACCTAACATTAATTCAAACTGTTTAGTTTAGTGGTTAAACCGACAAAAAATGATGTGTGCGTATAACCCCTGGTGAAAATCTAAAGCGATTTTGGATTGTTAAGTTAGCTATTTTTGAAAGAGCTATATCTCTTTTGCTGCTAATATACTAGTAAAACAGCTTAGATCTTCGTACAGAGCAAGATCTTTAAGTATAACCTAGTAGTTTTTGTGTAGGTTGAGTTTTTTGATTTAAATGGTAAGATACATCAAATTAAGACGACCTTATTTTGGGTCGATTATGATAGGAACTAAATAAAACTAATACTATTATTTAACACAAACTGCCCTTTAGTGGTTAAACAGGCCCACATTGTTTAAACCAACCTGCCCAAAAACATTGACCTACATCATTTTTTTTTGTTAGCTCTAATTGGTCACATAAATAATGTTCTAAATTTAGAATAGAATACAAGATTAAAGGTCAAGGCAGCTTCACGTGACCAACTGAAGGTAGTGGCGCGAAAGTGCAGACCGATCCCCATTGTTTTGTCAAGATCAACTGGCAGGAAGTCAGAAAAATGTGAACAAACCAGTTTGCCACAGCAGAAAGGAAAGTGAACGTACAGAGCAAAATGGCCGTCACTTAATGTAAACACAAAAGGGTTAAACTAAAAATTTTCAAATATCAAAAAAAAAAGAGAGCAAACCTCAAGACTCGCAGAATCTTCTCCAGTTCATTCACGTTGGTGCATTTCTCTACATAGCCGTAATCCAAATGGGACAATGGTATGTCGTACTTCTTGGTTGTCTGAGATGCTAGATGTAAATCAGTCATTTTGCCTCAACTGAAAAAAGATGATTTGCAAGACATGTTTTCTCTCTCAATAATTTGACCTGAAAAGCAATACAATAATAAAACAAAAATGTAGAAGTTTTGATGCATTTTTGGTTTACACAGGTGAGCTTGACGTACAAGTAATACACTCACAATCTTATATGGCGAGCACTTCTTCGCACCACAAAACAATACTGACCCACTCATTTTTTCTTTCCTGATGGCGGAGAATAATAGTAATAATAATAATAATATTGACCCCCTTACTGGTTCTGTTTCCCAGTTTTATCATCTACATGAGGAAAGTGGGGGGGGGGGGCCTTGCTCTCCTGCATTAACACTAGAAAAGCGGCTCGTTCAGCCGGAACAATGACTGCCACACGCTAGTTGGCTCGCTGACAGTCATTGCTGCGGCACAAGGCTGCCCACAAAGTCTTGCCAGTTCACGGGGAAGTATGACTTCTGACCAGGCCATCACCAATCTATTGAATTCAGTCGCATGGCAACCATCTGGTCTTACCCAAGCCAAGCTAAACTAGAATGATTCCATTTTTTTCAATTTAGTAGGAGACAACAAGACAAATTACGTATTGGTACAAACACATATTCTTATTATCAGCTCAATCACACACACTCTCAAAAATGACCAGCTCACATAAAAAATGTACGCCCCTCTAGCGATGGACTTGTCCTAGTAGGATCATTCCATTTAACAATAGGGGTGACCAATAATATGAACACTGTATAACAATCCTACTTGGTGCATAGTACAGTTGTTCGCATCGTTACTACACTACCAGTTGTCCAAGGCAAAGATAATGACAGACACACCCCTTTTTGAAAGAAACTCAACTTAAGTCCAAAAGCTTTTGGACGTAAGCTTATGAGCCATAACACTTTCTTTTTCTTTCTTTCTTTATCAGTTTTTATCAGTTTTCTTTATCACTCTACCTTTCGGTGTATGGGTTCCTTTCTTTATCAGTTTCCACTCTACCTTTCGGTGTATGGGTTCCTTTCTTTATCAGTTTCCACTCTACCTTTCGGTGTATGGGTTCCTTTCTTTATCAGTTTCCACTCTACCTTTCGGTGTATGGGTTCCTTTCTTTATCAGTTTCCACTCTACCTTTCGGTGTATGGGTTCCTTTCTTTATCAGTTTCCACTCTACCTTTCGGTGTATGGGTTCCTTTCTTTATCAGTTTCTACTCTACCTTTCGGTGTATGGGTTCCCTTTCTTTATCATCAGTTTCCACTCTACCTTTCGGTGTATGGGTTCCTTTCTTTATCAGTTTCCACTCTACCTTTCGGTGTATGTTCCTTTCTTTATCAGTTTCCACTCTACCCTTTCTTTCTTTATCAGTTTCCACTCTACCTTTCGGTGTATGGGTTCAGTTTCCCGAGATGATCTTATCTTCCTCCAGGATGCCCTGTCCTGACATTTTCTGTTTCCTTCCAAAAAAGTTAAATTTCTATGCTTCAATGCCTCTTTTATATCTTCTTCCCACTTTCTCTGAGGTCTGCCTTTTGGCCTTTTACCTTGGACTTTAGCACTGTATACTGATTTAGCTATTCTATTGTCATTCATTCTGTTTACATGCCCAAACCATCTCAATTGATTTCTTTCCATCTTAGTTTTTATGCTATCTGCTTTGGTTTGATCTCTTATTGTTGTGTTTCTGATTTTGTCTCTTTTAGTTTTCCCTACTACTCTTCTTAGATATTTCATTTTAGCTGCCTGTACTCTACTGTATTCTCTACTGTCTAGGGTCCATGTTTCGCTGCCATAGAGGAGAGAAGGACAATAAACTCTATTGTATACTGCCATTTTGGTTTTTGTTGACAATTCTTGCTTATCTACAAATGCCTTTCCTAAATGGTTATATATTGCACTTGCCTTTTGGATTCTCTGGCTGATTTCTTCTCTTAGTTTTCCCTCTGAGATAATCATTACTCCTAGGTAATTGTAGCTTTGAACTTGTTCTAAATTCTCCCTGCCTAATTTAAGATTTTATGTTTTAGCTTCCCTAGTTACTAGCATTGTTTTGGTTTTCTTTGCATTTAGTCTTATTCCTCTTTTAAGTTCATCGTTCATAACGTTGATATTCGACTGAAGGTCACTTTCTGATTTTCCAAACAGAACTAAATCATCGGCAAATGAAAGCATTGATACATTTACTGGTTTGAGCTTCCACATACCTACATTCATTTTCTTCATTTTTTGAGGATACCTTTGCAACTGAATCCATAAATGTGATAAACAAACGATACAACCCTGTCTTACTCCTATATGTACAGCAAATTCTGCAGATATATTTCCAGCTACTCTCACTGCACATGTTGGTTTATTGTAAAAACTTTTAATGGCTTCTATTAAATTTTACTCTACATTGTGTTCCTTTAAGGAATGCCATAGTTCGTCCCTCCTCACAGTGTCAAATGCCTATTCTGAGTTAATAAACCATAGGTCCAAGTCAATGTTTCTCTCAAGGAATTTTTCTATTATTTGTCTTGTACACTTCTTCCTTGTCTAAATCCACTCTGGTGCTCTTAAATCTGATTCTCTACTCTTTTCCTTCAGTCTCATTTCCAGTATCCTGGCATATACTTTTCCTGGAACGCTAAGTAGTGATATCCCTCTATAGTTGGAGCATTCCATAGTTGATCCTTTCTTATGTATTGGAACTACCGTTACATTTTTCCAGTTGTCTGGCACCGGTTTGGATTTTCATGCTTGGTGGCATATTGCACGTAGTAGTTTGTCTGCCTCTCTCCCTTGGTTTTTAATCATTTCTGGATAAACTTGATCTGCTCCTGGGGCTTTTCCTAATTTCACTTTTCTTATAGCTGTTTGAAGTTCTTCCATTGATATATCTTCAGCTGTCTCCTCTGGATTACTTGTTACTCTTACTAATTGATCTTTACTCCTTGTTTCATGCGTTCTGGAGGGATTATGTAATTGGTGAAAATGCTTTCTCCATGTTTCCATGATTTCGCTGTCTTCTTTTCATTATTTCTCCTTTGGCATTCTTATTTTGTCGTATCGGGCATGCTTTGGTCTTTCTCATGCTCTTCATTGCCCCCAGAACAGCTTTTGATTTCCTTGATAGCTTTCTTGAAGCCTTTGCCCAAACTCTTCCCATTGTTCCTCTTTTACTTTCCTCACTTCCTCTTTGGTGATAGTTCTTTTATTCATAAAATTTCCTATCCTCTGGTCTCTTTGTTTGCAAATATTTCTTCCAGGCATCCTTTTTTGCTTTGATCTTAGTCTTGACATTCTCATTCCACCATGCCGTTCTTTTCCCATCTCCTTTAATTTGTTTCCTACCACAAACCTCTGCAGTACAACTGAGAGAGTGTTTCATTATACATTTGCCACCTTTCTTCTATTGTGCTATCATTCAGATCCATCTGTCTTTCACTGATATTTTGGTATAGTTAAGTAACTTTCTCTATTTTCTCTTTCCTTTTCTGTCTGTTTTCTTCAGTCAGTAATCTCATTTGGCAATCACTAAGTGATGATCACTAAATATTTCTGCTCCTCTGTTTACTCTTGCATCCAATGTACTGTAAAATAGGGAGCTGCTAACTATTATGTAATCTATAATTGACTTTTCACACCTGTCTTCATTTACTCTTGTATATTTGTGGATATCTTTATGAGGAAAAAAGGTGTTGGCTATTTTCATGTTATTCTTAAGGCAAAAAAAATCTATTAGTCTTTCTCCATTTGGAGAAGTTATTGTCTCTCTTTTACCTATCACTCCTCCTGATGTTTCTATATTGTTGCCTACTCTAGCACTTACATCTTCTAAAACTACTTAAAGCATTAGTTCCTGTTTGAGTTTAAGCTTCTCTGCAGCTATCTGTAAATCGTTTTTCGAAGATATCTTTTTCTTCTTTAGTTGCGTCTTTTGTTTGGTCCACATAAGCTTTTGATAATTTAATTTCTCGTCCTTTTGGTTTAATATTTACCTCTAAATGCCGTGGGCTTATAAATTTCCAACTTTCTAGTAGCTTTTCATGTCTTTTATGCACTAGGAGATCTACTCCTGCTCTATCTTTGACATCTACTCCTGAGAAGATTAAAATATGATTCAGTCCTACATTTTCGTTTCCTTGTCCATTTTTCTTTGTTTCTGTAATGGCCAAAATATCTACTTTGAATTTTTCCATTTCTTCAACAAATTCTAACTCTTTTCCATTTTTTGCCCTAACGTTCCATGTTCCAAAAATCAGTCTGTATTCATTTCCAAGTTCGTCTTCGAAAGATCAAGCCGGTTATATTATATTTAGTTCTCTGAATCTGTTTGGTTTTGGATAAGCAGGGGATTAGCCCACTGTACCCTAAGTAGATGGTGGGACTGCCACCTTGAGGCACCCTACCGAAAACATCCCACCCTCACCCGTTCCTATCCCGGGCAAAGTTGGGTCCCTCTGGCAGTTCACACCCCATGTGCTTATCTATGGTAGGCCTCTTTGCACATTTTGTCAAGTTCACCACTTACAGGAAGCAACTTTGCGCACGGTTCCTTTCTATTACGGATGCACCCAACTTGATCACTAAGGAGAAAACGCTTAATACTTTGAAGCTTCGAAAGCACCCAGTGCTAATTGGCATTTCAGATAAGTCGTTTACTCTATCCCCTTAATGTATCGATACATTTGTAATTTGTATACATTTTGCACCTTTAGTGTAAATTTTTGCCTTGATTGTATGTAACACGCCTAGCAGGCGGTTGTGTGAATTTGTCTCCTGGAATTATCAACAATCGTGTGTGTTTTACAGTGCATTCGACCTTGTGATTTACACCTACTTTTATATGAAGTTTTACCGGTTCTAAGGATATAAGTTCCAAGCATTTTTATTCAAGGATTCATTAGACATTTCATACTTGACTCCATGGCTTTTACAAACTCCATTAACGTTCACCACCTCCATTTTCTTTTATTGAGCATAAGAGTATTACTCACTATACTCTTCACGGCTCCATATTTTCACCACCAACTGTGCGCCAACAAATCACACAGAGCAAAACACACTGACCAACGCGGCGGTCGTCGCAAGCAGCGCACAATCGAGACAATCGTCAGCCACCGTCCCCCAGCAAGACACGTCAAAACAAATTCACCGTCTAACCTGACGCGCATAATCACTGACAACAATAACAACATTCACTGTAACAACGACACACAACTGAACTACTCTCCTCACTCAACGCGACCTGTCAATCATTCCAAGCAAGACAAAAATTCAGTATCACAGAACAACGGGCTTCTCAAGGTTGTCTATTTTAATTCTCGGTCTTGCAGAAATAAGACCCTTCAGATTTATACTTTTATAAATGAAACGAAGGCCGACATAATTTTTATAACAGAAACGTGGCTGAGAGAGCAAGGAGATGAGCCTCTCATCACAGAAATGATGCCAAAAGGCTATAACTTCCACGGCGAAGCGAGGAAAACAAGGACGGGAGGGGGCGTAGCCATCGTGTACAGGGACTCGTTCCAAATAACCAAATGTAAAGAAAATTCTCAATACGACACTTTTGAACATTGTAAAATAATAATCAACACACCCCATTGTGCCTTATTCTGCGTGTGTGTCTACCATCCCCCGCCAAGCAAAAAGAACCGCCACACCATCAGCAAATTTGAACAGGATTTTTCTGACTTTCTTGATTCCATTAACAACAAAAACAACGTCTACATGTTAGGGGACTTTAACTATCACCTTGAAAAGTCAACTAATTCATCTGTAAAGAGCTTAATCACACTGATTGACGAACACAGTTTCCAACAACTCGTCACTGACGCAACACATGAGAAACAACACATTCTAGACTTAGTTTTAACAAGAAGCGATTTAGTCAAATCTATAGTAAAAGTGTCAGAATGTTGCATATCAGACCACTACGCCATTTCATTCAAAATCAACGTAGACAAACCCAAGATCCTCTGCAGAAACATTAAAGGCATTGACATCGACACCTTCAAAGAAGACCTTTTAAATTCATTTTCAGACAGGACACCGAAATCAGCAAATGACTTTGATAGCTCCCTCCGAACAATTCTCGACAAACACGCTCCAATTCGAGAGAAACTCGCCCCAATAAGGACTGCAGCGCCCTGGATCAACGAGAGAGTTCTGAACGGAAAGAAAAAGAAACCAAAAGCCGAGAGACTGGAAAAAAACTGGATCGACTGTTCATAAAAACATTTACAGACAAGAAATTAGTTCTCTTGCTAATGTTATTAAAGAAGAAAAATCAATTTATTTAAACAAACAGATACAAGACAGTGAATCAAGTTCAAACCTCTATTCAATCTGCAATGACCTTTTGGGTAAAAAAAATGTACAGTACTTACCAACTAACATCCCGGTGAGTGAACTACCTGAAGCTTTCAATCATTTTTTCATCGATAAGATTAAAAAGATACGAGAAAACTTAGATGTCACAAACTCTGATCCCAGGTATCACGTATTTGACGGTAATTCCTTTTGTTCTTTTAAACCTGTGACAGAAGATTTTGTTAAATCTACAATCATGAAATCTACTAAAAAATTGTGTGAACTTGATCCACTGCCAGTAAATCTGTTTCTTAGCTGCCTTGATATCACCTTGCCCCATATTACCAATATTATCAACCAGTCACTAAAAATGGAATTGTTGTCCCTAGTTTTAAGGAGGCCATTGTTAGACCTTTATTAAAAAAGAACAACCTTGATCAAAACGATCTGAAAAATTACAGACCAGTGTCCAACCTACCATTTCTTTCCAAAATATTAGAAAAAGCTGTTTTGAGCCAAATCGACCAACACTTAGATGAAAACTCTTTGAAAGGAACCTATCAGTCTGCTTATAGAAGAAAGCACAGCACAGAGACAGCACTTCTGAAAGTACAATCTGATTTACGGAATTCGACCGATAAAGGAGAACTATCCATTTTAGCCTTGTTAGACCTATCTGCTGCATTTGACACTATAGATCATGGCATTCTTCTTAAACGTTTAGAGTTATCTTTTGGCATCAAAGGCACTGCTCTGGAATGGTTCAGTTCGTACATCAGCAATAGAAAGCAAGCTGTATCAGTCCATGGAAAGCTATCAAATTATTCTGTTCTTCATTTTGGTGTGCCCCAAGGCTCGGTTCTGGGGCCAATCCTTTTTCTTTGTACGCACAACCAATACACAACATCATCAATCAACATCATTTTAATTACCACATTTACGCTGACGACACTCAGCTCTATAAGTCTGCTGAAATATCCGGACTGCCATCTGTCATAACTTCCCTTAATGATTGCGCCACCCAGATTTCTTCGTGGATGACATCCAATAAATTGAAATTAAATGAGAACAAAACAGAAGTTATAGCAATAGGAAGCAAAGCCAAAGTAGAAGCCGCTAAATTAAGATATGTTAAAATCTGTAGCGAAGAAATTCCTGTTGTCAAAAAAGCAAGAAATTTAGGAGTTATCATGGATTGTACCATGTCCATGGAAGACCATATCTCACATTTGAGAAAAGTTTGCTATCTGGAATTAAAAAGAATATGTCATATCAGGAAATACATCACTCCTGAGGCAACAAACAAATTAATTTGCTCATTTGTTCTTTCAAGAATTGATTACTGCAATTCTCTGCAGGCTGGACTTCCACTGACACAAATCAAGAAACTGCAGATAATACAAAACAATGCCGCCAGATTAGTTATGGAAGTTTCAAAAAGAGAACACATTACGCCAATACTTAAACACCTACACTGACTCCCAATAAAATCCCGCATTGACTACAAGATAGCTACAATCACGTACCAATGCCTGCACGAGGCTGACTTTCCAGTCTACTTAAAAAGTTAGTTCCTAAATACACACCGAACAGATCACTGCGCTCATCGAGCAAGAAAATGATACAAACACCCAAAACTAAACTTAAGACTTTCGGAGATAGGGCCCTACAAACACAAGCAGCCAAAATTTGGAACATTTTACCATGGGACGTCCAGTCTGCAGAGTCTTTGAATATACTGAAATCTCGCTTGAAGACCCACTACTTCTCCAACATATTTAGATGAATTTTATTGAATTGCGTGCTTTTACTGAATTGATTGTAATACTATGTTTTATTGATGCATCTGTTTTATGTAAAATGTTTTAGCGATAGCATGCCATGTCTGTGTAATCATTTTGCTTGTAATGCGCCTTGAGCTCTTCTGAGGGAAGGCGCAATATAAATATTCTTCTTATCTTATCTTATACTTCCTTTCATTCTCTATCATTTCTAGACCCAGTCAGATATAGATCTAGTCTAAAGTTATCCTCTTTTTACGTTCCTGTTTCCCATACTCTCACCTCTCTCTCCCTTTCTTTCTTCTTTTTTCTCTCTCTCTCCTTCTCCCTTTTTATTACTTAAACTTATTTTCATATTTTTATTTCATTCTAGATGTGAACCTGGCAGGTTTCACAAAAATGGGACCCAATGATAACTTGAACTCTTCAATTAATCTTTCTTAAAGTCTAATTGATGAATCTTCTTAACATTTGGTCCATGTATAGCTTTGACATCGCAGATATAAAAAACATAATATTGTGAAATTTGCTTTCAATTTGTGTGTTTTGTGAATATTTTTTTGTGTGTGAACGTCAGCAATCCAGACAGATGGGATTTCCCTCTTTTTAATAAGTCCCTTTTCACCTTAAGGTAGGTGAGGTCAACGACCTTTTATTCTGTTTTCTTTAATTCCATGTGGAAGAGAATTGTTCAAAGAAAATTTGGCGAGTCCTAAATATTTTTTATCTTTTTGCAGTGATCACGTGAGGCAGGTTTCAGATTTTCGTTATTATGTAACAACTGATGTCTATTAATACAAATGAAAAAAAAACAGTTGAAAAATACGTAGAAGCGCCGTTTTTTATCTGGAGTGAAAGAAAACGTATTCCTACCACCATATATTCTGTAAAAGACACGAAAAAATCATAGGTAACTCTAAATGAAAGTGAGAATCCTATGAGACTACTGGCAGTCTTCCAAACCTCATGGTCGGACAAAAAAAATTTTTTTCGATCTGAGATCTAATAACGGTAATATTGCGTCGAGCTATTGTCTCGTAGTTCATCTCGTGTAAGCCTATTGGGAAATCATGAAATTTTTGTTTTTAAATTGTCTGGTTGGCTTTGCGGAATATTTTGTTTTTGGAAGACTCATGCGCTTACGGCCATGCAAAAATGTAGACGATGATCGGACATCAGAAAGCAGACTGTGATCAGGTTAGATTCGGAGACCGTTCAGGTTAGATTCGGTTGCATTAGCAAAACCTGCTTTGGCTTATCGTGAGTGAAACTTATGTAAAGAAGTCCGGCAATCAATAGGCTTTCATGATTTATTATGTTTTAATAAATAAAGACAAGATAATTGGCAATACGGGAGGTTTAGAAGTCCATAACAACGATAGTGACTCTACGTCTCCACTATGCACAGTCTTCTTGGCATAACAATACAATATTACTAAAAACGCATTTCAACGAGAGAGAGAGAGAGAAAATAATACTAATAGCACAGGTTCAAGTAGAGTTCAAGATTTGCCAGCCACCGCTCCCATCCCGTCCCGTATTCCATGAAGCAATTATCGATCGATAAAGACAAGTTTGTGCTAGTCTAGTGGGGCGCTCTATGTGACTGTAGATAGTTAGAGAGGGGGGGGTGGTGAGTGATGATGGGAGTAGCGGAGAAGTGATGATGGGGGGGGGGGGGCTACGGGAAGAACGGAACAATTGTCGTCAAAAGCGCTTTCTTTTCGGCAAGGGTTTTGTTGCTGGTGCATCTCTCTCTCTCTCTATTGGCAAATATCGGCCTATACGTATCGCATCCTCACTCGTTAAAATTATAAGTCGTGAAGTTTACCGTACCAGTTTGAGCAGAATGGTACACACGATAAACCCGTAACACGTAATAAGGATAGTATAAAGGCGTACAATCACAGAATTTTACAAAAAACGGGACAAAAGGCATTGGTTTTCATCATCCACACGATCCGGATCGCGCGAGTCATCTGATCAACGGTAAGGCACCGGCCGTTGACTCCACGCCAGTGTCGGGAAACACAAACACAGACTTCACATCTTATTGAGAACTAGGGAAAAGTCAGGGAACTCTCCAAACCAAATGCCCAAGCGTTACGTCACTAAATAAACGCCAGGAAACCTCGGTCGACGGACGCGAGCAGTTCACGTAACATTACGTACTGGCATTGGACCTAGAATTTTCAGTTATGCCCCTTGACTGAAAAACATGACTTTTAAAAAGCTAATTTATTTGCTCCACAGTCCTTTGCTATCTCTTAAAGTCATATATCTGGAATCCTCATGTTCTAAGCTTTAACATGGGATATAACACTTCTAAAAAATATAACACGTACATTTTTACAAAAAGGGGAAATGGGGATGGACCATTTTGTGAAACCTGCCATATATTTTCACATCCCTTCTACTTTATCATCACTGTCGTTTTCTTTTTTTTCTTCCTCCTTTCTGTTTTTCTTCTGACATTCGGGGTGTAGTGCTGAACAGACTGCTGTAACAATTGGGCATTTACCAGTCATATCCTTACCAGGGTTAAAACCAACAAAAACAAAAAGTCCCGCTCTTGTGTTTCCAAGTCAGTCGTCTCTCTATCATTACTCCTGCTTTAGCACTGTCACAGAGTATTTTCACTGTTGTGCCTATGGTCAACAGCGCTAATCTGGGAATAATAATAGGGAACTCACAGACTTGGGAACACATCGTGACAAAGGTCTACTCGTAGAGAGTGAGAGGCGAAAGTATTGTCATTGAGTTTAACTAGGGTTTGTAATCAATTTAGGTATGAAATGTTGGCGGTGCTAAAGTGTTAATATCCCAAAAAATCAAAAATGTGCAGCACAGAGGTGTCTACTTTGTAACAAATGACTATTATAATTTGACTCTAGTACCACTATCTATGTGACAAACTTATGACAAAGGATCTGTGTCAGGGATGGTCATACTCATCATAGATGTTAAAATAATGGGAGGGTCCCGACTACGGAACTCCTTCCCAGAACCTAGATCAAGACTAAATGAGATAAATCTACTATTACTAGAGTCTAGATCTATAACAATAACATAAATTAGCTCTAGAGCTACTATAGTCTATTATAGATCTAGATCTAGATCTAGTATAGATCTAGAGTTAGTACTTCATTCAAGCGGCCGGTTGAAAAATGTTTGGTTGAGCAATAGCTTAATTCATGTAATGATCAGTTCTTAAGTTAAAATTAAACTAGTAATTCAAATGACAACCAAACATTTTAAATATACCATTGAATCTACGTCCACAATGGTCATGAGTC
Organism: Doris montereyensis; assembly: GCA_037039925.1. Taxonomy (NCBI): domain Eukaryota; kingdom Metazoa; phylum Mollusca; class Gastropoda; order Nudibranchia; family Dorididae; genus Doris; species Doris montereyensis. The sequence continues at coordinate 233,847 of JAXRKP010000471.1, forward strand.
GAGAAAGAATAGCTTCTAGATAAACCGCACGCCTCGGTTTCCAAGGTGGAAGGCTGAGAATGCTTCCGAGTCCAAATGCCTTTTCTTTACAAATCGATTCAGAAGAGTTCACTTATCGATTTTTGCGGTAGAAAACGAGAACTTCCGAGACTACATTTTTGTCTCCACATGTGTAGCTTATAAACGCGGTAATAATATTTTTTTTACCAGCACAATGTGTACATTGTACTTATTTGGTGTATACGTTTGTGTCAATAAATGATTGATGAGTTATTTGTTATATAATATTATGCACTCCTAATTTTAAGATAATCTTACATAGATTAAACTGTTCTTCATGATAACTTTAACTAACTCGATAACTGCGTTTTTTTCTCTCAACGAGTAGGCCTATAATTTTGCATTTTACGAGAGGTTAATAATTTAGTTATAGACATAATCAGCATTGTGTCTCCTCTTTCAAATTGCAAAGGAATTCCTAACGTTTACAGCATCAGGGGACATTATATTTATACGGGTTCTCAGAGCTCTCGTCTTGTCCGGCTGGAACACAAAATGTATTGAATGAACGTGATACCGTACCAACTTCTTGTACAAACAGGTCGTACTTTTTGTACACAAAATACGTGTGTAATCGAAGATAATAAGATACATCTATTGTAGATTGAAATTACGACCTCATCCATCTCTCTCTCTCTCTCTCTCTCTCTCTCTCTCTCTCTCTCTCTCTCTCTCTCTCTCTCTCTCTCTCTCTCTCTCTCTCTCTCTCTCTCTCTCTCTCTCTCTCACACACACACACACACACACAACACACAAACACACGCACTCTCTCTCTCTCTCTCTCTCTCTCTCTCTCTCTCTTTCTCTCTCTCTCTCTCTCTCTTTCTCTCTCTCTCTCTCTCTCTCTCACACACACACACACACACAAACACACGCACACACACACACACAAGGATCATCCCCAGAATCGTGGACGAAACACCAAAATAAGCTGTCATGTACTTTCAAACGTGAGTATTTATTAAACTAGGGTGTTCACGTAACAACTACTGGAAAGCCATTCAACACAGGCATCCGAATGGACACTGTACTTTATTGAGGTTTTGTTGTTGTAGATAGTTATTTGCTTTGTTATTTGTTTGTCTGATTTTGCTTTGTTTCCTTGTTTTTGTTGATTATGCTCTTACTTTCGTTAGTTCATTTAGTTTCGTTAGCCTAGTTGAAGTAACTTTGTTTTGTTTTTCCTTTATTTTTTTTTGTCAGTTTTTTTTGTTTCTTTGGTTTGATAGCTTGGTCTATTCGTTTATTATATTGCTCTGTTGTGATTTGATTGCTTTCTGTGATTGGTTGTCTTTTTATCATTTTGTTACTGTGATTTTTCTCGTTTATGTATTAAATCTGATGTATTAAAAATGAAGCTGTGGTACCTATACAGTCTGGTGTCAAGGGCTTCACTTTAAAGTGTCAGTCTGAACTTTGCTCCTTAATTCTTGCAAAATGTTATGGCGACTAAGTCTAATCGTAATTAGTAACTCGATCCAGTCTGTCGATCATCAGGGTACAGTATGTAAATACGAAGTAATTACTTTCTTTCTTTCTTTATCAGCTCCCATTCTACCTTCCAGTGTATGGGTATTAGATGCCAGAAATGATCTTTCTCCAGACTGCCCTGTCCTGACATTTTCTGTTTCCTTCCGTGAAAGTTTTGTTTTTTTCTGTTAATGCCTCTTTTATATCTTCTTCCCACTTTCTCCAAGGTCTGCCTTTTGGTCTTTTACCTTGAGTTTTAGCACTGTATATTGATTTAGCTATTCTATTGTCATTCATTCTGTTAACATGCCCAAACCATCTCAGTTGATTCATTTCTATCTTAGTTTTTATGCTATCTGCTTTGGTTTGATCTTTTATTGTTGTGTTTCTGATTTTGTCTCTTTTAGTTTTCCCTACTACTCTTCTTAGATATTTCATTTCGGCTGCCTGCACTATGCTGTATTCCCTGCTGTCTAAGGTCCAGGTTTCACTGCCATAGAGGAGAGTAGGACAATAAACTGTGCCATTTTGGTTTTTGTTGACAATTCTTGTTTACCTACAAATGCCTTTCCTAGATGGTTATATATTGCACTTGCCTTTTGGATTCTCTGGCTGATTTCTTCTCTTAGTTTTCCCTCTGAGTTAATCATTACTCCTAAGTAATTGTAGCTTTGAACTTGTTCTAAATTCTCCTGCCTAATTTAAGATTTTGTGTTTTATCTTCCCTAGTTACTAGCATTTTTGTTGTGTTTTTCTTTGCATTTACTCTCGTTCCTCTTTTATTTAATTCATTATGTTGATAATTGACTGGAGGTCCCTTTCTGATTTTCCAAACAGAACTAAATCATCAGCAAATGAAAGCATTGATACATTTACTGGTTTGAGCTTCCACATACCTACATTTGTTTTCTTCATGTTTGAGGATGTTTTTGCGACTGAATCCATAAATGTGATAAACAAAAGAGGATTTAGGATACAACCCTGTCTTACTCTATATCTACATCAAATTCTTCAGATACATTTCCAGCTACTCTCACTGCACATGTTGGTTTATTGTAAAAAAACTTTTAATGGCTTCTATTAAATTTTGCTCTACATTGTGTTCTTTTTTTAATCGTCCTCTCCTCACAGTGTCAAATGCTTTTTCTAAGTCAATAAAACACAGGTGCAAGTCAATTTTCTCTCAAGAGATTTTCTATTATTTGTCTAATTGTAAATATGTGGTCTTGTACACTTCTTCCTGGTCTAAATCCACTGTGATGCTCTTCAATCTTATCCTCTACTCGTTTCCTTAGTCTCATTTCAGAATCCTGGCATATACTTTTCCTGGTACGCTAAGTAGTGATATTCCTCTATAGTTTGAGCACTCCATAGTTGATACTTTCTTATGTATTGGTACTACCGTTCCCTTGTTCCAGTCGTCTGGTACCTGTTTGGACTTCCATGCTTGATTGACATATTGCATGTAGTAGTTTGTCTGCCTATCTCCTTTGTTTTTAATCATTTCTGAATAAACTTGATCTGCTCTTGGGGCTTTTCCTAATTTCACTTTCCTTATAGCTGTTTGAAGTTCTTCCATTGAGATATCTACATCTTCAGCTGTCTCATCTCGATTACTTGTTACTCTTAATAATTGATCTGTACTCCTTGTTTCATGTTCTGGAGGGATTATGTAATTGTTGAAAATACTTTCTCCACGTTTCCATGATTTCGCTGTCTCCTTTCATTATTTCTCCTTTGGCATTCTTAATTTGTCGTATTGGGTATGCTTTGGTCTTTCTCATGCTCTTCATTGCTCCCCAGAACAGCTTTTGATTTCCTTGATAGTTTTCTTGACGTCTTTGTCCAAACTCTTCCCACTGTTCCTGTTTTGCTTCCCTAGCTTCCTCTTTGGCGATAGTTCTTTTACTCATGTAATCTATCCTCTCCTCTGATCTCTTTGTTTGCAAGCATTTCTTTCAGGCATCTTTCTTTTGTTTGATCTTAGTCTTGACATTCTCATTCCACCATGCTGTTCTTTTCCTATCTCCTTTAGAAAGTTTAATTTGTTTCTACCACAGACCTCTTCAGTACAACTGAGGAGTGTTTCTTTATCTATTTGCCACTTTTCTTCTATTGTGCTTTCCTTCAGATCCATCTGCTTTTCACTGATAGATCTTTTTATCCTGATTGGTACATCTGTTTTCCTATTGGTTTATTTAGTTCTTCTATTTTGAGTTTAGTAGCTTTCTTCTCTTTCCTTTTTCTGTTTGTTTTCTTCAGTTAATAATCTCATTTTGACTATCACTAGGTATTGATCACTAAATATTTCAGCTCCTCTACTTACTCTAGCATCCATTGTACTGTAAAAAAAAAAGGAGCTGCTAACTATTATGTAGTCTATAATGGACTTTTCACATCTGTCTTCATTTACTCTTGTATATTTGTGGATATCTTTATGAGGAATAGCTATTTTCATGTTATTCTTTCTTGCAAAAATCTATTAGTCTCTCTCCATTTGGTTTAGCTCTATCTTTGACATCTACTCCTGAGAAGATTAATGTATTATTGAGTCCTACATGTTCTATTCCTTGTCCTTTTTTCTTTGTTTCTGTAATAGCCAAAATGTCTACTTTGAATTTTTCCATTTCTTCCGCTAATTTTAACTCCCTTTCCATTAATTGTCGGGTATATCTAACATTCTTTAACATTCCATGTTCCAAAAATCACAGTCCGTGTTTTTTTCCAGAGTCGTCTTTTGAATGTTTAAGTCGGGTATATCATTGTATATAAGTATTACTTTGAAACAGGTTCTTTTGGATAAGCACTGTACCCTAGGTAGATGGTGGGGCAAAATCAAGCTCACAAAAACCTGAAATGAAGCCCCCTACCAGGCCTTGTCCTCTCTCTCTCTCTCTCTCTCTCTCTCTCTCTCTCTCTCTCTCTCTCTCTCTCTCTCTCTCTCTCTCTCTCTCTCTCTCTCTCTCTCTCTTCTCTCTCCCTCTCTCTCTCCCCTCTCTCCTTTATTTTCTGTCAGGGTTAACTCCCTTAGCCTTTAGTCAGTCAAGAGCCTGCAAGGCAGCAGGTTGTTTTTCTTTCAGGGTTAACTCTTGGATAGAACCTTAGCCTTTGGTCAACCAAGACCTGCCTGCAAAGCAGCAGGAGACTCGTGGAGGGCGGGATCATCTACTCCCCGAAAAGGTGCTTACCTGTCCACTGCTGTTAAATTTTCCAGCGAAGTAGTTACATGCACAATTAATACTGTTTTATTCATATTAAAATATGGGAATATTAGTATGGAAACATGTTTTGGTGTCCCATTTCCCAGAAGTCAAAATCGAATAATTTTCCACTCAGCGATTTCATGCACGACATTGATGGAAGATGTGGAGAGGGGTTGTCAGTGTTTGTTTTAAGGTGTAGGGGGTTAGCCATTAGGGATTGTGAACAAAATCTTTTTTAAGATCTAGAAAGTTAAATGTTTTCAGTATTTTATTTTATTTTACCTTCAAATTATGGAAAGGTTCACTTGCACTTTACAGTGTAGGGAAGTGCTTCCTTAGATTCATCATTTAACAACCCCATAAGCATTTCAATTGTATTAAAAATAACGGTATATGTAATATTAGCCCCTCAATAAGAGCACAAAGACTAAAAAATCCATACAAAAAACAACTCATGACAACATACACTTACTTACAACAATAATAATAAAAAAATCCAACAACAACATCAAACCAAACCAAAATCAAGCTCACAAAAACAAAACAAAAATGAAATCCACAAAAAGCTAACAAGTAAAAATACAAAATCCAAAAGTTCAAGCTTAAACCTCACAAAAATTCCAATCAAAAGCGAACCAAACACAGTCTCATAATGCTGCAAGCCATAATGCTGAAAGCCTATTTCAAATATTAGATTAGAACATATTAAAGATATTAAGAATGAGTTAGAAAAATAGTGAAATATGAAGAAGTTAAAGTAACAAATATTCCGAAAGCAAATAATGCTTTACATTATACAAATTATGGATTAAATGCCGTTTCTACTGCATCTGGAGTTACAAGTGTTTCAACTTTATCAGCAGTAGTTCTAATTCAGTATCTGTTGTTTTAGGTGGGGTGTCTGCCGGTACAGGTGTATTGAGTATTGTTATAAATAAATTAATTAAGAAGTTTAAAATTAAAGAACAAAAACATCGTGATATATATAATCTAAATTAAAATAAATTAAGTACTATTCAGTATTATTATCTAAAGCATTAAATAATAATCATATATTCAAATAAGAATTTGATCCTAATCTTAAAGAGCAAACTCATTATCAATTTTGTAAAGAAAATATTCGAAGAAATAAGAATAAGGCTGCAAGCAATAAATTAGAAGCAGAAAATATCAAACAAGGAAAGGAGGAATTAAAAGAATCTTTGTTAAAATCATTAATAATATGATGAATAAGCAATAAAAAAAATAACGTAATTAAAATGTCTTTCATAAACAATTTAACTGCTAGTAATCGTGCTGAATTAGTTGCTGAATATTTAAAAACGACAAGGAATTTAAAAAATAGATTTATATTTGAAAGAATTGGGGAGGAATATAAAAAAGGAAGAAGTTGTAAAACAACTGCAACCATTGATTGAAAAACAAGATAAACAAAATAAACTTTTAGCTATTCAAAATGAGGAAATAAATAAACAAAATAATATGTTTACAAAAGCATTAGAAGATGTTTGCAATTGAATCTGATGACAGTGGTTCTAGGCGATTTCAATATATAGGAAAAAAGATAGTGATTTAACATATGGTGTAAAGATAGATAAAGGAAAATTCTATAAGGATTTGTAAAAATATTAAAAATGTCAGAGGTGTGTATTTAAGAGACGTCAAGTGATTATGATAAATATAAAAGAAATTATGAGAAAGAAACCATCTAAACAGAAACATAAAAAAAAGAATGTGGAATAATTAATCTAGCTGACAGAATTAATGAAGATTCAAGAGGTAGTCATTGGGTTTGTTATTATAAAAATAATAATAATGATGCAAATATTTAAATAAATTTATTTTTTTTTATTGCTATGACAGTTATGGTGTGAAATATTTTGATGAAATAGCAAATTATCTAAACTCACAAAAACAAGTTCCATAAAATATAATAAATATAAAATACAAAGCGTTTTAATCAAGTTGTATGTGGGCATTTATGTTTATACTTTCTTGCTAAAATATCAAAAGGAATAAAATTTGATGATATCATCTTTTCTTTAATAGTACTTCTTCAAAAATGAGTGTATCTACTTTTTCAATTTTACTAAATAATCTTTTTCTCAATTCTTAATAAATTTGGATTAATGGAAGATTAAGGCCCGATGATGAAATAATTATTCCATTTCATAGTCATAGAGAAAACTTGAATGATTTGGAGAATGCATTTTAATTTCACTTATTAAATAAACAATTGATGGATTTAATAAAGAGGGGAATAAGAAAGATATTTTTTATGGAATGAGATTAAATAAAAGAGGAGTTTATGAAAGAACAGTAATTACTTTACCAGAAGATAAAAACATTTTTAATGAAGGCAAAGTTTTAAAAAATATACTCCTTTAAACGTCGTTTATCATAAAGATAAATGGAAACTTAAGTTTATACAAAGTAAATATGATTTGGGATATTAATTTTAAAGTTGAGAATAATTCAATTTCATATAAAAGTGAAAATAATATTATTCTTTAAAGAGAAAAAAAAACTATTTAATTCTGGGAGTATGATTGGTAATTTTAGTCCTGTTAAAGGTTATGAAGAAACAACGATTAGATCAAAACAATGTTTTACATTCATAATGCGGTAAATATTATATTGCTGCAAATAAAAAACACCAAGATCAACCACATAGAACTGCTTTAATATTTAATACTAAACTACCAGCTGATGAAAAATATTAAAAGACCCTCCAGTTGATTCTGTATTTTATATCAATGGACATATTTTTGGTGAAAAACCAGAACCAATTCTAGAAGGATTAGATATATCGATTGAAAATTTTGTAAAACAAAAAGATTTAAGTATAAAAATTATCAAAAGACTATGACAGATTATGTAATGAAATCTTTCCCAGAAGAAGTAAAACCAGAAGCTCTTATTTTACTGGTGATGTTTAGAGGCGAAATGTGACAATAAGTGACAACTCCACTAATAAAGACAGAACAAACACGTCATTGACGTTTGACAGTTATGGTGTGAAATATTTTGATGAAATAGCAAATTATCTAAACTCATAAACAAGTTCCATAAAATATAATAAATATTCAAAGTCAGACATCAAACGAGAAATATTTAGAATCTAAAGTTTATGACTATAGATCTAGATAATATTAGCAATATTTACAAAAAAAAGATAAATAACGTAAACAACTATTTAAAGAGATGTAATTTTGGCAATGTGAACTATCAAGATAAATAGTTGTGAATAATATCGAAGACATAGAACCAACAGTGGAGAAAATTTTGACAAAAGATTTAAGTATGACAACTGACAGATTATGTAAGTCAAAGAAGTAAAACCAGAAGTTACTGGTGATATTAGAGGCGAAATGTGACGAAACTAATAAAGACAGACGTTTCGAGTATAACCCTTCGTCAGACAACAAACGAGAAATATTTAGAATCTAGATCTAAGTGACTATAGATCTAGATAATATTAGCAATATTTAAAAAAAAGATAAATAACGTAAACAACAAAGAGATGTGGCAATGTGAACTATCTAAATAGTTGTGAATAATACGAAGGAGCCACAGTGGGTGAAGTCAAAGCGAAATATGACAATAAGTGACAACTCCACTAATAAAGACAGAACAAACACTGACGTTTCGGGTATAACCCTTCGTCAGACAACAAACGAGTGTGATATTAGATTAGATCAAATAATTATTTATCATGAAATTTATTATATAGATAGAATTGCTTTTTACAACAGAAAAAATAACTGAAGAATTTTTTATTTTTAAAAAATTATCCTTATAAAATGGATCTGTTAAATCTTGGTAAAAATGTATTATTGATGAAAGTATAGAAGCATATGAACTTCATGTGAATATACTCCTGATGTGGGTGGTTCTTTATTAAACAACAATAATGAAATAAGAATTAAAATTAATAATCAGGATACGGTTTTAGAAATATAAGAAAGTTATTAAGAATTTGAAGGACAACTAGTTAGAGATAAAAATGGCGTTGAAAGTGATTATACAAATGTAAATAAAGTAACATTAATTAATAACGCATTGATGTATTTATTCAGTAATATCAAATATAAAGTAAGTGGACGGGAAATCGAAAATTTTAATTATTCTGGGGAAATGACAACTATGATGGGATAGTTAAAATATTCTGAAGATTTTGAGAAAAATGGAGGCTTAAATCAATTATGGTATAGAGAAAAATCAAACCGTTTTGGTAAATCGGGATTTAATATCAGGCATTATTATAATATTATTGAGAAGCCTGCCAAAAAGGGTAGTTTTAGTTTCTCTGTCCCACTCAAACATATTTTTGGATTCTGTCAAACATAAAATAAGGTGATGTATGGTTTTTGAACATGAATTATCATTATATAGAAAACATTCTAGTGAAGATGCGGTACACTGTGAAATTCAAAAAGAAGGAGAAACTGCAGATGCAACACCAATCGCCGGCTTTGCAATAACAAAAGGTGGGAAGGTAACATTAGATAAATTATCTTGGTTTGTTCCACATGTTAAGACAAGTCTAGAATATGAAAATAAATTGATGCGAGAAATAAAAAATAAAGTTAATTATGATATAGTTTTAAAAAAAACTACACGGTGAAAATACATCAATTCCTCCCGGATTAGCATTTCATTGGAGGTTGTCAACAAGTTCTTCTCCAGAAAAGCCTAGATTTATTATTATTGGATTTCAATTAAAGAAAGTGCATGATAAAGCATTATTTGATCAATCATTGTTTTATCATGCTAACTTGAAAAAAAATATTTTTGTTAATTTAAATTCAAGAAGATATCCTGAAGTTGATTATAATCTAAATTTTGAAAATAATAAATTTAGTAGAATGTTTAGAGAAGCAATAAAATTTAAAAAGAATTGTTTTGGTGACTTTGCTAGTACAAATATTTCTCCATTTGATTATAAAGATAAATATCCATTATATATTATTGATGTTAGTAAGCAATCTGATAGTATTAAAGGTGGTGTTACTGATATTACAGTTAAAATGAATTTTGAAAAAGAACTGAACCAAATATGGAAGCATATGCTATAATTGTTTCTGATAGAATTGTACAATTCCAAAGTGACGGAAGTAAATTAAAAATTCTACAATAAATATTAACTTAAATATATATTTATAACGTAGTGAAGTATTTACCTTGGTTTAGAGTGATTTTACAACATACTTTATTTATATTATAATTCAATTATCCCTTCATATTAAACATATACCCTTTTTACTCCATTTTCACTTATCTATTATTCATTTATTGAAAGTTGAATAAAATAGTTCAAATAGTCTCTAAAAAGTGGTGTTCTTTAGTCCTAACGAATTTAATATTTTTTAAAATTTATTTGCTCCTGCGTATAAAGGATTTAAATAGAGTAAAAACCTTATTTTATGAATGACTTTTATTTTAAAAAAAATTATTTTTAGCTTACTTTAACACCCCCATTTTTTAATACTAGTTATATAGGAAGTGGTCTGTACTCGTACAAATGCTATACTACTTTACAGTGTAGCAATTAGATGTAGCTTACAGTGTAGCAATTAGGTGTAGCTTACAGTGTAGCAATTAGGTGTAGCGTACAGTGTAGTACTTAGTTGTAGCTTAGTTACGGTGTAGCAATTAGGTGTAGCTTACAGTATAGTAATTAGATGTAGCTTACAGTGTAGTACTTAGTTGCAGTACTTAGTTGTAGCAATTAGTTAATTAGATGTAGATTACAATGTAGTACTTAGTTGTAGTTTACAGTGTAGCAATTAGGTGTAGTTTACAGTATAGCAATTAGATGTAGCTTATTAGTGTAGCACGTGAAATGTAGCTTAGTTACAGTGTAGCAATTAGGTGTAGCTTACAGTGTAGCAATTAGGTGTAGATTACAATTTACAATGTAGTATTTAGGTGTAGCAATTACACGAGTTACAGTGTAGAGTACTTAGTTGTAGTACTTAGTTGTAGCTTAATTACGGTGTAGCAATTAGGTGTAGTGTAGCAATTAGATGATGTTGTACTTAGATGTAGTTTACAATTAGGTGTAGTACTTACGGTGCAGCAATTAGGTGTAGTTTACAGTGTAGTACTTAGGTGTAGCTTACAGTGTAGTATTTTGGTGTAGCTTACAGTGTAGTATTTAGTTGTAGCTTAGTTACAATGTAGTCAACTTAGTTGTAGCTACTTACGATGTATGGTACATAGGTGTAGCTTACAGTGTAGTACTTAGGTGTAGCTTACAGTGTAGTACTTTGGTGTAGCTTACAGTGTAGTACTTAGGTGTAGCTTACAGTGTAGTACTTAGGTGTAGCTTACAATGTAGTACTTATGTGTAGCTTACAGTGTAGTACTTAGGTGTAGCAATTAATGTACCTTACAATGTAGTACTTAGGTGTAGCTTACAGTGTAGTACTTAGGTGTAGCTTACAGTGTAGTACTTAGGTGAAGCTTACAGTGTAGTACTTAGGTGTAGCAATTAATTATAGTGTATTACTTAGGTGTAGCTTACATTGTAGTACTTAGGTGTAACTTATAGTGTAGCAATGAAGTGTAGCTTACAGTGTAGTACTTAGGTGTAGCGTACAGTGTAATACTTAGTTGTAACTTACAGTGTAATACTTAGATGTAGCAGTGTTACGGTGTATCAATTAGGTGTAGCTTGCAGTGTAGTACTTAGGTGCAGCTTACAGTGTAGTACTTAGGTGTAGCTCATAGTGTAGTACTTAGGTGTAGCTTACAGTGTAGTACTTAGGTGTAGCTTACAATGTAGTACTTAGGTGTAGCTTACCGTGTAGTACTTAGGTGTAGCAATTAATGTAGCTTACAATGTAGTACTTAGGTGTAGCTTACAGTGTAGTACTTAGGTGTAGCTTACAGTGTAGTACTTAGATGAAGCTTACAGTGTAGTACTTAGGTGTAGCTTACAGTGTAATACTTAGTTGTAGCTTACAGTGTATCAATTAGGTGTAGTTTACGGTGTATCAATTAGGTGTAGTTTGTAGCAATTAGGTGTAGTTTAAAGTGTAGCAAGTAGGTGTAGCCTACGGTGTTGTACTTAGGTGTGGCTTACAGTGTAGTATTTAGGTGTAACGTAAAGTGCTTAGGTACTTAGGTATAGCTTACAGTGTAGTACTTAGGTGTAGCTTACATTGTAGTACTTAGATGTAGCTTACAGTGTAGTACTTAGGTATAGCTTACAGTGTAGTACTTAGATGTAGCTTACAGTGTAATACTTAGGAGTAGCTTACAGTGTAGTACTTAGGTATAGCTTACAGTGTAGTACTTAGATGTAGCTTACAGTGTAATACTTAGGTGTAGCTTACAGTGTAGTACTTAGATGTAGCTTACAGTGTAGTAATTAGGTGTAGCTTACAGTGTAGTATTTAGATGTAGCTTACAGTACTTAGATGTACTTTAGGTGTAGCTTCCGAGTTTGTACTCCTGTGGAGGCGACCATCCCCTATCAGGCACGTCCACAGGTTGCGGAAAGTGGAATGGTCTATTGATATAGATTGTTAGCTGCGAATAACCAGTTCTCAGCCGTGGTCAATCTGGCGCTGGTCATAGAGGGTAGGGTGGAGTTGAAGAATGGAAAGTCAGATCTTAGAAAATAGCCCAACATACCCACAGAAATGACTAGCAGGAAAATGGAGGCGCCTTTACAGCCTCTCCCCGGGTAGGTAGATCTCGGCAGTCTGGTAAGGTAGTCTATCTAGGAGGTGGAAAACTCCAAACTTCAAACCATGGGCAGACAGGGCTCATTAATCTGGTAAGGTAGTCTATCTAGGAGGTGGAAAACTCCAAACTTCAAACCATGGGCAGACAGGGCTCATTAATCTGATAAGGTAGTCTATCTAGGAGGTGGAAAACTCCAAACTTCAAACCATGGGCAGACAGGGCTCATTAATCTGATAAGGTAGTCTATCTAGGAGGTGGAAAACTCCAAACTTCAAACCATGGGCAGACAGGGCTCATTAATCTGGGAGGGTAGCCTGTCTAGGAGGTGAATCTCCAAACTTCAAATCTTGGTCCTAGTCAGGGTGTTGGGAGGGGGCTGGCAATCATACCCTGCAAAAATCAGCATCGCTAGTCAGAAACGTCAACAAAGAATTTGGTTACCCAGCCTTGGGCACAGTAGGTGCCCCTAAACGTCAACACAGTTGGTGCCCCTAACCTTGGGCACAGTTGGTGCCCCTAACCTTGGGCACAGTAGGTGCCACTCTAAAGTGTTAGGGACGCACACCACCTCCCTGGGACAGTGCAGAGTGCAATATGAAGTCTAGCAGGCCGATCCACCTTCTCAACCCAAGGACAATCTCCAGAATTGGCACCTGGAATGTCCGTATTATGTACGAGACAGGGACGTGCTCACAAATAGCCTCAAAATTCAGGAATTATCAACTGGATGTTCTCGGAATCAGTGAAACTCATTGGATAGGATTAGGGGAAACAAAATTGACAACCGGTTAAACAACAATATATTCAGGAAACACTGACAACAACAATGCAACCCACTCTGGAGGAGTTGGTTTTATGTATCAAGAAAAGCTCAAACCTAACGCTTATTGCATGGAAACCAATGGGACCTCGGATTATATCAGCCACTTATAAAACCAGCAACTGGCGAATAAATCTAAATGTCATCCAATGCTATGCCCCAACGAATTACAAGGAGGAAAATGTCGTAGATGTCTACGAGCAGTTCATGCAAAAGCTGGAAGACATCAAGTCGAGGGACATTTCAATAGTAATAGGATATTTCAACAACAAAACTACAACTTTATGATAGGAGGCAGTCTTTTCAAACACGAAAGAATACACCTTGCTACTTGGATTTCATTAGATCAAAAGACACAGAACCAAATTGACCACCTGTGAATCAACAAACGATTTAGATCCTCTCTCAGCGATGTGAAAGTTAATCGAGGAGCAGATATCAGTTCGGATCACCACCTTGTTATAGGGAAAGTAAAATTTAGACTGAAGCGATACAGAGACACATCAACAACTGTAACCAAGAGGAAATACTCTGTTAGCCTTCTAAGGGAAGAAAAAAAAAAGAAGAATTTTCTCTCACAATTTCCAATCGATTTGAGGCTCTGATAGGACTAGAGGATAGTAACATAGAAGAGGGACCTGAAAGATGTGTGGACAGCAACATGTGAGGAAACGTTCGACAAGAAACAACAACACCAGGAAGAATGGATTACTCAAGAGACCTACATAAAGATAGAAACACGCAGGATGGCAAAACTGCAGCTACTTATGTCAAGAACCAGAGCAACCAAGGCCCAATCCCAAGCCTTATACACAGGGGCCGATCAAAGAAAAAGTGTGACAACAAACAAAATATTTTTTTTGAAGACTTAGCCAAAGAGGCCAGTGAAGCGGCAGAGAAGGGAAATATGAGAGAGGTCTATGCTGTAACTAAGAAGCTAACAGAGACGTACAAGCAAGGAAGTAAAGTCATAAAAAGCAAAAGCGGCAATTTTCTTACCACAAAAGAGGAACAAATGTCTCATTGGAAGCAACACTTCTCAGAACTACTGAATCGATCGCCACCTGCACAACTTCCAAACATAGAGGAGGCAATAGAAGACCTAGATATAGCTACAGTTTCCCCAACACCTGCGGAGATTCGACATGCAATCGGAAAGATTAAGAATGGAAAGGCAGCAGGACGGATGGTATACATGGAGAAGCACTGAAACAAACACAGAGTGCTCCGTTGCCATGTTACATAGCCTTTTGACAAAGAAAGAATCAAACTAAGCATATTCAACTCAATGACAAGTCAGTGCTAACATATGGCTCAGAAACATAGAAAATCACAAAAATTACCTTACAAAAAATACAATCATTCATAAACAGATATCTGAGGAGAATTGTCAAAATATTCAGGCTTGAAGTAATCTTAAACATTAATTTAAGGGAAAGAACTGGACAGGTATCAGCTGAAAATGATTTAAAACGAAAGAAATGGAGATGGATAGGCCACACGCTTAGAAAGGACCCCAACACAATAACAAGACAGAGCTAACATGGAACCCACAGGATAAAAGATCGAGGGGCCGGCCAAGGGCTACAGGGAGAAGAGAACTGGATGGAGAGATGAAGAAGATGGGGCTAACATGGACATCTATGGAGAGGCTGGCCTAAGAGAGAAGTGATTGGAGATTATTTGTTGATGGCCTATGCTTCACATTGAGTTAAGAAGGCAGAACAAGAAGATTTGTATTGCACTTAGGTGTAGCTCACAGTGTAATACTTAGATGTAGCTTACTTACAGTGCATCAATGAAGTGTAGCTTACGGTGTTGTACTTGTACTTAGATATAGCTTACATAGGTTAGTTAAAAGTGCAGTACTTTGGTGCAGCTTACAGTGTAGTACTTAGGTGTAGCTTACAGTGTAGTGCTTACCTGTAGCTTACAGTGATAGTACTTAGGTGCAGCTTACAGTGTAGTACTTAGGTGTAGCTTACAGTGTAGTACTTACCTGTAGCTTACAGTGTAGTACTTAGGTGCAGCTTACAGTGTAGTACTTAGGTGCAGCTTACAGTGTAGTACTTAGATGTAGCTTACAGTGTAGTACTTAGGTGCAGCTTACAGTGTAGTACTTAGATGTAGCTTACAGCGTAGTACTTAGATGTAGCTTACAGCGTAGTACTTAGCTGTAGCTTACAGTGTAGTACTTAGATGTAGCTTACATTGTAGCACTTAGATGTAGCTTACACACTTACAGTGTAATACTTCGGTGTAGCTTACAGTGTAGTGTTTATGTGTAGCTAACAGTGTAGTACTTAGGTGTAGCTTACAGTGTAGTACGTCGGTGTAGCTTACAGTGTAATACTTCGGTGTAGCTTACAGTGTAGTACTTAGATGTAGCTTACAGTGTAGTACTTAGATGTAGCTTACAGTGTAGTACTTAGATGTAGCTTACAGTGTAGTACTTAGATTAAGCTTACAGAGTAGTACTTAGATGTAGCTTACAGTGTAGTACTTAGATGTAGCTTACAGTGTAGTACTTAGATTTAGCTTACAGTGTAGTACTTAGATGTAGCTTACAGTGTAGTACTTAGATGTAGCTTACAGTGTAGTACTTAGATTTAGCTTACAGTGTAGTACTTAGATGAAGCTTACAGTGTAGTACTTAGATGTAGCTTACAGTGTAGTACTTAGATTTAGCTTACAGTGTTTAGTACTTAGATTTAGCTTACAGTGTAGTACTTAGTACTTAGATATTTAGATTTAGCTTACAGTGTAGCACTTAGATGTAGCTTACAGTGTAGTACTTAGATTTAGCTTACAGTGTAGTACTTAGATTTAGCTTACACACTTACAGTGTAGTACTTAGATGTAGCTTACAGTGTAGTACTTAGATTTAGCTTACAGTGTAGTATTTAGATTTAGCTTACAGTGTAGTACTTAGATGTAGCTTACAGTGTAGTACTTAGATGTAGCTTACAGTGTAATATTTAGGTACACAGCTTACAGTGTAGTATTTAGGTGTAGCTTACAGTGTAGTATTTAGGTGTAGCTTACAGTGTAGTACTTAGATGTAGCTTACAGTGTAGTATTTAGGTGTAGCTTACAGTGTAGTACTTAGATGTAGCTTAAAGTGTAGTACTTCGGTGTAGGTTACAGTGTAGTACTTAGATGTTGCTTACAGTGTAGTACTTAGATGTACCTTACACACTTAAAGTGTAATACGTACTTCGGTGTAGCTTACAGTGTAGTGCTTAGGTGTAGCTTACAGTGTAGTACTTAGATGTAGGTTACACACTCACAGTGTAATACTTCGGTGTAGCGTACAGTGTAGTGCTTAGGTGTAGTTTACAGTGTAGTATTTAGGTGTAGTTTAAATTGTGTTACTTAGATGTAGTTTATGGTGTTATACTTAGGTGTAACTTACAGTGTAGTACTTAGGTGTAGATTACAGTGTGTACTTAATGTAGTACTTAGGTGTAGCTTACAGTGTAGTACTTAGGTGTACTTTATAGTTAGCTTACAGTGTAGTATTTACTGTAGCTTACAGTGTAGTATTTAGGTGTAGATTACAGTGTGTTATTAAGGTGTAGCTACAGGTGTTATACTTAGGTGTAGCTTACAGTGTAGTACTTAGGTGTAGCTTACAGTATGATACTTAGGTGTAGCTTACATTGTAGTATTTAGCTGTAGCTTACAGTGTAGTACTTAGGTGTAGCTTACTTGTAGTATTTAGATGTAGCTAACAGTGTAGTACTTAGGTGTAACTTACAGTATGATACTTAGGTGTAGCTTACATTGTAGTATTTAGCTGTAGCTTACAGTGTAGTATTTAGGTGTAGCTTACAGCGTTATACTTAGGTGTAGCTTACTATGTAGTACTTAAGTGTAGCTTACAGTATATTATTTATATGTAGCTTACATTGTAGTAATTAGCTATTTAGCTTACAGTGTAGTGCTTAGGTGTAGTGTACAGTGTAGTACTTAGGTGTAGCTAAAAGTTTAGTAATGCTTAGCTTATGGTGTTGTACTTAGGTGTAGCTTACATTGTAGTTTTTAAGTGTAGCTTATATTGTATTACTTAGATGTAGCTTACAGTGTAGTACTTAGGTGTAGCTTACAGTGTAGTACTTGTAGTATTTAACTGTAGCTTACATTTTAGTCTTTAGCTGTAGCTTACATCGTAGTATTTAGCTATATCTTACATTGTAGTATTTACCTGTGGCTTATATTGTAGTATTTAGCTGTAGCTTACATTGTAGTATTTAGCCGTATTTTACAGTGTAGTATTTTAGCTATACCTTACATTGTAATATTTAGCTGTGGTTTACATTGTAGTATTTAGGTGTAGCTTACACTGTAGTATTTAGGTGTCACTTACATTGTAGTATTTAGCTGTAGCTTACATTGTAGTATTTAGCTGTCGCTTACATTGTAATATTTAGCTGTAGCTTACATTGTAGTATTTAGCTGTAGCTTACATTGTAGTATTTAGCTGTAGCTTACATTGTAGTCTTTAGCTGTAGTTTACATTGTGGTGTTTAGGTGTAACTTACATTGTAGTATTTAGCTGAAGCTTGCATTGTAGTGTTTAGCTGTAGCTTACATTGTGGTATTTAACTGTAGCTTACATTGTGGTGTTTAACTGTAGCTTACGTTGTGGTATTTAACTGTAGCTTACATTGTGGTATTTAACTGTAGCTTACATTGTGGGATTTAACTGTAGCCTGTATTGTAATATTTAGCTGTAGCTTACATTGTAGTATTTAGCTGTAGCTTACATTGTAGTATTTAGCTGTAGCCTGTATTGTAATATTTAGCTGTAGCTTACATTGTGGTATTTAGCTTACTTACTGTAGCTTAGATTGTGGTATTTAGCTGTAAACTTACATTGTGGTATTTGACTGTAGCTTACATTGTAGTATTTAACTGTAGCTTACATTGTGGTATTTAGCTGTAGCTTACATTGTAGTATTTAGCTGTAGCTTACATTGTAGTATTTAGCTGTAGCTTACATTGTAGTATTTAGCTGTAGCTTACATTGTAGTATTTAGGTGTAGCTTACATTGTAGTATTTACCTGTAGCTTAGATTGTGGTATTTTTAGCTGTAGCTTACATTGTGGTATTTAGCTGTAGCTTACATTGTAGTATTTAGTTGTAGCTTACATTGTAGTCCATTTAGTTGTAGCTTACATTGTAGTATATAGCTGAAGCTTACATTGTAGTATTTAGCTGTAGCTTACATTGTAGTTTTTATCTGTAGCTTACATTGTAGTATTTAGCTGAAGCTTACATTGTAGTATTTAGCTGTAGCTTACATTGTAGTATTTATCTTTAGCTCACATTGTAGTATTTAGTTGTAGCTTACATTGTAGTATTTAGCTGTAGCTTACATTGTAGTATTTAGCTGTAGTTTACATTGTGGTGTTTAGGTGTAACTTACATTGTAGTATTTAGCTGGAGCTTACATTGTAGTGTTTAGCTGTAGCTTACATTGTTGTATTTAACTGTAGCTTACATTGTGGTGTTTAACTGTAGCTTATGCTGTGGTATTTAACTGTAGCTTACATTGTGGTATTTAACTGTAGCTTACATTGTGGTATTTAACTATAGCTCGATTTGTAATATTTAACTGTAGCTTGCATTGTAATATTTAACTGTAGCTTACATTGTAATATTTAACTGTACCTTGTATTGTAATATTTAAATGAAGCTTGCATTGTAATATTTAACTGTAGCTTAGATGCTTGTATTTAACTATAGCTTTCATTGTGGTATTTAACTGTAGCTTACATTGTAGTATTTAGCTCTAGCTTACATTGTGGTATTTAGCTTTAGTATTTGTAGCTTACATTGTAGTATTTAGTTGTAGCTTACATTGTAGTATTTAGCTGTATTTAGCTGCTTACATTGTAGTTTTTATCTGTAGCTCATATTGTAGTATTTAGCTGTAGTTTACATTGTAGTATTTAGCTGTGTTTAGCTGTAGCTTACATTGTAGTATTTAGCTATAGTTTACATTGTAGTATTTAGCTGTAGCTTATATTGTAGTATTTAGCTTTAATTTACATTGTAGTAATTAGGTGTAGCTTATGTTGTACTTACTTTTATCTTACAGTGTAGTATTTAGGTGTGTCTTACAGTGTAGTATTTAGGTGTAGCTTATAGTGTTGTACTTAGGTGTAGCTTACATTGTAGTTTGTAGGGTGTAGCTTACATTGTAGTATTTAGTGTGTAGCTTACATTATAATATTTAGGTGTAACTTATGGTGTTGTACCTAGGTGTAGCTTATATTGTAGTGTTTATGTGTAGCTTACGTGGTAGTATTTAGCTGTAGCTTACATTGTAGTATTTAGCTTTAGATTACATTGTAGTATTTAGCTTAAGCTTATATTGTAGTATTTGGGTGTAGTTTACATTGTAGTGTTTAGCTGTAGCTTACATTGTAGTATTTATCTTTAGCTTACATTGTAGTATTTGTTGCAGTTTATTTGTTGTAGCTTATATTGTAGTATTTAGCTGTAGTTTTACACTTACATTGTAGTATTTAGCTATAGCTTACATTGTAGTATTTATCTTTAGCTTACATTGTAGTATTTAGCTGTAGTTTACATTGTGGTGTTTAGGTGTAACTTACATTGTAATATTTAACTGTAGCTTACATTGTGGTATTTATCTGTAGCTTACATTGTGGTATTTAACTGTAGCTTACATTGTAGTATTTAACTGTAACTTACATTGTGGTATTTAACTGTAGCTTACATTGTGGTATTTAACTGTAGCTTACATTTTGGTATTTAGCTGTAGCTTACATTGTGGTATTTAGCTGTAGCTTACATTGTAGCATTTAGCTGTAGCTTACATTGTAGTATTTAGCTGTAGCTTACATTGTAGTATTTAGCTGTAGCTTACATTGTAGTATTTAGTTCTAGCTTACATTGTAGCATTTAGCGGTTATTTTACAGTGTAGTATTTAGCTGTAGCTTACATTGTAGTATTGAGCTGTAGCTTACATTGTAGTATTTAGGTGTACCTTACATTGTAGTATTTAGCTGTAGTTTACATTGTACTATTTAGCTATAGTTACATTGTAGTATTTAGCTGTAGCTTACATTATAGTATTTAGCTGTAGCGTACATTGCAGTATTTAGCTGTAGTTTACATTCTAGTATTTAGCTGTAGCTTACATTGTAGTATTTAGTTGTAGCTTACATTGTAGTATTTAGTTGTAGCTTACATTTTAGTATTTAGCTGTAGTTTACATTGTGGTGTTTAGGTGTAACTTACATTGTAGTATTTAACTGAAGCTTACATTGTAGTATTTAGCTGTACCTTACATTGTGGTATTTCACTGTAGCTTACATTGTGGTATTTAACTGTAGCTGACGTTGTGGTATTTAACTGTTGCTTACATTGTGGTATTTAACTGTAGCTTACATTGTGGTATTTAACTGTAGCTTGCATTGTCATATTTGACTGTAGGTTACATTGTAATATTTAACTGTACCTTGTATTGTAATATTTAAATGTAGCTTGCATTGTAATATTTAAATGTAGCTTACATTGTGGTATTTATCTGTAGCCTACATTGTGGTATTTAACTGTAGCTTACATTGTAATATTTAACTGTAGCTTACATTGTGGTATTTAACTGTAGCTTACATTATGGTATTTAGCTGTAGGTGACATTGTGGTATTTAGCTGTAGCTTACATTGTAGTATTTAGCTGTAGTTTACATTGTAGTATTTAGCGGTTATTTTACATTGTAGTATTTAGCTGTAGCTTACATTGTAGTATTTAACTATAACTTACATTGTAATATTTAGCTGTAGCTTACATTGTAGTATTTAGCGGTTATTTTACAGTGTAGTATTTAGCTGTAGCTTACATTGCAGTATTTAGCTGTACCTTACATTGTAGTATTTAGCTGTACCTTACATTGTAGTATTTAGTTGTAGCGTACAGTGTAGTATTTAGCTGTAGCTTACATTGTAGTATTTAGCTGTAGCTTACATTGTAGTATTTAGCTGTACCTTACATTGTAGTATTTAGCTGTAGCTTACATTGTAGTATTTAGCTGTACTATTTACAGTGTAGTATTTAGCTGTAGCTTACATTGTAGTATTTGTCTGTAGCTTACAGTGTAGTATTTAGCTGTAGCGTACATTGTAGTAGTTGCATTGCTCCTCTTTCAAAGTGCTCACCTTCCATGTCAGTACTCAAATTACCTTCCAATTCAGTACTCAAATTACCTTCCAAGTCAGTACTCAATTTACCTTTCAAGTCAGTACTCAAATTACCTTCCAATTCAGTACTCAAATCATCTTGTTTAGTCAGTACTCAATTTACCTTTCAAGTCAGTACTCAAATTACCTTTCAAGTCAGTACTCAAGTTACCTTCCAAGTCAGTATTCAAATTACCTTCCAAGTGAGTACTCAAATTACCTTCCAAGTCAGTACTCAAATTACCTTTTTAAGTCAGTACTCAAGTTACCTTCCAAGTTAGTACTCAAATTACCTTCCAAGTCATTGCTCAAATTACCTTCCAAGTCAGTACTCAAATTACCTTCAAAGTCAGTGCTCAAATTACCTTCCAAATCAGTACTCAAATCACCTTCCAAGTTAGTACTCAAATTACCTTCCAAGTTAGTACTCAAATTACTTTCCAAGTCAGTACTCAAATTACCTTTTTTAAGTCAAAATTCAAGTTACCTTCCAAGTCAGTACTCAAATTACCTTTTTTAAGTCAGTACTCAAATTACCCT
Source organism: Doris montereyensis (assembly GCA_037039925.1). Taxonomy (NCBI): domain Eukaryota; kingdom Metazoa; phylum Mollusca; class Gastropoda; order Nudibranchia; family Dorididae; genus Doris; species Doris montereyensis. The sequence goes on from JAXRKP010000471.1 coordinate 255,854, forward strand.
CCAAGTCAGTACTCAAATTATATTACCTTCAAAATCAATACTCAAATTGTCTTCCAAGTCAGTACTCAAATTAACTTCAAAACAAATCAGTAGTCAAGTTAACTTCCAAACCAGTACTCAAATTATCTGGAAGTGAGTACTCAAATTAACTTCAAAAGTCAGTACTTAAATTAAATTTTCAAAATCAATACTTACATTACCTTCCAAGTTAGTACTCAAATTAGCTTCCAAGTCAGTCCTCAAATTACCTTCCAAATCAGTCCTCAAATTACCTTCCAAGTCAGTACTCAAATTACCTTCCAAGTCAGTACTCAAGTTACCTTTTAAGTCAGTACTCAAATTATCTTCCAAGTCAGTACACAAAGTACTTTCAAAGTCAGTACTCAAATTACCTTTAAAGTCAGTACTCAAATTACCTTCACAGTCAGTACTTAAATTGCCTTCCAATTTAGTACTCAAATTACTTTCCCAGTCAGTACTCAAATTACCTTCAAAGTCAATACTTACATAAGCTTCCAAGTCAGCAATCTAATTCTCTTTCAAGTCAGTATCCAAATACCTTCAAAGTCAGTACTCAATGTACCTTTAAAGTTAGTGCTCAAATTACATTCCAAGTCAGTGCTTAAATTACCTTCCAAGTAAGCACTCACGTTACCTTCAAAGTCAGTACTCAATTGCTTTCACAGTCAGTACTTTAATTACTTTCCAAGTCTGTACTCACATTACCTTAAAAGTCAGTACTCAAATTACCTTCCAAGTCAGTACTCTAAGTATCTTTTAAGTGAGTATTTAAATACCTGTAAAGTCAGAACTCAATTTACCTTCCAAATCAGTATTTAAATTACTGTCGTCAGTACTTATTTTACCTTCAAAGTCAGAGTACTCAATTTACCTTCCAAGTCAATTCTCAAATATCTTCAAAGTTAAAGTCAGTACTTAAATTAACCTCGAAGTGAGTACTCAAATTACCATCCAAGTCAACACTCTTATTATTTTTCAAATAACCCGAGTCAGTACATGTACTCAAATTATCATCCAAATCAGTACTCTATATCATCTTCCAAATGACCTGAGTCAGTACATACAATGAAATTGCCACCCAAATCAGTACTCTAATCATCTTCCAAATAACCTGAATCAGTATATGTACTCAAATTACCATCCAAATCAGTACTCTAATCATCTTCCAAATAACTTGAGTAAGTACATGTACTTTAATATCTCAAATTACCATCCAAATCAGTACTCTAATAATCTTCTAAATAACCCGAGCAAGTACATGTACTCAAATTATCACCCAAAATCAGTACTCTATATCATCTTCCAAATAACCTGAGTCAATATATACAATCAAATTACCATCCAAATCAGTACTCTAATCCTCTTCCAAATAACCTGAGTCAGTACATGTACTCAAATTACCATCCACGTCAGTACTCTCATAATCTTCCAAATAACCTGAGTCAGTACATGTACTCAAATTACCATCCACGTCAGTACTCTCATAATCTTCCAAATAACCTCAGTCAGTACATGTACTCAAATTACCATCCACGTCAGTACTCTAATAATTTCTAAATAACCTGAGTCAGTACATGTACTCAAATTACTTTCCAAATCAGTACTTTAATCATCTTCCAAATAATCTGAGTTAGTACATGTACTCAAATAACCATCCAAATCAGTACTCTAATCATCTTCCAAATAACCTGGGAGTCAGTACAGGTACTCAAATTACCATCAAAATCAGTACTCTAATCGTCTTCCAAACAACTTGAGTTGGTACATGTACTCCAATTACCATCCAAATCAGTACTCTAATCATCTTCCAAATGACCTGAGTCAGTACATACAATCAAATTACCATCCAAATCAGTACTCTCATCATCTTCCAAATAACCTGAGTCAGTACATGTACTCAAATTACCATCCACGTCAGTACTCTAATAATCTTCCTAATAACCTGAAGTCAGTACATGTACTCAAATTATCATCAAAATCAGTACTCTCATCATCTTCCAAATAACCTGAGTCAGTACATGTACTCAAATTACCACCCAAATCAGTACTCTCATCATCTTCCAAATAACCTGAGTCAGTACATGTACTCAAATTACCATCAAAATCAGTACCCTAATCGTCTTCCAAATAGTTTGAGTCAATACATGTACTCAAATTACCATCCAAATCAGTACTCTAATCATCTTCCAAATACCTTGAGTCAGTACATGTACTCAAATTACCATCCACGTCAGTACTCTAATAATCTTCCTAATAACCTGAAAGTCAGTACATGTACTCAAATTATCATCAAAATCAGTACTCTCATCATCTTCCAAATAACCTGAGTCAGTACATGTACTCAAATTACCACCCAAATCAGTACTCTCATCATCTTCCAAATAACCTGAGTCAGTACATGTACTCAAATTACCATCAAAATCAGTACCCTAATCGTCTTCCAAATAGTTTGAGTCAATACATGTACTCAAATTACCATCCAAATCAGTACTCTAATCATCTTTCAAATGACCTGAGTCAGTACATACAATCAAATTACCATCCAAATCAGTACTCTAATCATTTTCCAAATAACCTGATTCAGTACATGTACTCAAATTACCATCCACGTCAGTACTCTAATAATCTTCCAAATAACCTGAGTCAGTACATGTACTCAAATTACCATCCATGTCAGTGCTCTAATAATCTTCTAAATAACCCCTGAGTCAGTACATGTACTCACATTACCATCAAAATCAGTACTCTAATCATCTTCCAAATAATCTGAATCAGTACATGTACTCAAATTACCATCGAAAATCAATACTCTCATCATCTTCCAAATAACCTGAGAGTCAGTACATGTACTCAAATTACCATCCAAATCAGTACTCTAATCGATCTTCCAAATAGTTTGAGTCAGTACATGTACTCAAATTACCATCTAAATCACTATTCTAATCATCTTCCAAATAACCTGAGTCAGTACATGTACTCAAATTATCATCCAAATAAGTACTCTAATCCTCTTCCAAATAACCTGAGTCAGTACATGTACTCAAATTACCATCAAAATCAGTACTCTAATCGTCTTCCAAATAGTTTGAGTCAATACATGTACTCAAATTACCATCCAAATCAGTACTCTAATAATCTTCCAAATAACCCCTGACTCAGTACATGTACTCAATTTACCATCCACGTCAGTACTCTCATAATCTTCCAAATAACCTGAGTCAGTACATGTACTCAAATTACCATCAAAATCAGTACTCTAATAATCTTCCAAATAACCTGAGTCAGTACATGTACTCAAATTACCATCCACGTCAGTACTCTAATAATCTTCCAAATAACCTGAGTCAGTACATGTACTCAAATTACTTTCCAAATCAGTACTTTAATCATCTTCCAAATAATCTGAGTTAGTACATGTACTCAAATAACCATCCAAATCAGTACTCTAACCATCTTCCAAATAACCTGGGAGTCAGTACATGTACTCAAATTACCATCAAAATCAGTACTCTAATCGTTTTCTAAATAACTGAGTAAGTAGTATATGTACTCAAATTACCATCCAAATCAGTACTCTAATCATCTTCTAAATAACTTGAGAGTCAGTAGATCTACTCAAATTACCATTCAAATCAGTACTTTAATCATCTTCCAAATACCTTGAGTCAGTACATGTACTCAAATTACCATCACGTCAGTACTCTAATAATCTTCCAAATAACCTGAAAGTCAGTACATGTACTCAAATTACCATCAAAATCAGTACTCTCATCATCCTCTAAATAACCTGAGTCAGTACTTTAATCATTTTCCCAATAATCTGAGTCAGTACATATACTCAAATTACCACCAAATCAGTACTCTCATCATCTTCCAAATAACCTGAGTCAGTACATGTACTCAAATTACCATCAAAATCAGTACCTAATCGTCTTCCAAATAGTTTGAGTCAATACATGTACTCAAATTACCATCCAAATCAGTACTCTAATCATCTTCCAAATGACCTGAGTCAGTACATACAATCAAATTACCATCCAAATCAGTACTCTAATCATCTTCCAAATAACCTGATTCAATACATGTACTCAAATTACCATCCACGTCAGTACTCTAATGATCTTTCAAATAACCGAGTCAGTACATGTACTCAAATTACCATCCAAATCAGTACTCTAATCATCTGCCAAATAATCTGAATCAGTACATGTACTCAAATTACCATCCAAATCAGTACTTTAATCATCTTCCAAATAATCTGAGTCAGTACATGCACTCAAATTGCCATCGAAAATCAATACTCTCATCATCTTCCAAATAACCTGAGAGTCAGTACATGTACTCAAATTACCATGAAAATCAGTACTCTATCATCTTCCAAATAACCTGAGTCAGTACATGTACTCAAATTACCATCCAAATCAGTACTTTAATCATCTTCCAAATAATCTGAGTCAGTACATGTACTCAAATTACCATCCAAATCAGTACTCTAATGATCTTTCAAATAACCTGAGAGTAAGTACATGTACTCAAATTACCACCCAAATCAGTACACTAATCATCTTTCAAATAACCCCTGAGTCAGTACATGTACTCAAATTACCATCCAAATCAGTACTCTAATCATCTTTCAAATAACCTGAGAGTAAGTACATGTACTCAAATTACCACCCAAATCAGTACACTAATCATCTTTCAAATAACCCTGAGTCAGTATATGTACTCAAATTACCATCCAAATCAGTACTCTAATCATCTTTCAAATAATCCCTGAGTCAGTACATGTACTCAAATTACCCACATGTCCTTAACAGTAGTTTAATTGTGATTTTAATTGTCTATTTGGTGTCTGTCACTTAAATTTCTACCCTACGTTGAACAATCCGGATCTAGTACCAAGTTTTATTGAAAAAGAAAGGGGTGAAGAAACAGTTACCGTTCTTTGGACTTGTGATCATGTGGAGTGTGTTGATTCTTTTTGGCTTTTGGGTTTACCCACACCCACAACCAAGGTGGTCTCAGTGGTTTCTGGTAGGATTTTTAATTTTGCCTGGACTGCCTTGTATATAGCTAAGGGATCTTTAATGTGCACATAGTGTGGTGATCTGCACATGAGACCTCCTTTTTTTATTGTCGTCTCCTTATGGGACTAGGTATTGATCCACCTACCTGGACCATAGGAGTAAATCGTACTAAAAAAAAACTTGGAAAAATTAATCAACCGTTGATGGGACTTGAACTCACGACCTTTGGGTTGAGAGGTCAATACCTTGCCTTTGGACTACAGAGTCCCCCTCGGAGTGTGTCGAAACTCTCTTTGCAATTTTGATTTGAAGGTCAAATAGTCAAATATTATGCTCTGACCTTTAAGAGAGGCCACTTTCTTAAGTTTGGATTAAAAATAACCAATGCATTTAAATGCTTGTCAGACACACTCACAAAAATATAGACACACACACATTCATACACACATTAGTTTGTTTCATTGGAATATAATTATAACCTGTCAATCCCATGACGTCATCTCAGGGTGAATCAAGAGGACACGGCAAGATAAGAGATGTGAAAGTATAGAAGGAAAGGAGTAGGACCTACCAGCATCCCCTGCCAACTGGCCACTCTACACACACACACACACATATACATTAAAACACTCCGATTTAAGAGCAAAAGAAGTCTGAACAAGTTACCATAAGATCTATAGTCAAGTTTATATTCAAACATTTGATCACAAAGAGTTATCTATATGCATAACTAAAAAAGAGCTCCCTTCTTTCTTTATTCCTTAATAAATTCAAAAAGAAACAAAAATACTTTCAAACAGAACATATTTTACGTCGGTATGATAGAAATATTTGATTTAATATTAAGAAATCGAAACAAACAGCTTTTGACAAACACGTGGTACAGGAAGTACCGAAGTAAGACTGAACACACTGACAAAGATTTTATATGAATGCACATCAAAAGCTATGAAAGACAAGACAAAATTTAAATAGATTTTGACAATGCATACAGCAGTAAAGGGATGTCACTATTTTATAATTAATAATCATAATAAGAATGATAACAATAATAATAATAATAATAATAATAATAATAATAATAATAATAATAATAATAATAGTAGTAATGATTATAATAATAATAATAATAATAATAATAATAATAATAATAATAATAATAATAATAATAATAATAATATAATAATAATAATTATAATAATTAACAATAATAATAATAATAATAATAATAATAATAATAATTAACAATAATAATAATAATAATAATAATAATAATAATAATAATAATAATAATGCATGTAATAACAATAAAACCAACTCATAATTTAAAAGTTATATTATGACAGGGAATTGAAATATTGTTTAATAAAATGTTTTTTATCAAATCTTACAGTAAAGTACGGTACTCCAAAAAATTAAAATCAAAATCAATGAACGTTATGGTGTGAGATTTATGATCAATGAACAAAATGATTTATAGATTTCAATTATCTTTATACAAAAAATTTTGATTTTCCAAACTATTTGTTTTGGCTTTTCAGAACGTAATCCTTCATACATGATGCCACTGCCTTAAACTTAGGTAGGATCCTCTCTAAATCTATTAAATTTCAAGAAAAAAATCCTCGCACTACATACATACACATACAAATACACCCTTTCCAATCCCTCCACATGGTCCAAACCAAAAAAAAACAAAAAACAAAAACAAACAATAAACCCAACAAAATTAGAATCATCTCTAAACACAGAGAGAAGAAATATTCAAATATTTGATGTACACTAGTTTGGTGTCTTTCTTCCTGAAAGCGTGATGACTGTTTGGATTATTTCTGGCGTGTTCTTACTGTTAAGACTTTTCCTGTGCCGAAATGAAAAAGAACAGAGAAAAAAACCCTAGCAACAACCACCAAATGGCTTATTTTCACGCTCTTGGCAGACAAAATCAATTGGGTAAGCAAATGAAAACCAACAAAACATTGAAGTATTTTAGCTACGGTACGGGAAAACCTCAAATAATTTTGATATGAAAGCCTTTGTAAAAAAATTGAAACATCTGCCACAACGGGAAATTCAGAAAAAAAACCCGTCAAATCATTTCATTTGAAGAAAAAAAACTATGATCATTGCCGCCAACTTTTTCAAATAAAAACCCAGATTCTAACCACGGAACTTTAATTCCCAAAAACGGCCCATAATGTTCGAAAACTATGTGAATTTAACTTCAAGTAACCCTTTTAAACGTAAAAATAAAATAAAAAAATCTGCTGATCGCTGGCTTTTCTGGCGAAGTGCAACAGCAGTCGTGCAAACTCAGAATGTTGTTTGCAGATTTTCACCGCACTGTCTATGTCAGAGTCTCTGCCGTTAACTTAGGGGTTCTTTAAAAACAAAATACAGTTACCAACATCCCTCATACAAACACTTTTCAAGGTTGGCAGCTATGCATGAGCGTTGTTCTGCTCTCTTTTCAGCTCAGCCTACTTTGCAACACTTTATTAGCTACATCTACTTTGCAACACTTTATCAGTTCTACCTACTTTGCAACACTTTATCAGTTACACCTACTTTGCAACACTTTATTAGCTACACCTACTTTGCAACACTTTATTAGCTACACCTACTTTGCAACACTATCAGTTACACCTACTTTGCAACACTTTATTATTAGCTACACCTACTTTTGCAACACTATCAGTTACACCTACTTTGCAACACTTTATTATTAGCTACACCTACTTTGCAACACTATCAGTTACACCTACTTTGCAACACTTTATTAGCTACACCTACTTTGCAACACTTTATTAGCTACACCTACTTTGCAACACTTTATTAGCTACACCTATTTTACAACACTTTATTATTAGCTACACCTACTTTGCAACACTTTATTAGCTACACCTATTTTGCAACACTTTATTATTAGCTACACCTACTTTGCAACACTTTATTAGCTACACCTACTTTGCAACACTTTATTAGCTACACCTACTTTGCAACACTTTGTTAGCTACACCTACTTTGCAAAACTTTATTAGCTTCCTTGTTATCTTCTCAAAATGTAAAAAGAAAGAAAGAAACAAAGAAAAACATTGAAGGAAAAAAATGAAACAGAATTACACTTTTTGTCATGAAACATCATATACACAATTTCTTAAGCACTTTTACAAACAAAAACGACAATATCACAAAGTATCAAAAGAACATACATACTAATATACATGTTTATATATGTATAAATGTATATATATATATATATATATATATATGTATGTTATATATATTAATATGAAGCAAAAAGAGTGGAAAGATTTCAGCCCGTAGCCATTTGACTAGTTGAGAAGTTGATGCTGAGCGGTATCATCTTCCCATATTTGGACAGACACAGGAAAGTAGAAAGAAGAAAGCATTATTTGCTAAAACTTGCCAGCACTTTTCATCATTTTCAGTCAGTCTTAAGATTCTCCTTTCCCTCTTTTCTTGTTTTACCTCAAACTGGAATTCTGAATACTTTTGTAAGAAATAGAAAATAAAATTCCTCCCATGCCATTATGGCCCTTGGAGCTGTATCCTATCCCCTTTTCTATAGCGTGAAGCGGTACACATGATAAGAATACCTCTCCCCCAGCACATGAAGTAAGTTTGTCACAAGATTTACTCCCCATCTGAAGTCAGGCAAAGCCTGTCTACCAGACTACTGTTAACACCCCAACCTAAAATTATAAGACAGCTTTCAAGTCCAATTACCTTTTACTGTTCTCTTAAACGAAAAAATTGTGTACACTTTGGCATTCGTTTTCACCTGGTATAGTAATTCAAACGTTCATCCCTGAGAAAGTAATTCAAATGCTCGTCCCCTAACAAGTAGGCTGGCCTATCATTGTTAGCTTCACATCACAGTTTTAGCAAGCACTTATTCACACCTGAGTGAAGTGACGGAAAACTGTGAGAGAAGAAAGTTTTGCCACAGTGGAAATGTCAGGCCAACCTGATTTGAACTTGTGACCTCTCAGTTTTATTCTGACAATATTACTCCTTGACAACCAATGTCATTAGAGTCAGCTTAGAAGGAAAATGTTACAGCATGTAGCAGGCAATCAAAGCCCTCTGCATAAATAGGCTTATATCATGATATAGATTGTAGGCCTATGTTGACCAACTTCTCTTCATATTTTCAGAGAAGTCCAATCACCCTTATCCATGTCCCATCATCCTTAAATCCATGTCCCATCATCCTTATTCGTCTAAAAACAAACCCCAGCAAACCAAAGAAAACACTAGATTTCTAAATTATCCGACAGTAATTGAATGAGAAGCAATGATATTTTATTGCGGTTTTTTTCTTCTTGTTTTCTTCTTTTCATGAGGTGGCAAATTATTGGGGGGGGAGGGGGGGGGGAAGAAAAAAGAAAAAGATTCATGTCGACACAGTCAATAGTAATTGTAGCATTTAGAGTTTTGGAGTTATTACATTTTACAATCTGGATAAGATTCCACAAGCATCTTTTTCTTTCGTTTTGCTTCAGGTCTTATATTCTTAAAGATATTCATTTAAAATGAGTGTTCCACTGTAAGGTCTGTAATGGGAGGAAATGGTGAGGGAGACAGACAGGCAGGCAGACAGGCAGATAGACAGACAAAAAGAAGAGACAGAAGAGAGGGGAAAAAGACAGGAGAGAGAAGAGAGAGAGAGAGAGAGAGAGAGAGAGAGAGAGAGAGAGAGAGAGAGAGAGAGAGAGAGAGAGAGAGAGAGAGAGAGAGAGAGAGAGAGAGAGAGAGAGAGAGAGAGAGAGAGAGAGAGAGAGAGGGAGGAGAGAGAGAGAGAGAGGGAGGGAGAGAGGGGAGAGGGAGAGAGGGAGAGAAGGAGAGAGGAGAGAGGGAGAGGAGAGAGAGGAGAGAGGGAGAGAGGAGAGAGAGAGAGAGAGAGAGAGAGAGAGAGAGAGAGAGAGAGAGAGAGAGAGAGAGAGAGAGAGAGAGAGAGAGAGAGAGAGAAAGAGAGAGAGAGAGGATGTATACTAAAAATCAGATACAACATAGAAATTATGTGAAAGAAAGCACTGAAAGTATGTTTTCTTTCTTTCACTTTCTTTAGCACAACTCATAACATTAATCAGCGCTTAATCTTCAAGATGAAGCTTGTCTATTTACTCAACTCCTTCCAAGGACAGATCAGTAAGTTGCAAGAGGAATGAAAATAGCGAATAAAGCAGTCAAGTATTCAATGTAATAATAATATGTTAGTCACACTAGTCAGATATTTACATTCAAATTAGAGAAAAAGCTTCAACAAGCACACCAAGAAAGGGAACCGATCCAAGGAAATTGAAAAAAATAATATTGAGAACAAATACACACAAGAAAAGAAAAGGTTTAGTACATATAAGCAGGATACTGAAAAATGCAATGATTGGAAACAGCACCAGTTATCACAAAACATAGAATATATGATGATGTTGGCAGTATGTACATGACACAAATAGAACAGAGCATTCAAACTCAATGTACTTCTTTTTTTAAACAATATAAAAACTTTGTTTGCACTCATGGCAGTGTAATAAGTTAATAAAAAGAAAAACCAAGAACAAAAAAAACAAAACAATATCCCAACAATGAAAAAGCCGTAAAAACAAAGTAAATCCCATAGCTTCTTCAAGCTTTTCAAATGGAAACAAGACTTCTTCTTACTGCCTGAATCAAATGGAAACACAGACTTCTTCTTACTGCCCGAATCAAATGGAAACACAGACTTCTTCTTACTGCCTGAATCAAATGGAAACAAGACTTCTTCTTACTGCCTGAATCAAATGGAAACAAGACTTCTTCTTACTGCCTGAATCAAATGGAAACACAGACTTCTTCTTACTGCCTGAATCAAATGGAAACACAGACTTCTTCTTACTGCCTGAATCAAATGGAAACACAGACTTCTTCTTACTGCCTGAATCAAATGGAAACACAGACTTCTTCTTACTGCCTGAATCAAATGGAAACACAGACTTCTTCTTACTGCCTGAATCAAATGGAAACACACATTTCCTCCCACTGCATGAATCAATTCTAATTTGCACGACGGTCAGTAATATTCTAGAATACATTGATAGTTTGACTTGAATTAACGCCCCTTCAAGTTAAATAATGAAACATATGCCGGTCAATGGTTTTCTGACGAAATACAAAAGCAGTTTGGCGAAATTAAAAAATGGCACCTGCGGGCTTTCATCCTAGTTTCTTTAAGTCTTTGTGGCTAACTTAGGGTTTCTTTATAACAACATAAATACAGTGAATCCTCATATGCATACTTTTCAAGGTAAAGACCGACTGAAAGCCAAAAGAAGCCCATACTATGTTTTTTACGTACTGGTTGACAGCAATGTAAACCATCTCTTTTTGGAATCACAACAAGGAAGAAATTTGACAGCTATGTAAACCATCTCTTTTGGAATCACAAAAAGGAAGAAGTTTAGTTTTATACAGTGAGATAACGACAAAAACAATTTTTGTTCAATTACTGCTTCAGACTTGAGAGTAAGAAAAAACATATAAACAAAAACAAACAGACAAAAGAGGAATAAAAAATCAGTATGTAAACATGCAGATTGTATGTGATCAACAGGGAAACCTACCACACTAACTTCATTCACAATGTAACCAGAGGGAATAATATACTTTCTAAATTCAAGACATTATGTAGTATTGAAAATCAGTTCATGTACATACATATTATGTACTCTCAACAGATAAATGTTCAGTCCATAGTTAACAAAACCATTATGCCTGGATTATAGCAAAACTTGTCTCAAAGTTTTAAAGATAATTCAAATTATCTTCAATGATGATTGATAGATAGATAGATAGATAGATAGATATACTACAACAAGAGATACGAGTATTGCACTTTGAAATAAACATAGAGATACCATCTTCACAAAATTTTATATGACATTAAAAAACAACTACATAACAACAAATAAGATAAACAATGCCACTTAAAAAAAACAACCCCAAAAAATTCAAGAGTCAAAATATGTTCAGCTGTTTCTTTCACCTTTCACTTCGTTTTGGTGTGTCATCCTATTTTACTTGTAAAGAAGAAAAGCTTCTTGAAGGCCATCATCTTGAAGACCATCATCTTGAAGGCATCATCTTGAAGGTCATCATCTTGAAGGTCATCATCTTGAAGGCCATCATCTTGAAGGTCATCATCTTGAAGGTCATCAGCCATCATCTTGAAGGCCATCATCTTGAAGGCCATCATCTTGAAGGCCATCATCTTGAAGGCCATCATTTGAAGGTCATCATCTTGAAGGTCATCATCTTGAAGGCCATCATCTTGAAGGCCATCATCTTGAAGGCCATCATCTTGAAGGCCATCGTCTTGAAGGTCATCATCTTGAAGGCCATCGCCATCTTGAAGGCCATCATCTTGAAGGCCATCGTGTCCCATTCTGGTTTCTATAGCGTGAAGTGGAGCAAGTCATATGGCCTCTTGCCCTTGATGCTAGTCTTCTATCAGAGCTTTTACTCCCAAACTTATGCTGCAAGCCATTTGGACCAAATTTGTCAAGTGGAAAATGGTGTATTTGGCGTCTTTGAGAAGTCTGGCTTGCAATTTGAGAAATCTGGCTTATAGTTTGTAAAATTTGGATTTTATTTTGTAAAAATCTGCCTTTGAATTTGACAAATTTGTCTTTGGCTTTGAGAAATTTGGCTTTGACTTTGTAAAATCTGGCTTGGACTTTGAGAAATTTCGCCGACTTTGAGAAATTAAAGCTGAGAAATTAACTTTGACTTTGAAATTTTGCTCTCAAAATCAAAGTTCTATCATGTTCCGAGGAAAAACAATAATTATAAAGCTGTTTAAAAAAACCACACTTGAAATAAATCTAGTCTATGTGGCATGACAAAACTGTAAGACAGAGACAATAAAGGAAGGTGTGATTTGTGTGTGAGGAATGGGGGAACGAGGGAAGGGGGAAGAGGGAGGGGGGTCCACAATTTTGACAAAATCAATTAGCAAAATGAATGATATCTTACACATGAGCTCATGCCACTCTGGCCAACAGTAGAACTATTTAGAAATCTGCTGCTGCCACAAGACGCCTGTCAAAGGTACCTTGGCTCAAACTACTCAGAACAAGATGAGAATTGTCTTTGAGAAAATCACTTTAAAAGCGATATTTAAAAATCAATAAATCTCTTGACTGATTTCATAAAATGAATTTCATCTTGATACAATATCAATATAAAATCAACAGAGAAGTATTCATTCTTACAATCAAATGTGACGTAGCAAATATGAACGTCCAATTTTCATCTAGTTTCTCCACGAAGAGGTAAAATATGGTGGGCCAACTCAGCTTTAATAAATGTATCCCAGGTCTTCATCATTGAAAAATAGACATCCTATTCTGTGTGTGATCATGTCACCGCTATTCCAATGTCTTACAGCACACAAGTCGTTTATATTATGATGATTTAAAGTCACATGCACAAACTTGCAGTTCACATAAATCCAAGGGTAGAGGAAAAAGATAGGTTACAGAATAAATAAATTGGAAGATTTCCCCAGAAGAACTAGGTCCTCCTACACAGGAATAAGGGGCTCTGTTCTACAACTTTCTGTGACTGATGAGAGAGCAAACTCTAGTCCAATTATTTGGTGTAATGAATGAGTGAGTATATTTATATCAATGTAAACACATGATTCCCCAAACATGAGTAGATTGAGGGTTATCCTAGAAATGCATGTTTTTGAACACAGAGAAGGAATTCAGCGGTCTGATGGTAAAACACCAAGCATGATCCATATGTACAATTGTTGTGTAAAATTTTAATGAGTTTTTTTGTTATTGTTTTGTTTTTGTACATATTGTCATCAATGACTAGATAGCTGAGTTTCTTTGTTATTGTTTTGTTTTTTGTACATATTGTCATCAATGACTAGATAGCTGAGTTTCTTTGGATCTTTTAGGGGTGGAGGAGGTGGTTTAGCCTTTCTGCCTGAGCCAGGAAGTTCTAGAAAAGTCTGGGTCTGACTGGGTGTTTAGGTCAGCCAGAAACTCTGGCGGTGGCGGAGGAAGGTCGTTGATATCCATCATTCCGTCATAGTTTTCATAAATGGGATCATGAATATTGACAGGAGCTCCATTTTGTACATTCTCCTTCTGTGTCGGTGAGTCTTCCTTATTGCCCGAAAGTCTTGTGTTCTCGCTCCGTTTGGGAGGTGGGGGAGGTGGGGCTTTTCGGTCTCCTTTGCTGACGGTGCTTCCAGCAGAAGCGGATCTGCGGTGGTGCTGCACTCCCGTCTGAGCTGACGTTGAGGAGGAGGAGGAAGAGGAAGATAACGATGACGATGACAGAGGGCTGTGTGGAAGATCAACAGCCTCCTTCTCCAACTCTATAGAATGGGAGCGTTTGCTGAGTTCTGATAAAAATGGCAAAGAAACTGGCTGCTGGCTGCCCAAATGCCGCTCATCTGGTCCACTGCGGGGCAACGAAGACGAGTTTGCTTTTCCTTGGTCTGGTATAGTGTTCTTGGGTGAGACATGATATCCGTTGACTTTGGAGCTTTGGTTTGTGTTTTGTGAAGGTGACACTCCAGTAGATTGGGGAGATTTGACATTGAATGGAGCAGGGGCCGTTTTGGGAAGGGTGGGAGGTGGTGGAAGCTTCGGGTGATATTGGAGCCATGGGAGGAGGAATGGGTACGTGTAACGGGGAGCCTGTCACCGAATCAACTTCTGACAAGGACGAGCAAGTTGAATCGTTGCTGACTAAACGAAGTGGAGGAGGTGGCGGATTTTTTGAAGCACGGCGGGCGGTGGAGGGGGCGTTGATGGGTGTGGAGCGCTACTGGGGGCAGGCTTTGGTAGGGTTGGTGGAGGTGAAGACTTGGCCGCAGTTGGCTGGACATGGGCGATACTGGCCGATGTTGCCGCCGTCTTGCTTGGCTTGGTCTCAAAGCGTGATGGAGACTGGGATCGAGAATTGTGGCCTTGACTCTTCACCGCAACAGGTGGAGGGGGTGGAGGGACTTGCATAGCTTTGACGTGACTGGGTGGGGTGGGGGCTGTTGCATTTGTGATGGATGAGGTGGAGGAGGAAGTGGTGGTGACGGCTCGTGCTGTTGTGCGGGTGGGGGAAGAGGAGGAGGGTGATTGAACTCTTCTTCTGGGATTTCTCTGAACTGAGGGTGGTGGAGGTATGGCTCTGCCATTGTCCACATCAGAGGCCCTTTGATCTTTTTGGCGGAGGGAGTGCGTATCTGGTTGTACAGAGGTTCCACAGGGTGCTAGGCTTCGCCCGTAATCAGACTCAGAATAGTCCCCGTTAGCTGCCTGGACTTCCCTTGCACTTTCATACACGGTGGAGTAGAGTGGATTGAGTCGTAGAGAGGATCCTCTTGGTTGTTTGTTATAATTGAAGTCACGGACGGTTCACTTTTTCTTCTCACGTGGTGATGACCAGAAGATGAATTCCTCTCAGCTGACCCAGAGCTGCTGTGCTTTGACGTGGTGGGAACCGTAGGTCCCATCCAATGAATGCTGCTTGAGTTGGGGAGAGAGGGATGCCCTGCTTTGGGACAATTTCTGACTGGGTTCCCCACCAGAGCCACTAGACCCTCGTCTTTCAGTCATGGAAGCTCTCCGTCGATCAGAGCGAGCAAACCCTGATCCTTGACTAGAGGAGGAGGAAGAACGATTTGCATGATGGGATGTCTCAGCGTAAATGGCTTCAGGGCGTCATCCACAGGCACGTTGCACATGTCGGCTAATTGACGAGTAGTTTCCGTCGACAGAGGCAGCTTTGCTCGCATTTTGCCCCGGAAACCTGGGCCCTGCCGGTTCTCTCCGCTTGAACTGGAATCCTCACTCGAATCGGTTGAAGCGCTTATAATGGAATCCCTGTGTTTGATGATCTGCTCGCCGAGTCACCATTGATGATGCTGTGAGTGGCACTGAATGAAACCCGTTTGACGGGAGTTTTATGACCAGATTCCGATGTGTTGGAGCTGATTGATGAGCCAATAGATCCACTCAGAGACCTGAAAGGTGAACAAGATATAGACGAAAAAGTTAGCAAATTATGAATGGGAGCCATCAAACTGGAATTCAAACCAATAAGCTATTAACAATCAAAAACGATTAAGAATTTTTTTTTTTTACTAAATTAACAAAATCATTCACTTTTATTTTGAAGGATGTTTTCAAAAAGTTTGTTACTTGTGTCATGCCCATGACAAAATCTTTTTTTTATTGGAACCCATTTGTGAAAAACTTGGTCTGTAGTCTCATTGTGTATTTTGTACTTTCCTAAAATGGAAATCTACAAACATGGTAGTGGTCTCCTTGGTGTATTTTGGTACACAACATGGTAGTAGTCTCATTGGTGTATTTTGGTACAAACATGGTAGTAGTCTCATTGGTGTATTTTGTACACAACATGGTAGTAGTCTCCTTGGTGTATTTTGGTACAAACATGGTAGTAGTCTCATGGTGTATTTTGGTACACAACATGGTAGTAGTCTCCTTGGTGTATTTTGGTACACAACATGGTAGTAGTCTCATAGGTTATTTTGGTACACAACATGGTGGTGCATTTTGGTACACAACATGGTAGTAGTCTCATTGATGCATTTTGGTACACAACATGGTAGTAGTCTCATTGGTGTATTTTTTGGTACACAACATGGTAGTAGTGGTGCATTTTGGTACAAACATGGTAATAGTCTAGTCTCATTGGTAGGTGCATTTTGGTACACAACATGGTAGTAGTCTCATTGGTGCATTTTGGTACACAACATGGTAGTAGTCTCATTGGTGTATTTTGGTACACAACATGGTAGTAGTCTCATGGTAGTAGCATTTTGGTACACAACATGGTAGTAGTCTCATTGGTGTATTTTGGTACACAACATGGTAGTAGTCTCATTGGTGCATTTTTGGTACACAACATGGTAGTAGTCTCATAGGTGTATTTTGGTACACAACATAGTAGGTGCATTTTGGTACACAACATGGTAGTAGTCTCATTGGTGTATTTTGCACACATGGTAGTAGTCTCATAGGTGTATTTTGGTACACAACATGGTAGTAGTCTCATTGGTGCATTTTGGTACACAACATGGTAGTAGTCTCATTGGTGTATTTTGGTTACACAACATGGTATAGTAGGTGCATTTTGGTACACAAACATGGTAGTAGTCTCATAGGTGCATTTTGTACACAACATGGTAGTAGTCTCATAGGTGCATTTTGGTACACAACATGGTAGTAGTCTCATAGGTGTATTTTGGTACACAACTACACTGCTGTATTTGAATGCGTATCTACGTCGGCCTTTAGACAACAAAAGTTATACACAGAAAATATTTTAACCTAAAAGAATTGTTGGTTTGATAACCGCCATTGATAATATTCTCAAAATTGTCTTTTGTCTGAAATTGTTTAAATTACCATTAGTCAGATTTGCACCATAACAACAAAGATGAAATTTCTAATTGGCAAAGTGGAGCATGATCGGCGCACATTTCCTTCTTGACGTGAGAACAAATTTGGTGTCACAATAAGGTGAATTTATTCTTACGATCATCAAGGAATAAAAGTAATAAAAAACAAAGCCCAACCTAAAATTCTCACAGTATTGAACATGATAAAAATCTCGGCAATTATGAACATGATGAAAATCTCGGCAATTATGATCATGATGAAAATGTCGGCAATTATGAACATGATGAAAATCTCGGCAATTATAATCATGATGAAAATCTCGGCAATTAAATCATGATGAAAATTATAATCATGATGAAAATCTCGGCAATTACTATCATGATGAAAATCTCGGCAATTATAATCATGATGAAAATCTCGGCAATTATGATCTTACTTTTGATCAGAGCCACCTCCCGCCTCTGATGATTTGCGAGGTGGAATAGCCAACACCTCAATGCTCATGATGTCCCTGCCCCCTTCACTGGTGGTAGAGCCACGAACCAGAGACGAATTGTGGACCTGGATCACTGAGTGGCGGGATCCCGGCTCTGGAACCGACATTCGACTGTCGTTCATGTCGGCATGGTTCAACAATTGGCAGACAGAGTCGTCAGGTGACACTCCACCATCCCGCTTCCTTGCCATTATGTCCCACATTGAGATCTCATGTGTCAGCTGTTCGTAATTGTGGAGCATTTGTTTGAAAGCTATGCCAAGAGAGAAATCAAGTCAGACGATATCAATGTTATGAGTGAACAGAGATTCATATGTTCTAATAGAATTGGTAAACGGATTAAAAGAAAAAAGTTCTTCATTTCCAAATTTATAAAATATAAGATAAAAAGAAAGGTAAAGCTAATTCTTCAAGAACCCTAAATTTGAAATCAAATATTTTTCATTGCTTGAACAAAAAGACTTTCCTTTTCAAATATTATAATAAAATTATTCAACAAGAAAGAAAATTATTAAACAAAAAGTCTTTAAAACTTCTACACAAGACAAGCAATGAATCTGGTACAATAAAAATTCAAACCCCAATCAAGCCAACAGAAGTGATTGTTTGTGGAATGTTGCGTCTAAGATTAAAAATAAATCTACACAAACTGGGTATCAAGAACAATGAAAATCCCACAGCACTCACCTTCACCGTTCTAATGCCCATCACCCATTGGTCTAGAGCCAATTCCGTTTCAGCGCAGAAGTAACGGATATACTTTGAGGTTTTCTTTTGGATTTGAGGGTGCTGTAAAGGAGAGTAGTATCAGCATGATTGTAAACGCCCATATAATACATAGCGGAAATATAATCAATCCATTTTGATATAATGTCTTGTCATAAATCTTGCAAAATTTTGTTAACTTTTGAAAGTCAATATAGATAACTTTTCCTGTCTTTCAAATTAAACATGGGTATTAGCATTTAAAGACATTTGCAATTAAACATGTTTGTTGGCAATTGCTGTGAGTTGAAGAATATTAGAATATTAAAAGTTTAAAATCAAGAGACAAAACACAATTATACGAGGACAAAAGAATTTTATAAATGTAAGCCTCAAGTTCACATAAACGACTGTTTTAAAACAAGTCTCTCAACCATCTCTTACTCATTCTTCATGATTTTAGCTTCAATTTCGTTTCACCTTACTCACTTGTCAAAAAGCAAAATAACCCTATAGCTTAAGTAAAAACCTACTTAATCGAGGGAATACGAATTAAAAAAAAGGTAAACCTTAAAGACCACCTCTATGTTCTATCAAGGGTTGGGCATAAAAATGATTTCTATCCTTACAAAATCTGATGGATACGAACCTTTAATGCAAAACAGAAGTCAGATTTGAGCGTGGTATTTTTTTCTTCCATCCGAGTCCACGATAAACTTCCACATATTCAAACTGCACCAGGCACACCAGGTCTTTCGGATTCTTTTGGGGGAAAACAACAACAAAATTGAGAATTAAATTTGTGCTTTTGTTTGTTTGTTTCATTGAAATTTACCCCGTCCACCATTGGGGTGATCTCAGGGTTAATTAAGAGGAAACAGCATGATGAAAGATAAGTGAAAGAAGGAAGGAAAGAAATAGGACCTACCAGCAGCACCTGCCAACAGCCCGCTTAAATTTGTGCAGGTAGGGTAAATTTGTGCAGGTAGGGTAAATTTGTGCAGGTAGGGTAATTCTCAGAACACGATTATCAATAACAGAGACTTCTGTCACTTCCTATTAATGCCAGTGGCACAAAGAGTTTTCAAACAAAGATTTTGTTTCCTGGAAGTTTTTTCACAAATCTAGAAATGACACATTTGGTTGGTGCCTTGATCAGAGGAACTTTGAAAGTTATGAAAACAGGAAAATTGCTTGCACATCTCTAACAAGAAATGGCAAAATTTACTCTACTGGTGAAGACAACAGGCAAAACTCTCATAAAACGCTTTTCTTCAAAGAAACTTTATGCTTGAGGCCCCGGACGAGTCAAAAGACAATATGCCTTTATCAAAGAATATAAAACATAAGAACTTAAGCATAAAGAATCAAAACAAAACGTATTATCTTCATACAAAAGTGATAAACGACAATAACTGGCTTCACTCCACTGTGGCTAATTTGTGTTTTCTTCATACAATCAACTCCATGTAGATCTAGTCTGTTTAAAAAAATCTACTTGGTGATGCAAGCTAATAGCAGCAGCACAGAAACTTCTACAAACTAAAAGCAGGCCCCAGCACAGACACTTCAAATCAGCTAATAGCAGGCCCAACAGATCAAGCTAATAGCAGGCCCCAGCACAGACACTTCACAAACAGATCTCAAGCTAAGCAGGCCCCAGCACAGAAACTTCACAAACAGATCTCAAGCTAATAGCAGGCCCCAGCATAGACACTTCACAAACAGATCTCAAGCTAATAGCAGGCCCCAGCACAGACACTTCACAAACAGATCTCATTCTTCCTCTCCAGTTTTAACAGCTAAATACACCAAGTCAGCTTTTTCATAGCTCTGTCGGAGCTCAAGAGACGGAATATTTTAGCCACGTCTAACCACATGAAGGTCTAGGAACGATGATTTTGGAGCGTAAAATAACTGGGAAACGAAACCAAGGGAAGCCATGCAGAAGATGTGAGAAGGTCATGGAGAAAGACATGGATAAAGACATGGATAAAGACATGGATAAAGACATGGATAAAGACATGGATAAAGACATGGATAAAGACATGGATAAAGACATGGATAAAGACAGGGATAAAGACAGGGATAAAGACATGAATAAAGACATGGATAAAGATGGAGAAAGACATGGATAAAGACATGAATAAAGACATGGATAAAGACATGGATAAAGACATGAATAAAGACATGGAGAAAGACATGGAGAAAGACATGGATAAAGACATGAATAAAGACATGAATAAAGACATGAATAAAGACATGAATAAAGACATGAATAAAGACATGAATAAAGACATGAATAAAGACATGAAAAGACATGAATAAAGACATGAATAAAGACATGAATAAAGACATGGATAAAGACATGGATAAAGACATGATAAAGACATGGATAAAGACATGGATAAAAACATGGATAAAGACATGATAAAGACATGGATAAAGACATAGAGAAAACAGAGATAAAGACAGGGATAAAGACATGGATAAAAACAGGGAAAGACATAGAGAAAGACAGGGAGAAAGATATGGATAAAGATGGAGAAAGACATAAAGAAAAACAGGAGAAAGACATGGATAAAGATATGGATAAAGACATGGATAAAGACATAGAGAAAACAGGGAAAAAGACATGACTAAAGACAGATAAAGACATGGATAAAGACATGGATAAAGACATGGGAAAAGACAGGGAGAAAGACATGGAGAAAGACATGGAGAAAGACATGGAGAAAGACATGGAGAAAGACATGAATAAAGACATGAATAAAGACATGGAGAAAGACATGGATAAAGACATAGAGAAAGACATGGATAAAGACATAGAGAAAGACATGAATAAAGACATGAATAAAGACATGAATAAAGACATGGAGAAAGACATGGATAAAATAAAGACATGGATAAAGACATGGATAAAGACATAGAGAAAGACATGGATAAAGACATGAATAAAGACATGGATAAAGACAGGGATAAAGACATGAATAAAGACAGGGAGAAAAGACAGGGATAAAGACATGAATAAAGACAGGAGAAAGACATGGATAAAGACAGGGATAAAGACATGAATAAAGACAGGGAGAAAGACCTGGATAAAGACAGGGATAAAGACATGAATAAAGACAGGGAGAAAGACAGGGATAAAGACATGAATAAAGACATGGATAAAGACATGGATAAAGACAGGGATAAAGACATGAATAAAGACATAGAGAAAGACATGGATAAAGACAGGGATAAAGACAGGGAGAAAGACAGGGATAAAGACATGAATAAAGACAGGAGAAAGACATGGATAAAGACAGGGAGAAAGACATGGATAAAGACAGAGAAAGAGAAAGACATGGATAAAGACAGGAGAAAGACATGGATAAAGACATGGACAAAGACATGGAGAAAGACATGGAGAAAGACATGGATAAAGACATGGATAGACATGGAGAAAGACATGGATAGACATGGAGAAAGACATGGATAAACATGGAGAAAGACATGGATAGACATGGAGAAAGACAGAGAAAGACATGGATAGACACAGAGAAAGACATGGAGAAAGACATGGATAGACATGGAGAAAGACATGGAGAAAGACATGGATAGACACGGAGAAAGACATGGAGAAAGACATGGATAGACATGGAGAAAGACATGGATAGACATGGAGAAAGACATGGATAGACACGGAAAAAGACATGGAGAAAGACATGGAGAAAGACATGGATAGACATGGAGAAAGACATGGAAAAAGACATGGATAGACATGGAGAAAGACATGGATAAAGACAGAGAGAAAGACATGGATAGACATGAGAGAAAGACATGGAGAAAGACATGGAGAAAGACATGGATAGACATGGAGAAAGACATGGAGAAAGACATGGATAGACATGGAGAAAGACATGGATAGACATGGAGAAAGACAGAGAAAGACATGGATAGACACAGAGAAAGACATGGAGAAGGACATGGATAGACATGGAGAAAGACATGGATAGACACGGAGAAAGACATGGAGAAAGACATGGATAGACATGGAGAAAGACATGGAGAAAGACATGGATAGACATGGATAGACACGGAAAAAGACATGGATAGACATGGAGAAAGACATGGATAAAGACAGGGAGAAAGACATGGATAGACATGGAGAAAGACATGGATAGACATGGAGAAAGACATGGAGAAAGACATGTATAGACATGGAGAAAGACATGGATAGACATGAGAGCATGGAAGACATGGATAGACATGAATAGACATGGAGAAAGACATGGATAAAGACATGGATAGACATGGAGAAAAACATGGAGAAAGCCATGGAGAAAGACATGGATAAAGACATAGAGAAAAACATGGAGAAAGACATGGAGAAAGACATGGATAAAGACATAGAAAAACATGGAGAAAGATGGAGAAAAACATGGAGAAAGACAGAGAAAGACATGGATAAAGACAGGGAGAAAAACATGGATAAAGACATGGAGAAAGACATGAATAAAGACATGGAGAAAGACATGGAGAAAGACAAGGAGAAAGACATGGAGAAAGACATGGATAAAGACATGGATAAAGACATGGATAAAGACATGGAGAAAAGACATGGAGAAAGACATGGAGAAAAACAGGGAGAAAGACATGGATAAAGACATGGATAAAAACATGGAGAAAAACATGGATAAAGACAGGGAGAAAGACATGGATAAAGACATGGATAAATACATGGAGGAAAACATGGAGAAAGACATGGATAAAGACAGGGAGAAAGACATGGAGAAAGACATGGAGAAAGACATGGAGAAAGACATGGATAAAGACATGGAGAAAGACATGGATAAAGACAGGGAGAAAGGCATGGATAAAGACAGGGAGAAAGACAGGGAGAAAGACATGGACAAAGACATGGAGAAAGACATGGAGAAAGACACGGATAAAGACAGGGATAAAGACATGGATAAAGACATGGATAAAGACACGGATAAAGACATGGAGAAAGGCATGGAGAAAGACAGGGATAAAGACATGGAGAAAGCATTTGGGAAAAGCAATAACAGAGGCAGGAAAATGGCAGAGGAAAGAGAGGATGTAAAGTTCTATAAAATATGCAGTTGATGATGATGATGATGATGATGATGATGATGATGATGATGAAGATGATGATGATGATGACACCAAGTCAATGAATAATAGCCCATTCCTACTTGTTTAGGATTGTTATCTCATTGGCATTTGAATAAGGGTAACAAAACCTCAAACCAAGCACTGAGTACACTAACCTTGCTAGCTTTTCCTTTAGGATTATAATACAATCCTGATCCACGTAGAACAAAGAAAAACTTTTTCCAAGCCTTTTTCCGTCAGACTTTAGATACAAGGCTCCTTCCACTGTTGGAACACACGCACTGTTGGGTCCGAAGAACTCCTGATGGAAAAAGATTTGATTTTGGCAAAATAAGCACATTGTAGTAAAAAAGAACCAATTATATCAAGACACGTACTGGGAGAAATGAGGTGATACAAAGTGTTTCATTAACAACATTTCCAAGATGCATTTTCTTATGCAAGTATGCTATCCACGACAAAGCTCATGAATTAAAA
Source organism: Doris montereyensis (assembly GCA_037039925.1). Taxonomy (NCBI): domain Eukaryota; kingdom Metazoa; phylum Mollusca; class Gastropoda; order Nudibranchia; family Dorididae; genus Doris; species Doris montereyensis. The sequence continues at coordinate 280,156 of JAXRKP010000471.1, forward strand.
ACAAAATTTAGGGTTGATCAACAAACTGACTATAAGTATTTTTCCTATCAAGAAGTTAATTCCTCCACAAAATGACATTCCAGAGTCTGACCTGAATTAGTTTATCTTTCTGTGAGGCTGGCCAGGGGGACCGCTCTTGGCAGCGGTTGGTCCAAGAAGGTATTTCTGTGGATGGAACAGACAAAATTCAAAGGAGTTGAAAGAAAAAATTAATAACAGAATAGTGAAACATTTTGGTATAAAAAGAACAAAGCACTTATCAATCACCTGCTATGTTGATGCCTACAGTTAGTTGTATATTAATCAAATTGTCTTCTAGCAATCAATGTTTAAGTTCATTCAATCTATAAATGATGGTATCATCAGTGCATTCTTTGCTGCTAAATTTAAATGGATTTAGCAACATAAGAGAGGGTTTAGTCTTTAGAATGTATAAATAGAAAAATATTATTAGTTTTGTGACTAAAATGGTTAGAGCTAACTTTTTGAAAGAATTAAACAAGCAAGTACACTCCTTGAGTTACAAGATTAGAATTTCAAGGCGGGAAAAGAAAGCAAAATCTTTCTTTAGCTCATATGCATAACTGGAACTTTTCTATTGGTTCAAGGCCTCCACTATTTCTAAAGACAAGAAAGAGGTGTATGTTTGATTAATTGAAGGACAAATCTCATATTCCACGTATTATGGAGTTGCGTGTTAAGACAGTTGCACTGCTTAAATTCAACTGTAAAACTAACATCATGATTAAGTCTGATCATACCTCTGGGCTTCTGAACAGGTCGTACTTGTCGATGCGTTCCTCAAACATGACTTTGTTCTTGGAATCTTTGGTCCACATGACCATACTTTCCACAAGGGAGTCATGGTCTTCCAGGATGCGCTCTGGTGACAACGGCAAAGTTAAGGGTCAATTCAAGATACCAGGCAGAAAATGATGGTGTTGCAGTGAAGAAGTGAAAATAAGAGCCATAGATAATAATAATAATAATAATAATAATAAAAAATAATAATAATAATAATAATAATAATAATAATAATAATAATAAATAATAATGCATTTGTATAGCGCCAATATCCATTTGAAATGCTCAGTGGCGTTTAACACGATTAATAATAAAGATGATAAAAAGTTTACATATCAAAACTCATCCATCGACAATTAAAAGTTATCAAACATTGAATAAGGATTTTTGTTTGATCCAATGAAATGTACCCCATCCACCATATTCGGAGATATTAGAAGGAATTAAGAGGAAACAGTAAGAGGAATGACGCATGAAAGAGTGAAAGGAAAGAAGTAGGCCCTACCAGCACCTCCTAACCATTACTTGGCAATAGATGAAGAAAAAAGAATTACAAGAAACACTAGCAAATGACACCAATATATATTTGAACCATGTAGAGTCTATATCAGAATAAAAACAAAATAAATTGGGATTACATTTCAAAACAGGATTTTGAATTTCAAATGGGGTTTGTGCTCTCAAAACGCTTATCACAAGAGGACCACACAGAAGTATGAAATGAAAGAGGCAGAGCTCTTTATATGTTCCAGTAACATACAAAAAAACCCAACCCCATCTGTGTCACATGCCCATATGAAAATGGGCTCTGCTACTCAATGTGCAGACCACGCCGGCTTCCAACATCTGGCATCCAACATCTGGCACGTCTTTTCAACAAAAGAGGTGCACAGAGACACACTACACACTTTAAAACCCAAATGGTTTAAGCATTTGGTACTGTGTCACGAAACGGGCAAACATTTGTCACAAAACGGGCAAACATTTGTCGGGCAAACATTTGTCACAAAACGGGCAAACATCTACATTTTTTAACAAAAATCAATAAGATACCCTTTGTTTCCATTTCATTATCACATAAAATAAGATACAAAAATGGTTCATCAGCTACAATAACGTAAGTCCTGTAGTCAGGAGTGAACAATGCTGATGCTGAAAACCATTAAAACAAAGATACACACGCATGCACACACACACACATATACACACACACACACACAGGGGAAAATGTGCTGGAAAAATGGCAGCAATAAAAGACTAGACAAAACTTCTCTACCATGAATAGCAACCGCCAAAGTAAAAACAGAAAAACAAGGCTAATTGATAGAAATTTACCCCAGCCACCATAATGTGCGGTGATCTCAGGGCGAATTAAGAAGAAACAACAAGATAACAGAAAGGTGGACGAGCAAAAGGAAAGAAGTAGGAAACTACCAGTAGCACCTGCCAGGAAAACAAGGAGATGACGTTGAGAACAGAAAACACAAAATACAAAAACCCAACAAAAACCCTGAAAGAAGAAGAAAACTACACAAGAACACCAATCATCATCAGCCAGTAAAAGAAAGAAAATATTAAAGAACAGACGAAACAAAATCAAGACTATCAGAAGTACTGAAAGAAGTAGAAAAGTAAAACATAAAACCAGGTAAATACACACACACGCTGACAGTAATACTCAAGAGTTGAGCTGGTCAGTTGTTATGGAGAAAACTCACCCATGAGCAATTCTGGCAAGGATTCTACAACGGCCAGCCTGTGGTTGAGTTTCATGTGATTCTTGTCCGCCAGTTGGCTGCACACTTGACCAACACTCATTTTCTCATCCACAAAATGCTTTTACTGCTTCCATCTTTGGCAAAGGCTCTCACAAACAGCTACAACAGAAACAATAAGGTGATTATTGGTGGTGGTGGTGGTGGTGGTTGGGAAAAGGAAACAAACTTGTGACTGAGCTGCCTGTGAAAAAAACCCTTACGGCAATTTGAAGCATGGTCCCAAGTGTACTGGTAGACTTCAATTCAATGTTTATAGAAGGCATATTATGTCAGGAAAAATGTTTGGACAAAATGTAAGAAAAATCATTGTATCGACACTATATCAGTAATGCAACGAGATATGTCATATTTTTCATGATTTCTTAAGACATCTTTGAGATTTTTTTTTGATCAATTTAAGAGAAATAGTTTTGCTCCATGGACAAACTTGAGTGACTTAAGTGTGATCATATATCTACAGGACAAAAAAAAAAGGCACTTCTTTACATTAGCTAATAAAACTTACTTAGTAAAGGCCATGTTCATAGGGTTGAATAACAAGATAAAAGTAATCAAAGGAAATATCTCATTGTATGCACATTTATAAATAGTAGCTCACTTGCTAACCCTGCAACACTAAATAAGAGAAAGTCCACTTGCGAAACCCTGTAAGGCAAGTATTTTTTAGCCTTACTTTCAGACATCTACATGCCTCACTCATAGCTCTTCTTTCAAAACCTACTAAATCGTGTTGTAAATCGTAACAGAAAAAGCAAAACTCATTCAAAACTTTGCTTCTAGCCAACACAAACAAAAAGTAACTTTTCTGATAAATCAACCAATTTGACGTACATGGTTTGGAAAGTGGACTGGCTCCTCAAGTACAAAGCCACATATCCTCAGGTAAGTGACAAAAATAAAGAATGCTTTCCACGTAACTGTATTCTTACCTGAAAATATATATTAACACGTCAATGCATTGAACATGTTCTATACTAATGAAAGTAAATTAGCTGGAGGGATGTATAAATTAAAAAAAACAACCCAACTGGACTGAAATTGAAACTCACCTTTCTTATCTTCGCTTCTTTGATCTTCTCTAAAGCTATACGGATTTTTTCTCTTTCATCCGTGCATTCTGTTCCTCCTGGCGGGAAAAAGGGGGAATATAAATTTAAGATAAATAAAAGCCAAAATCGACATTTTTACGTTTGGAACGCCAAAACAAAGCACAAACAAGGGAATCCCAATGGGACAATCTCTGTGGTGGATGTCAACAAGAAAAAGAACGTTCCAATTTTCTCTTGTATCATCGAGAGAAATACAAACAAACTTGATCTCGCAGCAATATTTCAAATCTGACAAATGGTTGCTCGATAGGGAATTTTGCCTTCTGTTTTCTTATTCTATCTAAATTTAGCGCCGTAGGCGGGGCTCAACTGTTCGGCTTCGGTTTCTTCTCTCTTGTTTCTTAAAGGCCACAGGCTGGTTCGCAGCTGGGTCTGCAACTGTTTCTTGGGGCGCCAATGTGAAGAGGTTTGGGTTGAATCATCACACCGGGATAGCACAGTGAGTAAACAGGCGGGACGGGGCAATGAAAACGGCAAAGACATTGACTCTATTTACAGTTCATCCCCTCGTTTCACACAGATAGACAGAGGGACCAGCGAACTATAGATAAGATAGATAGATAGATAAGGAAATAGATAGATAAGGAGATAGATAGATAAGAAGATAGATAGACATATATATATATATATATATATATATATATATATATATATATATATATATATATATATATATATATATATATATATATATATATATATATATATATATAGATATATATAGATATATATAGAGAGAAAGAGAGAAAACAGAGAGAGAGAGAGAGAGACAGACAGACAGAGAGAGAGAGAGAGAGAGAGAGAGAGAGACAGAGAGAGAGACAGAGAGACAGAGACATAGAGAGAGAGAGAGACAGAGACGGAGAGCAGAGAGAGAGAGAGAGAGAGAGAGAGAGAGAGAGAGAGAGAGAGAGAGAGAGAGAGAGAGAGAGAGACAGAGACAGACAGACAGACAGATATATATATATATATATATATAGGGATATATATATATATATATATATATAAGATATAAAGATAAGATAGATATATAGATAGATAAAAAGATAGATAGGTAAATAAATACATAGATAAATAGATAGATAGATAAATAAATACATAGGTAGATAAATAAATACATAGATAGATAGGTAGACAGGTAGATAGGTAAATAGGTACACATTAAACAAAGAAACATACACTACACATGCCTACTATGTGACAGTTGTATACTACTCCATATCCAACCACGTAATCTGATATCCGTCTTCCCAGCCGGTGTGCCACCGCCACATCCATCTTTATCGTTCATCTATGTATCTGCCCAACCATTCATCCATTCATATCAACCTATCCAGTTATCCATTCATATCAACTCCAACCATTCATCCATTCATATCAACCCATCCAGTTATCCATCAGTACATCTATCCACCAAATCCGTCTAGCCATCCATAAGTCCACCAACTCACCCATCCGTCCATCCATCCATCCACCCATGAATCGACTCGTTCACACACACACACACACACACACACACACACACACACACACACACACACACACACGGCATGTCCAGAATTTTCGACTGCTTCGAAAAGCATCTTGCTTTCCACATAACAATTTGAATGGCTTTACACACCGATGGCAGACTACGCTACAGACTACGCTACAGACTACGCTACAGTACTAGTAAACAGACTACGCTACAGACTACGCTACAGTACAGTAAACAGACTACGCTACAGACTACGCTACAGACTAAACAGACTACAGTACAGTACAGTAAACAGACTACGCTACAGTACAGTAAACAGACTACGCTACAGTACAGTAAACAGACTACGCTACAGTACAGTAAACAGACTACGCTACAGTAGAGTGAAAGACTACGCTTTACAGTACAGTTAACAGACTACGCTACAGTACAGTAAACAGACTACGCTACTGTACAGTAACCAGACTACGCTACAGTACAGTAAACAGACTACGCTACAGAGACAGTAAACAGACTACGCTACAGTACAATAAACAGACTACGCTACAGTACAGTAAACAGACTACGCTACAGGACAGTAAACAGACTACGCTACAGGACAGTAAACAGACTACGCTAGCAAGATGAACAGTAATGGAAAGACTACGATGAAGGCAGTCTAGGAAAGAGAAATGAAACAAGATGAAGGCAGTGAAGGAAAGATGGCTGACAGCAAGATGAAGGCAGTCTAGGAAAGATGGAAATGACAACAAGATGAAGGCAGTGAAGGAAAGATGGAAATGACAACAAGATGAAGGCAGTGTAGGAAAGATGGAAATGACAACAAGATGAAGGCAGTGTAGGAAAGATGGAAATGACAACAAGATGAAGGCAGTGTAGGAAAGATGGAAATGACAACAAGATGAAGACAGTGTAGGAAAGATGGAAATGACAGCAAGATGAAGGCAGTGTAGGGAAGATGGAAATGACAGCAAGATGAAGGCAGTGTAGGAAAGATGGAAATGACAGCAAGATGAACCTACCAGCAGTACACACCAACAGCCTATCTTAAGTCGCAGGGTATTTTATAATGACAACTAAAAGAACCACATCCTGCTTTATTGAAAGTTACCCCATCCACAATATGAACGATTTCAATGGAATTCCAGAAGAAACAGCAAGATGTGAAAGAAGGTGAGGAAAGATGGACCTAGGGACAGCACCCACCAACCTAAGAACACATACAACAACATACAACCACATACAACAACATACAACCTATCTGAAGTCGCAACCACATACAACAAGATACAACCACATACAACCACATACAGCTTTATTGAAAGTTACAACAACATCAACCACATATGAACGATTACAATCGAATTCAGACAAACAGCAAGATATGTGAAACATACAACAACATACAAGACATACAACAAACATACAACCACATACAACAACAACCACATACAACCACATACAACAACATACAACCACATACAACAACATACAATCATATACAAAACATACAACCACATACAACAACATACAACAACATACAACCACATACAACAACATACAACCACATACAACCACATACAACCACATACAACATACAACAACATACAACCACATACAACAACATACAACATACAACCACATACAACCACATACAACAACATACAACCACATACAACAACATACAACAACATACAACCACATACAACAACATACAACCACATACAACAGACATACAACCACATACAACAACATACAACCACATACAACATACATACAACCATATACAACAACATACAACAACATACAACCACATACAACAACATACAACCACATACAACAACATACAACCACATACAACAACATACAAGCACATACAAGCACATACAACAACATACAACCACAACAACATACAACAACATACAACCACATACAACCAACATACAACAACATACAACCACATACAACCACATACAACAACATACAACAACATACAACCACATACAACAACATACAAGCACATACAACCACATAGAACCACATAACCACAACAACATACAACAACATACAACAACATACAACCACATACAACCACATACAACCACATACAAACATACAACAACATACAACCACATACAACGACATACAACCACATACAACCACATACAACCACATACAACCACATACAACCACATACAACAACACATACAACAACATACAAGCACATACAACCACATAGAACCACATACAACCACATACAACAACATAGAACAACATACAACCACATACAACAACATACAAGCACATACAACCACATAGAACAACATACAACCACATACAACCACATCAAAATTGCCATTCGAAGCAAGAAAAGCAGGAAAGAATGATCTAGACCTAGATGAGGAGTGAACTAGTGATGAGACACCAGGCGAACGTGGGTGTCTACACACACACACACACACACACACACACTTATCAGCACCCATACTCGTACACACACATTTACACACGCTGAACAGTCAGTGATGAAGTTGGGAAGGAATGAAAGCCATGGGTGGGGTAGCACTCGACTTGTCTTGATTGGAAATTACCATGTCCACCATATGTGGTGATTTCAGAGTGAATTAAGAGAAACGGCAAGTCAAAAGATGAAAGAATGAAAGGAAAGAAATAGGATCAACCAGTAGCTGCTCCTCCCCCCTCAACTGCCCACTAGGCATCCATTCCCAACCCAATAATCATTTGATACCAACGTGATCAGTATGTAAACAAACAAGGAAATAAGGGGTGGGGTGGGGGTGTACGTATTGACAGACAGCACATCACTAATTTTGGTAGATACGTAGTCAGAGGAAGACAGACAGATAGATAGATACATACATACATATCCGATATATATATATATATATATATATATATATATATATATATAAATATATATATATATATATATATATATAATATATTATCTATACACTATATAGAAATATAGCCTATACTTTCTATATATATAGATTATATATATTATCTATACACTCGCCCTTTCAAACACGTGTCCAAAAGAAATAACGACAAAGCCACAGACAGACTACAACTTTCTAGGCATCACATCACAGAGATTAATATAACCACTTTTCCCCCTCTCACTGGCGCCCTTTCAAATCACGTGTCCATCACAGAGATTAATATAACCACTTTTTCCCCCTCTCTCCTGGCACCCTTTCAAATCACGTGTCCATCACAGAGATTAATATAACCACTTTTCCCCCTCTCACTGGCACCCTTTCAAATCACCTGTCCATCGCATAGATTAATATAACCACTTTCCCCCCTCTCACTGGCACCCTTTCAAATCACCTGTCCATCACAGCACCTTTCAAATCCTCCATCCCATTCCCATCACCCTCCACGTGCTTGTTTCATCGGAATTTACCCAGCCCAACCATCATATGGGGTGATCTCAATGTGCATAAATAGAAAAAACAGGAATATGACAGAGTGAAAAAGGAACCCACCAACCACCCATCCCCCCTCCCCTCCCCCATACCTTTACCTCATCTCACCACATCTACCTACAACTCACTCATCTCTCTAAACTCTAGCCTACATGAGTCGATTGACCTCAGCAGGCCTCCCATTAGTCTCGTACAAACAAGCAAATTGGTACGAACAAGATGGACAACTCAGCGTAAGCAAGTAAGTAAGTAAGAAGGGAGGGAACTACTTTTGACTGGAAGCGCCATGTTTACTCATTTTAGTCGGGGAAAAGAAGCAGAAGTGGAACTCGAAACCTGATTGGTTGACTGCCTTGGATGGAGGAAATGTGGGATAGGTGACGGTGAAGAACGGGGGGGGGCTGTTGATAGGCAAAACAGTCCGTCATCTGTACGCATACATTTCACCACAAAGGAAGCACCAAAAGAAATATCTTGGAAATATGTTGAAGAACAGAGTCATGGTCGTTTAGTTATAAAGGCATTATGCCCGTGTTTATTTTTCTTCTGTAAAACGGGAAAGTAATAGGATAAGAGGGAGGGCGAAATATAGATGGGGAGTAAGCGGGAAGTGAGGAAGGGGAGAGAGAGGAGAGAGGAGCGAGAGAGAGAGAGAGAGAGAGAGAGAGAGAGAGAGAGAGAGAGAGAGAGAGAGAGAGAGAGAGAGAGAGAGAGAGAGAGAGAGAGAGAGAGAGAGAGAGAGAGAGAGAGAGAGAGACAGAGAGACAGAGACAGAGACAGAGACAGACAGAGAGAGAGAGAGAGAGAGAGAGAGAGAGACAGACAGACAGAGAGAGAGGGGGACAGGGACAGAGAGGGACAGAGACAGAGAGAGAGAGACAGAGAGAGAGTCTCTGTGAGAGTGTGAGAGTGTGTGTGTGTGAGAGAGAGAGAGAGAGAGAGAGAGAGAGAGAGAGAGAGAGAGAGAGAGAGAGAGAGAGAGAGAGAGAGAGAGAGAGAGAGAGACAGAGAGAGAGGGAGGGAGGGAGAGAGAAGAGAGACAGAGAGAGAGAGAGAGAGAGAGAGAGAGAGAGAGAGAGAGAGAGAGAGAGAGAGAGAGAGAGAGAGAGAGAGAGAGAGAGAGAGAGAGAGAGAGAGAGAGAGAGAGAGAGAGAGAGAGAGAGAAAGAGAGAAAGACACAGAGAGAGAGAGAGAGAGAGAGAGAGAGAGAGAGAGAGAGAGAGAGAGAGAGAGAGAGAGAGAGAGAGAGAGAGAGAGAGAGAGAGAGAAAGACAGACAGAGAGAGAGACAGACAGACAGACAGAGAGACAGACAGACAGAGCAGACAGGAGACAGAGACATAGACAGAGAGAGACAGAGACAGAGACATAGACAGAGACAGGAGACAGAGAGAGAGAGAGAGAGAGAGAGAGAGAGAGAGAGAGAGAGAGAGAGAGAGAGAGAGAGAGAGAGAGAGAGAGAGAGAGAGAGAGAGAGAGAGAGAGAGAGAGAGAGAGAGAGAGAGAGAGAGAGAGAGAGAGAGAGAGAGAGAGCGAGGAGAGAGAGGGGAGAGAGAGAGAGAGAGAGAGTTGTGTGTGTGTGAGAGAGAGAGAGACAGAGGAGGGAGGAGAGAGAGAGAGAGATTAGATTTTTAGAGAAGAGAGAGAGAGAGAGAAAGAGAGAGAGAGAAAGAAAAGAGAACCAGACAACACAACAGAGAGAGAGAGAAAGGTAGAGAGAGAGATGATGAAACAACAACATGGGGGGAAACCTTCTAAAAAGATGATGATTTTTTAATACACAACAACAACAACACAACACAACCCCTCTCTAAAAGGTAAGGGGGCAAAACAACACAACCCCACTCTCTAAAAGGTAATACAAACAACAACAACACAAACAACAATAATACAAACAACAACACAATCCCACTCTCTAAAAGGTAATACAAACAACAACACAACCCCACTTCTAAAAGGTAATACAAACAACAACACAACCTCACTCTCTAAAAGGTAATACAAACAACAACACAACCCCACTCTAAAAGGTAATACAAACAACAACACAACCCCACTCTCTAAAAGGTAATACAAACAACAACAACACAACCCCTACTCTCTAAAAGGTAATACAAATAACAACAACACAACCCCACTCTCTAAAAGGTAATACAAACAACAACAACACAACCCCTACTCTCTAAAAAGGTAATACAAACAACAACAACACAACCCCTACTCTCTAAAAGGTAACAACAACAACAACACAAGCCCTACTCTCTAAAAGGTAATACAAACAACAACACAACCCCTACTCTCTAAAAGGTAATACAAACAAGAACACAACCCCTACTCTCTAAAAGGTAATACAAACAACAACAACACAACCCCTACTCTCTAAAAGGTAATACAAACAAGAACATGGCTTAAACAAAACAAGCCAAAAGAATGTGGAACAAAAGGAGAAATGCTGGAGAAGTGAAGATATCTAAATAAACACATGAATACTCACGTGCATATACACACACATGTACACATATGCATATACACACACATACATGATACAAGTACATAATATGCATACATACATACATACATACATACATACATACATACATAAATACATACATACATATATTCATATACACATACATGATACATACATATCTTTATTTTTAAAATGTACGTATAAGCACATATGTTATTTTACAACCAAGTTGTCTGTTCATTTAACGACCACTTTTATATGTCTGTCTGCCTATCTGTTTGTCTGACCGTCTAACTATCTACGGTGTCGGTCTGAGTTATCTCTATTTATTTAGCTACTTTTTGATTTGTCCACCCATTCAATCATCAAAAAAGAAATAAGGTACTATGTGCCCATGAATAAAATGTGCGAGACAGTTATATCACGGAAGCATGGTGGCCCAGACAGATAGGGGAATACCACATATAGCATAGCATAGGCTATCGATTTGATCGATCCAGCTTTCTCGCTCCTTTTCAATTCTTGTGGCAACTTTCTAGAATTCCCCCGGTTCTCCCCAGTCTTCTCGTCTGCGCCATCTTGACTTTTGGCTTTGGGGGTGATTCACAGCTGATGGCGATGTGACAAGGTGGAAGCCTTGTCAAACAGCTCGACGGTGTGTTTGTTTGTTTGCTTGTTCGTTTGCTTCATTGCAATTTATCCAGTCCACCAGAAACAGCGCTCACAAGAGTGAAATAAGAAAAGAGCGAGAAGATGACAGACATGTAAAAGAGGGGACGAAAGCAAAGAAATAAAATCTACCAGCGGCGCCCGTTAACTGCTTGCGCTTTTTTGTTGTTGTTGCTTCATTGAAATTTACTCGGTCCACCATTGCGGTGATCTCAGAGTGAATTAAGAGGAAATAGCAAGATGAAAGATAAGTGAAAGAATGAAAGGAAAGAAATAGGACCTACCAGTAGCCCCCGTCAGCCCTTCACAACTACTTACGCAGCTCAATGGCGAACGTTCAGTCTCATTGTAGTTGTTGAAGCGATTGGAATTCGACAACCGTTCACTACATTTGAATCTTATTCACACATCAGACGACAACCGTAGTTACATTTGAATCTTATTTTGAACTCATTTGAATCTTATTCACACATCAGACGATAACCGTTCACTACATTTGAATCTTATTCACACATCAGACGACAACCGTTCACTACATTTGAATCTTATTCACACATCAGACGATAACCGTTCACTACATTTGAATCTTATTCACACATCAGACGATAACCGTTCACTACATTTGAATCTTATTCACACATCAGACGATAACCGTTCACTACATTTGATCTTATTCACACATCAGACGATACCGTTCACTACATTTCGATCTTATTTACACATCAGACGATAACCGTTCATACATTTGAATCTTTCACACATCAGACGATAACCGTTCACTACATTTGGATCTTATTCACACATCAGACGATAACCGTTCACTACATTTGGATCTTATTCACACATCAGACGATAACCGTTCACTACATTTGAATCTTATTCACACATCAGACGATAACCGTTCACTACATTTGAATCAGATGATAACCGTTCTACATTTGATCAGACGATAACCGTTCACTACATCATAAAACGATAACGTTCACTACATTTGGATCTTATTCACATCAGACGACAACCGTTCACTACATTTGGATCTTATTCACACATCGGACGATAAACGTCACACACGACAGTTTGTTGCTTTTATAAATCAGGAATCCTAACATTGTCTATTGTTTCCATATAATTTCTGACACAAAAGGGGTGGGGCATCGTTGGAAAAGAAAAAGCCCAAAATCAAAATAAAACAAAACAACAAACCGTTACAAAACAACAAAGTAGACAACTGTTAAGAAAAGGGTGGGGCAGTCTTCAATACACAACTGTTAAGAAAGGTGGGGCAGTCTTCAATACACAACTGTTAAGAAAGGGGTGGGGCCAGTCTTCAATACACAACTAGTAAGAAAGAAAGGGGTGGGGCAGTCTTCAATACACAACTGTTAAGAAAGGGTGGGGCAGTCTTCAATACACAACTGTTAAGAAAGGGGTGGGGCAGTCTTCAATACACAACTGTTAAGAAAGGGGTGGGGCAGTCTTCAATACACAACTGTTAAGAAAGGGGTGGGGCAGTGTTCAATACACAACTTTAAGAAAGGGGTGGGGCAGTCTTCAATACAATTAGACCAAAATAAAATATACCTCTGAAAATCTAAAACCAACAAAACGAAACACAATAAAGACATAAATAAACAAATAAATAAACACAAATAACATATGGTGCAAACACAAACCCGGCACATCCGTAATCGGATCAGAATAGGATGCCAGACAAAGGCTGAGTTTGTTTTAAATTTGACATAGATTTCTCATCCTGTTACACACCAGCTTGCACAGTGTCCATTGCTTCTTTGGTTGTTTGCTTTTTAATTCATTTGATTTCATTTCAAATCCTAGTCTGGGTCAATTATCTCTGATCATGGAGATTTATAATTAAATGGTACATGAAATGGTACATGAAATGATACATAGTAATATGTCAATGTGAAACTTATCCATCATCGAATCCATTTTGTCCCTGTATCCGTCCGAACCGGGGGGGGGGAGAGAGACCTTGTGGGTCTAGAGACAAGGTGTCGGCTTCTCAACCTCAACGTTGTGAGACTCGGTAGTCTAGAGACAAGATGTCGCTTGTCAACAACGTTGTGAGGGAGAGAGACTCCGGTAGGTGTCGGCTTGTCTAGAGACAAGGTGTCGGCTTCTCAACCTCAACGTTGTGAGACTCGGTAGTCTAGGAGACAAGGTGTCGGCTTCTCCAACCTCAACGTTGTGAGACTCGGTAGTCTAGAGACAAGGTGTCGGCTTCTCAACCTCAACGTTGTGAGACTCGGTAGTCTAGAGACAAGGTGTCGGCTTGTCAACCTCAAGTCAACCTCTAACGTTGTGAGACTCGGTAGTCTAGAGAGACGAGGTGTCGGCTTGTCAACCTCAACGTTGTGAGACTCGGTAGTCTAGAGACGAGGTGTCGGCTTCTCAACCTCAACGTTGTGGGTTCAGGCTCCGGCAGGTTGCAATCAGGTTTTCTTGAGTATACACCCCCCTCCTCCTCCCCCCGGTTCAGGCAGGTATATCGACACCAAGTCCCATAGGAGATGATAAAAGGAGGTCTCGTGTGCATATCACAACACTCGGTGCACGTTAAAGATCCCTTGGTTGTTTACATGGCAGTCCGGGCAACTTATAACCCACCTAGATCACCTCAGTTGGGGATGTGGGTAAAATAAAATTAATATACTCAAAATCAAAACCCTGTATCAGTCTGTACGGCCATTCCATCTGTCACATTCCCTCATAAGTAACATTATGAATCAATCGATACATCAATTACCGTACTCATCCCACCTAATTCGTCTGCCATCATATCGATACATCAATTACCGTACTCATCCACCTATCATATCAGTTACTGCCATCGTATCGATACATCAGTTACCGTACTCATCCATCTAATTCGTCTGCCATCGTATCGATACATCAGTTACCATCCATCTAATTCGTCTGCCATCACGATACATCAATTCACTCCATCGCCATCGATACATCAGTTACTGTACTCATCCACCTAATTCGCCTGCCATCGTATCGATACATCAGTTACCGTACTCATCCACCTAATTCGCCTGCCATCGTATCGATACATCAGTTACCGTACTCATCCACCTAATTCGCCTGCCATCGTATCGATACATCAGTTACCGTACTCATCCACCTAATTCGCCTGCCATCATATCGATACATCAATTACCGTACTCATCCACCTAATTCGATACCTGTACTCATCCACCATCATATCGATACATCAATTACCGTACTCATCCACCTAATTCGCCTGCCATCGTATCGATACATCAGTTACCGTACTCATCCACCTAATTCGCCTGCGATACATCGTTATCGATACATCAATCGATACCGTACTCATCCACCTAATTCGCCTGCCATCGTATCGATACATCAATTACCGTACTCATCCACCTAATTCGCCTGCCATCACGTTTGATGTACAGTCGTGTACATTGTGACTCTTTTCGTCTGTTGCTGGTCTGACGTTATTGATTACATTCCTAATCATATCTAAACATTTCGCAAACTCCTAATCATATCGAAACATTTACCTTATTGTGCCTTTGTTTGCGAGGCTTTTAAGAAATGCACAAGAGAGACGACGTACAAAAAGATTTTTGCTGATTTAAAACAAACAAAAAAAGAAAAAAAAAAGAAAAAGAAAAAAATAGAAAGAAAGAAAGAAAAAGAAAAGAAGAGGAAAACATGAATAACATTATTGATGGCTGCAACACAGCGAACAACAGACACTATGAAGATTTCCTCCTTATTCTTTTCCCCTTTACAATCTCTTTTTGTTCTTTCGACTTTTGTTTGTTTGTTTGTCCCCAATTCATCTATTGCTGTTCTGTTGGTTTTATCGTCCACTATATCCAATAAGGAGACGGATGAAATACCTACTTGTTTTCGTGGCTTCAAAGCGACAAACTAAAAATATAAACAAAAGAAAATAGAAAGAAAAACCAATTGAAATTTACGTGACAAAATTTCGTTCTTAAAATTGGCCTAAACGACCACCTGCTGTTGGATTATTATGTCTATACTGAACACAAACAAACAAACAAACACACAAACAAACAAAACACACAATCACAATCAAACTATCAAATGAATGGAATTTAAATCACTTGCGGGTTTTCTTTTGTGTAGGCTGTTCACATCCATCATAATTACATGTGACGTGCGGTGATCTGGGTATTTGAGTTGCAGTCCCTAACCACTTGAAACGGTATCGTATGCTTTTGAAACCTGCCATTGCTATCATGGCTACACCCGAATTTCAGAGTAGCGTACGCGGGACAATGATTTCATCCATTTCCGGTATTCGTACGCGCAGGTCTAAGCTACCTCAAAGCAGGGATTATGTCGTATGCACAGAGTAATCCATGAGA
>JAXRKP010000472.1:5000-150000 GCA_037039925.1 Doris montereyensis
TTGAAGGAACTTTACTCATGTTATAGAAACCAGGATATGTCCTGACTAGAAGTAACTTTACTACTCATGTTATAGAAACCAGGATAAGTCCTGACTTGAAGTAACTTTACTACTCATGTTATAGAAACCAGGATAAGTCCTGACTTGAAGTAACTTTACTACTCATGTTATAGAAACCAGGATAAGTCCTGACTTGAAGTAACTTTACTGCTCATGTTATAGAAACCAGGATAAGTCCTGACTTGAAGTAACTTTACTACTCATGTTATAGAAACCAGGATAAGTCCTGACTTGAAGGAACTTTACTCATGTTATAGAAACCAGGATAAGTCCTGACTTGAAGTAACTTTACTCATGTTATAGAAACCAGGATAAGTCCTGACTAGAAGTAACTTTACTCATGTTATAGAAAGCAGGATAAGTCCTGACTAGAAGGAACTTTACTCATGTTATAGAAACCAGGATAAGTCCTGACTAGAAGGAACTTTACTACTCATGTTATAGAAACCAGGATAAGTCCTGACTTGAAGTAACTTTACTACTCATGTTATAGAAACCAGGATAAGTCCTGACTTGAAGTAACTTTACTACTCATGTTATAGAAACCAGGATAAGTCCTGACTTGAAGTAACTTTACTGCTCATGTTATAGAAACCAGGATAAGTCCTGACTTGAAGTAACTTTACTACTCATGTTATAGAAACCAGGATAAGTCCTGACTTGAAGGAACTTTACTCATGTTATAGAAACCAGGATATGTCCTGACTTAGAGGAACTTTACTCATGTTATAAAAACCAGGATAAGTCTGACTAGAAGTAACTTTACTCATGTTATAGAAACCAGGATATGTCCTGACTTGAAGGAACTTTACTCATGTTATAGAAACCAGGATAAGTCCTGACCAGGAAGGAACTTACTACTCATGTTATAGAAACCAGGATATGTCCTGACTTGAAGGAACTTTACTCATGTTATAGAAACCAGGATATGTCCTGACTTGAAGGAACTTTACTCATGTTATAGAAACCAGGATATGTCCTGACTTGGAAGGAACTTATACTCATGTTATAGAAACCAGGATATGTCCTGACTAGAAGGAACTTTACTCATGTTATAGAAACCAGGATATGTCTGACTAGAAGGAACTTTACTCATGTTATAGAAACCAGGATAAGTCCTGACTAGAAGGAACTTTACTCATGTTATAGAAACCAGGATAAGTCCTGACTTGAAGGAACTTTAACATTAAATCATTAAATACTACACGAAATATTGAAACATGTGACAGGAAGAGAAACAAAATACGAAACAGGAAGAGAAACAAAATAGGAAAGAAGAAGACAAACAAAATAGGAAACAGGAAGAGTGATGACAGGTAAAAAGACAAAACCAAAGGACACAGTGTCTGTCAGTCAATTTGCATTTATTCATGGGCCAAATAAAAAACATATTCAATAGAAGCGCATAATTTATTAATGTCAGTTTATCACAATGTCATCATAGGACCGTCTCTACACATGTAATAGGCACAAATAGACAAATGCATTATTGTTTTCTCCATAAACAATTTCATATAACAATAATATCACTGCCATCAGAGATGTATTTCTTATCAAAATGTCTATATAAATGGATTATTTAAAAATTGATATCAGTAAGACTGAAATCTTAACAAATTCGAGGCCAAATATGAATCTGTGAAAAAAACAAAACATAAACGCATCAGGGAATGTAGACAAATGCATATCAGTTAAATCAGTAGACTATATTTTGATACAAATTCAAATATAAATTCACAGATAATCTTGTTTAAATTATCTTTTTAAAAACATTCACTGAGAGTTAAAATGAAAGCTTGGCGAGATAGTTATTCATGAATGAAATATGTGAAATGAAAACTCTCACAATTGTAATATATTATGTATTTTACAAACTAAAACATGACTATTGTTTGGCTTCACTGTAAATAGACAAAAGATGACACGAATATGTACATTGGGTAAAGTGGAATCACCTGTGGTTCATGTCTGATGTGAGGGAGCGCCAATACAAAATGGATCCTACATAATCAACCATGTTGACCAAAAAGAAGACTCAGTTCGAAGAAAAAAAGGAAACTTTTTTTCTCTGCAATAACATTAACCCATATCTTATCTTCTGCACGCACAACAGCCAAAGGGCAGACGGAAAATAATAACATTTTACGGTGTACATGTAAACGCAATGCACATAATATACATTTCTTGCATAGTGAACAAACTTGAACAGACTGTCGTGTGCTACACAAAACAATCATTGCTACACAAAACAATCATTGCTACACAAAACAATCATTGCTACACAAAACAGAAACCCCAGATTGGCTCCGGTTAGATAAAGAAGGCACAATGGACTTTATTTACATGGTCTCGAGGTTTCAAACTCAGGGCGTGTTTCCTGTAACTTACTCTCGTAATTTTATAAGACTCTGAGATCGATCTATTCGACTTATCATTTTATTTTCAATGAGTTTGATCTGAGACTTCAACTCATCCACTTCATCTTGCAATAGTCCCAAGCGATTGTACTTTTCGTAGTCCCAGCCAGATGATTTCAAATGTGATTTCAAGGTCATCATCATATTCGAGTACCAACGGACTTTACGTTTCAAAGATTTGTATTCGTCGCCAGTCTCGTTGAAAGTAGAGGTAATCGGTCGCAGACTGTTAAGTGTGAACACTTGTTTCAACTTCTCATTTCTTGAATTCAATGACATCGTCTGATCTTTCATAGCACTCTGGTTTCCGAGACACTGTTGGTTTTCGATTAAACGAAGGCTTTGACAGGACGGCTTCAGGATCACCAACTACGTCAGTATCCATTGCCCAAATATGTTTGTCTTTATGACACCTTAGGCCAGAATGCTGCAAAAAGATGTTGGTGCACATTTGGGGGTTCCATCCTGAACGATGGGGCATTTCAACGTGAAAGGGAAGCAATTCATTTCTCAAAAGCCCTCTCTTGCCTGAGGTGTTTTCATATCCTCCCCTTTGGCATTTGCAACACTCTTGCTGGCTGACACAATTGACTTCGTTTTCACTATCAACTGTCTCAATTGTGTCCCAAGGTCTATACGTCTGCTTTGCATCATCAGTTCTAACTTGGTCTACAAAGAAATAACCACAGTGTTGTGTTTGATAGTGTATACTCGTCTCATTGCGTGTGTGAGGTTTTCAAATAACAATACATGATTTTTGTCCTTGGGACAGTTTATTGGCCAGCGTGGAGCGGAAGTGGACATGTGTGTATGAGAACCAGTGTTCATAGGTCTAGAAATTTCATTTAAAGTTTTCAAAAACGGCGCCTTTATTATGTTGTTTTGCTTTAAATAAAACGTGTCACTATTGTCTATTTTCTGATGGCTGTTTTCATTGGACTTCTGCAAGTGATGTTCTGATGTCAATTTAGAGAGGATAAATCGTAAAGAATATTTTTGTCCTTGAAGCGTTTATCCATATTCCGTTCGCACAGGCCTTTAGGGATGTCCGTTTTTGTATCAGATTGCTTTCCATAGTAAGTTTTACCTTCAAGAATGTTTTATCAGATTGCTTTCCATAGTAAGTTCCACCTTCAAACATCAGCTTATGCAGACATTTTTTCAATCAATAAATTCTCGTATTGATTTCTTCAGGCAGAGAGCGCCCCAAATCATTGATGTCCTCGCCATTGTTTGCTTTCAACACATTAGGAGGTAAATACATTTGGATAGTTCGCTTTGGTCAAACAATAGTCAACAACTCATTGTCTTTACTTTTCTCATTTGTCGTCTGCTGGCTATTTTCATTACTGGAACTGGAATCTTGTGGACTTTGGTCTGTTCTGGTAGTCATGGAGACTGGTGCCAGCTGCTCCCCTCGACGATGTTGACGTGTTCATAGACCTGCCACCAGCAGTGATCATCCTCAGAATCAAACCCACTTCTCCGAACGCCGGTGGCACGTTGCAGCGAAACCGATCGGCGATTCGAACTCGCCTTGGTTTTTTACGCAGTGCCTGCCATTGAATCCGAGCACGTCACCGTCCTTTGATTTGTCTGTTGTTTGTGGTTTTGAATCTGATACGTCGCCGTCCTTTGATTTGTCTGTTGTTTGGGGTTTTGAATCCGATACATCGCCGTCCTTTGATTTGTCTGTTGTTTGTGGTTTTGAATCTGATACGTCGCCGTCCTTTGATTTGTCTGTTGTTTGTGGTTTTGAATCCGATACATCGCCGTCCTTTGATTTGTCTGTTGTTTGTGGTTTTGAATCTGATACGTCGCCGTCCTTTGATTTGTCTGTTGTTTGTGGTTTTGAATCCGATACGTCGCCGTCCTTTGATTTGTCTGTTGTTTGTGGTTTTGAATCTGATCGTCGCCGTCCTTTGATTTGTCTGTTGTTTGTGGTTTTGAATCTGATATCGCCGTCCTTTGATTTGTCTGTTGTTTGTGGTTTTGAATCTGATACGTCACCTTCCTTTGATTTGTCCGTTGTTTGTGGTTTTGAATCCTGATCTGTCGCCATCCTTTGTTTTGTCTGTTGCTTCTGGTTTAAATCCGATACGTCCTTCTGATTTGCCTCGTTGTTTGTGGTTTTGAATCTGATATGTCACTGTCCTTCAATTTGTCTGTTGTTTGTGGCTGTGAATCTGATACGTCACCTTCCTTTGATTTGTCCGTTGTTTGTGGCTGTGAATCCGATCGTCACCATCCTTTGTTTTTGTCTGTTGTTTGTGACTTTAAATCGATACATCACCTTCCTCTGATTTGTTCGTTGTTTGTGACTTTGAATCTGATGTCACTGTCCTTCAATTTGTCTGTTGTTTGTGACTTTGAATCTGATACGTCACTGTCCTTTGATTTGTCTGTTGTTTGTGACTTTGAATCTGATGCGTCACCTTCCTTTGATTTGTCTGTTGTTTGTGACTTTGAATCTGATACGTCACCTTCCTTTGATTTGTCTGTTGTTTGTGACTTTGAATCTGATGCATCACCTTCCTTTGATTTGTCTGTTGTTTGTGACTTTGAACCTGATACGTCACCTGTCCGTTGATTTGTCTGTTGTTTGTGACTTTGAATCTGATGCGTCACCTTCCTTTGATTTGTCTGTTGTTTGTGACTTTGAATCTGATACGTCACCTTCCTTGATTTGTCTGTTGTTTGTGACTTTGAATCTGATACGTCACCTTCCGTTGATTTGTCTGTTGTTTGTGACTTTGAATCTGATGCGTCACCTTCCTTTGATTTGTCTGTTGTTTGTGACTTTGAACCTGATACGTCACCCTTCGTTCATTTGTCTGTTGTTTGTGACTTTGAATCTGATCGTCACCTTCCTTTGATTTGTCTGTTGTTTGTGACTTTGAATCTGATACATATGTCACCTTCCTTTGATTTGTCTGTTGTTTGTGACTTTGAATCTGATACGTCACCTTCCTTCAATTTGTCTGCTGTTTGTGACTTTGAATCTGATGCGTCACCTTCCGTTGATTTGTCTGTTGTTTGTGACTTTGAATCTGATACGTCACCTGTCCTTTGATTTGTCTGTTGTTTGTGACTTTGAATCTGATACGTCACCTTCCTTTGATTTGTCTGTTGTTTGTGACTTTGAATCTGATACGTCACCTTCCTTTGATTTGTCTGTTGTTTGTGACTTTGAATCTGATACGTCACCTTCCTTTGATTTGTCTGTTGTTTGTGACTTTGAATCTGATATGTCACTGTCCTTTGATTTGTCTGTTGTTTGTGGCTTTTTGATATGTCACTGTCCTTTGATTTGTCCGTTGTTTGTGGCTTTGGTGCGATGTCACTGTCCTTTGATATGTCCGTTGTTTGTGGCTTTGGTTGCGATATGTCACTGTCCTTTGATATGTCCGCTGTTTGTGGCTTTGGTTGCGATATGTCACTGTCCTTTGATATGTCCGTTGTTTGTGGCTTTGGTTGTGATATGTCACTGTCCTTTGATATGTCCGTTGTTTGTGGCTTTGGTTGCAATATGTCACTGTCTTTTGATATGTCCGCTGTTTGTGGCTTTGGTTGCAATATGTCACTGTCCTTTGATATGTCCGTTGTTTGTGGCTTTGGTTGCAATATGTCACTGTCCTTTGATATGTCCGCTGTTTGTGGCTTTGGTTGCAATATGTCACTGTCCTTTGATATGTCTGTTTGTGGCTTTGGTTGCGATATGTCACTGTCCTTTGATATGTCCGCTGTTTGTGGCTTTAGTTGCGATATGTCACTGTCCTTTGATTTGTCTGTTGTTTGTGGCTTTGGTTGAGGATCAGCGGGACTATTTTGGTCATTTGTCAAATTACATGGTTTCCTTGTTCGCCAGGAGTATCTTCAGAGATAGGTTCATTTTCAAGACTTGGCTGATTGGTAGCTGAAATAGCTGTAGATCCAAGTGGCGCATCAGGTTTTACTTTTAGCGTGTCTGATTCCTCTTCGGTATTCATGCTCACGTCCTCTATCATTGGTGCATTTAGGTGTTTCTCCCTTTCTTGGTTTAACAAAACGTTTTCTGTAAATTGCTCTACTTCATTTGTTGTTGATGTTTCCTGTTGGCAAGAGCTGGATGTAATTTGTTCACCCTCACTGGCTATTTTATCCAAAGTGTTTGTATTTGTTCTTGGACACTGCTCTGTTTCATCGCTGACATCGTTGTCGATCTCCTTTAAAGTAGAACTGACAGTTGGTACACTTGGTTCTGTTTCATTCTGACCCATGTTATTATTTGTGATGTGCTCGGATTGAGTAACAGACTGACCTGTAGTTTCCTTTTCAATTGGCTGCTTCGTAGCGTTGGATCTATTCGAACTTGCAGGATTATTCAAAGGTTCATTCACTGTTATATGTTCTGCGTGATCCTCAGTGGCACTTGCTTGATTAACTCTTTCATTCTCTGTTGCCTTATTTGTTTTGTCATCTGTAGCACTGGTGAAATGATCCACGTTTTCAGTATTTGTTTTGCCATCACTATCTTTTGCTTGATGAGCTAATGTGGCGTTCTTTCTGGGGATTTCCCTAATGTCACCCTCTACTCCCTGAGTTTCGGTGCGAATTTTGACTGGTGTCTTTTCTGTTTTCTCATCTTTCAAATTGGTGGGCGCATTTCCTGTTTCTTCGCCTGTCTTTTTCATATCTGTTGGACACTGGGAAGGACTTACATTGGGGATTCCAGAGGTGTCCGTTTTCTTTCGGTCTTGTTCTTTTTAGCCAGTGTATCCCCGTGAAGAAGTTTCTCAGTTAAACGTTCGACGAGTTTAACTGTCGCCATTAGTCGATCAGCTCCGATTGGATTCTCAGTGAGATCTGTTTCATCTTCCATACTATGCATGATGGGTTGACATGCCTCTGAAGTATCTTGTGTTGTCTTCTCCTGAATTTCTACTTTCTCATTTTCTTCATTCTGTTCACGCTCTTGCAATTTCTTTGCAGCTTTTCTTTCTTCTTGCGTTGATTTTTGGTCAGCTTTGGGATTGAGAATCAATAGAGTGATCTGACTGACCCCAGGAGAACCTTGATTTTGAGACGCTAAGCCCGTTGTCTTTGAACGGGAATTGGTTTTGTTGCGCAGAGGCATTTTGTGAGGTCGCAGTTTTCACCTTAGGTCGTGCTCCAGTGCCGGCGAAATTATCTGAATCTCTTTGCTGAGAGTTTTGATTCTGTGAGTTTGATTGTTTCGCCTTGGGCCGTGCCCCTGTTCCAGCAAATTTGTCGTTTTGAGGATCTTTCTCGGGACTTTGATTGTTTAGCGGGGCACTTACTGTGACGCGAGGCAGTCTGGAAAAACATTCCCATCTGTTTGTCTCCCTTCGCCCTTCTGAGTGCGCATCTTTAACTTTGGAAAGAACGAGACGGGGTATGCCGTCACTTTCTGGAGAAGATTTGTCATTTTGGTCGTTGGCTTGAGACTTTCTTTGCTCTTCTTTGTTTTGGTAGTACTGTCCTAGACGAATTTTCTCTCGTTTGGACTTGAGCCTTTCAGATTGTGGTTTCTCCATTATCACTTCGCACTCCCCCAAGTGGAGTTGGAAGAAAGTCATAATCCGAATCAGAGTCACTCGATGTAAATTCAGAACTTTCGGTCTCTTCACTTTCTGAGAAACTACTGTCGCTGAGAAACAGATCTTCCTGAAGCAAATCGGGGAAATATTGACGAAGCATTGTCTCTTCCCTTTTCCGTCTCTCATTGAGCATTTTGTAGATACTTGAATCAATGTCAATGATGTCTGACCGATCACTGATGTCTTGAGTTGCCCCAGTAGAATAGAATACTGATTTAGTGAACTTGAATTTCGGCTTAGAAGATGGGACTTTGATTTCGATTGTTGGCATGATTACCAAACGTTTATCCACAAGTCTTTCCAATAAAGAATTTACAATCTCTCTGGGGTTCGTTCTCGTCTGGTCATCTTCTGGGTAATAGTATTTGTTATCAAGTGTCTTCTGCTTAAACATAGCGCCATAAGTTGTCATCCGGTTTTCATCTCCACACGTGACAACTGAAGAATAAATTAAAAAGAACATTTATGAGGGAAAAGGCCAAGAAAAATCAATTTCAATGATAATTGTATGTCAAACACAATGCAACCTTCAAAAAAAAACCCCAGTTGACAGTGATTGCTAAATTAGTCATAAAAATTGAACATTTTAGTGCGTTGAGCCAAAGTCAGTCATGTATCATGCCGACCGGTGGCGGTGATTATACTTCGTCACTTCTCTCTGTCGTCACTTTTCTCTTTGTCGTCATAAGCCCAAGATGAACAAAGACGAGACAAATACAAAGAATAGACAGAAAAAAATCTGGCTACCAAGGGGATTGAAACCACAACCTCTGCGTCGGCACCCATCACCTCGCCATGAAAAGAAAGCGCGCTACCAACCAAGCTAACTATACTCGACAGAGTTTGTGGGTTCGATCCCCTTTAATATTATTCAATGTCATTTTCTTCACTTTAAACATGCCCTCCCCTCACTGTTTGAGTAAACGACTAAAGAGACGTGACTTTTTGAGTACAGTTTGTTCTATTTTTATCAATTGGTCGCACAGACAAGTCATAAGTGAACAGCTAAGAAGCCAGACGGGATTTGATCAACTCAATGAAAATCAACTCCGTTCTAAAATAAATAACCATATCTTTGAATTCAGCGCCTCAAAATCAACAAAATCTTGTGTAAAAAAAGCGTGTTTCTTTTGCATTTAAGATTTACGTAATTAAAGTTATTCTTTATGCTGGTTGCTGAGATCTCAGATTCGCTCTCACAACCAGATTCACACTGCTAGACCCAAAGTCGTGCTGTTTATGTTTGTAATAGACACCGGTAAAAGAAACGACATGTCCGAACTACTCAAGTCATGGGGTCAAAAAGTCGTGCTGTTTACGTTTGTAATAGACACCGGTAAAAGAAACGACACGTCCGAACTACTCAAGTCATGGGGTCAAAGTCGTGCTGTTTACGTTTGTAATAGACACCGGTAAAAGAAACGACACGTCCGAACTACTCAAGTCATGGGGTCAAAAGTCGTGCTGTTTATGTTTGTAATAGACACCGGTAAACACGTCCGAACTACTCAAGTCATGGGGTCAAAAAGTCGTGCTGTTTACTCAAGTTTCAAAAGTCGTGCTGTTTACGTTTGTAATAGACACCGGTAAAAGAAACGACACGTCCGAACTACTCAAGTCATGGGGTCAAAAAGTCGTGCTGTTTATGTTTGTAATAGACACCGGTAAAAGAAAACGACAGTCCGAACTACTCAAGTCATGGGGTCAAAAGTCCTGTTTATGTTTGTAATAGACACTGGTAAAAGAAATGACACGTCCGAACTACTCAAGTCATGGGGTCAAAAAGTCGTGTGGGGAATGATTGGTGGATTAGTGCCAACAGTCCGTTGATCGTACGGACAAGTGATGAGTCATCAGTTGAGACGCCGGTCAGAGGCTATATAAAGTCATTGAAAATCAATGTTTAAAAAAGCAAAACAATCCACATTCAGCACTTAAAAATTAGCAAAGCCATCGCATAAAAACTAGCTTTTCTTTTGTATCTAAAATGTTAGTAAATGAATGCGGTTCTTTATTTTGGTCTCTGGGACCTGATACTCGCAAAATAAGATTCTCGTCACGAGATTTCCGCCGCTTGACTTCCGCCTTCGTGTTGTGTCTCGCAGGTAGACAACAAATGCTTAAGGTGAATCATGCCATGCTAAGCCCACAACTTTCTCTTGTCCTGTTTTGTTCATCTTAGAGAATATATTTCCTTATCAACATCTATTTTCATTAACTGCCTGTCTCCCTAATACCACTACCACTACCACCACCACCACTACCACTACCACTACCACTACTACTTATAATAAAGTTAATCTATATAGCGCCTTAAACCAAAGTCTCAGGGCACTTTACAATCACACATACAAACATACCGCACTCACCTGAAACAACTTTAAGAATGTCATAGATATTCTACTGATCTTTAAAAAAAACCTGTCTCCCTGCTGACGTAGCAGTTGTTCATACCTATTGCAGTGACCACCTACCTGGTGTCGGATCTTCCACAGGAAGCTGACCCTCAACCAGCCTCTGAATGACTACCATTGGTTGTGAGATAAGCTTCCGTCTGGCTCCGTTTACTCTGACTTCCACCTGAAACAGTTCAAAGATGCGATGTACAGCATTAAGTATATTACTATTACTATTACATTATATTTGACTACAATCAGATCTATGTCTCAAAACGAGCGAGAATACATTTTGATTTGAAAGTAGAACATTTTTTCTTCTTCAGGATGTAGAAAGCTCCTGTGGAGGAGGAAGGTCTATATTGTACAATCTTAAACAGGTTGATCACATCCATGCACATGACATAGCAAATATAACACATACAGATAAAATGTTCCAAAACACAGTTGAATCGGATCACAGGGAACGCACCACTTCAATGGTTCAAGACAAGGTTATTCTGACAAACTCTGACACATTTACGGCTTCAGGAGGCAGACTATTCCACAGATGAACAGTTGAAGAAAAGAAGGAGTCTTGTGTATTGTGTCCAAAAGAAGAAAAAGATTTACACAAACTTAACGAGAGTACATCTTAGATAATCTAAATTAAATCTGAACTCAATGTTAGGGAAAGGTTTGATTTAATTTCACCCGTATCCACACCATCCACAACAAACGTAATCTTGACTCTTTGGTAGGATTTTTAGTTTTGCCCGGATACTCTCTTGTAAACAGCCATGGTACCTTTAACGTGGACAGAGTGATATGATCTGCACACGGGGCATCCTATTCATCATCCAGTCTCTGATGAGACTGGGCATCATTCCAAGATGGGGGTGGAGGGAGGAAGGGATGTGGGGGGGGGTAGGTTTTAGGGCGACAAAAGAACTCAAGAAAATTGTTCATGAGTTTCCCAGTAGAATTTACTCGATTGAAAAAAATAGTTTTCATTTCTATCAGCTCAAAGTTTTAACTCTTACCTCTAATGTGTAAAAAAATAGTTTTCATTTCTATCAGCTCAAAGTTTTAACTCTTACCTCTAATGTGTAATATACTCGCACGAGGTCATGAAACGGGAATTCTGCATTGATGGTGGATGGTATGAAGTCCTTAATGGCCAGTTCAAAGGGGTATATGTATGTTCCGTTTCGATCGGTTGGCTCGGGTCGAATGTTTGGCACTGCACTGTGAATTGTCCGCCGTATGTAGTAGGTCTCCGCCTCGATGTCGACAGCCAGATGCTAGGTACAAAGGTCAAAGGATAATATGATCGGCATATCGCTGAATGAAATTAAACAC
The DNA here is from genome assembly GCA_037039925.1 of Doris montereyensis. NCBI lineage: Eukaryota > Metazoa > Mollusca > Gastropoda > Nudibranchia > Dorididae > Doris > Doris montereyensis. The sequence goes on from JAXRKP010000472.1 coordinate 16,815, forward strand.
AGATATCATTTAATGTTATGATCAGCTAATATCAAAAGTACAAGCGTGTGTTTGAGTAAAATGACAGTTAATGTCAAAACTACAAGTGTGTGTATGACTAGTATAAGTCAAATGACAGTTAATGACAAAATTACAAGTGTGTGTATGAGTCAAATGACAGTGAATGTCAAACTACAAGTGTGTGTTTGAGTCGAATGACAGTTAATGTCCAGTAAAAGTGTGTGTTTGAGTCAAATGACAGTTAATGTGAAAACTACAAATGTGTGTTTGAGTCGAATGACAGTTAATGACAAAACTACAAGTGTGTGTTTGAGTCGAATGACAGTTAATGACAAAACTACAAGTGTGTGTACGAGTAAAATGACAGTTAATGTCAAAACTACAAGTGTGTGTATGTGTCAAATGACAGTCAATGTCAAAACTACAAATGTATGTTTGAGTCAAATGACAGTTAATGTCAAAACTACAAGTGTATATATGTGTCAAATGACAGTTAATGTCAAAACTACAAGTGTGCGTATGAGTCGAATGACAGTTAATGTCAAAACTACAAGTGTGTGTTTGAGTCGAATGACAGTTAATGACAAAACTACAAGTGTGTATGAATCAAATGACAGTTAATGACAAAACTACAAGTGTGTGTATGAGTCACATGACAGTTAACGTCAAAACTACAAGTGTGTGTTTGAGTCGAATGACAGTTAATGTCAAAACTACAAGTGTGTGTTTGAGTCGAATGACAGTTAATGTCAAAACTACAAGTGTGTATATGTGTCAAATGACAGTTAATGTCAAAACTACAAGTGTGTGTTTGAGTCGAATGACAGTTAATGTCAAAACTACAAGAGTATGAGTCAAATGACAGTTAATGTCAAAACTACAAGTGTGTGTTTGAGTCGAATGACAGTTAATGTCAAAACTACAAATGTGTGTTTCAGTCGAATGACAGTTAATGACAAAACTAAAAGTATGTGTTTGAGTCGAATGACAGTTAATGTCAAAACTACAAGTGTGTATATGTGTCAAATGACAGTTAATGTCAAAACTACAAGTGTGTATATGTGTCAAATGACAGTTAATGTCAAAACTACAAGTGTGTGTTTGAGTCGAATGACAGTTAATGTCAAAACTACAAGTGTGTGTTTGAATCGAATGACAGTTAATGTCAAACTACAAGTGTGCATATGTGTCAAATGACAGTTAATGTCAAAACTACAAGTGTGTGTTTGAGTCGAATGACAGTTAATGTCAAAACTACAAATGTGTATGAATCAAATGACAGTTAATGACAAAACTACAAGTGTGTGTATGAGTCACATGACAGTTAACGTCAAAACTACAAGTGTGTGTTTGAGTCGAATGACAGTTAATGTCAAAACTACAAGTGTGTGTTTGAGTCGAATGACAGTTAATGTCAAAACTACAAGTGTGTGTTTCAGTCGAATGACAGTTAATGTCAAAACTACAAGAGTGTATGAGTCAAATGACAGTTAATGTCCTAAGTACAAGTGTGTGTTTGAGTCGAATGACAGTTAATGTCAAAACTACAAATGTGTGTTTCAAAATGACAGTTAATGACAAAACTAAAAGTATGTGTTTGAGTAGAATGACAGTTAATGTCAAAACTACAAATGTGTATATGTGTCAAATGACAGTTAATGTCAAAACTACAAGTGTGTGTATGTGTCAAATGACAGTTAATGTCAAAACTACAAATGTATGTTTGAGTCAAATGACAGTTAATGACAAAACTACAAGTGTGTTTTTTGAGTCGAATGACAGTTAATGTCAAAACTACAAGTGTGTATATGTGTCAAATGACAGTTAATGTCAAAACTACAAGTGTGTGTTTGAGTCGAATGACAGTTAATGTCAAAACTACAAATGTGTATGAGTCGAATGACAGTTAATGACAAAACTACAAGTGTGTGTTTGAGTCGAATGACAGTTAATGACAAAACTACAAGTGTGTATATGAGTCAAATGACAGTTAATGTCAAAACTACAAGTCTGTATATGAGTCAAATGACAGTTAATGTCAAAACTACAAGTGTGTATATGAGTCAAATGACAGTTAATGTCAAAACTACAAGTGTGTATATGAGTCAAATGACAGTTAATATCAAAACTACAAGTGTGTATATGTGTCAAATGACAGTTAATGTCAAAACTACAAGTGTGTGTATGAGTCGAATGACAGTTAATGTCAAAACTACAAATGTGTATGAGTCAAATGACAGTTAATAACAAAACTGCAAGTGTGTGTATGAGTCACATGACAGTTAATGTCAAAACTACAAGTGTGTGTATGAGTCAAATGACAGTTAATGTCAAAACTACAAGTGTGTGTATGAGTCAAATGACAGTTAATCATATGTCAGAACTACAAGTGTGTTTTTGAGTCGAATGACAGTTAATGTCAAAACTACAAGTGTGTATGAGTCAAATGACAGTTAATGACAAAACTACAAGTGTGTGTTTGAGTCGATTGACAGTTAATGTAAAAACTACAAGTGTGTGTTTGAGTCAAATGACAGCTAATGTCAAAACTACAAGTGTGTATGAGTCAAATGACAGTTAATGACAAAACTACAAGTGTGTATGAGTCAAATGACAGTTGATGACAAAAACTACAAGTGTGTATGAGTCAAATGACAGTTAATGTCAAAACTACAAGTGTGTATGAGTCAAATGACAGTTGATGTCAAAACTACAGGTGCGTACGAGTCAAATGACAATTGGTATAAAAAATACAAGTGTATATGAGTTACATAACAGCCTGTCCTTGTCAATTTACGTTGCAGGGGTTACGCTGCAGGAACTGGTATCATAAAGCTATCAGTTCCAATCCTGTTAATGTTAAAAAGTAAAGTTCCTTCAAGGCCGTTACAATCCATAGAGCCGGAGCTTATCCCGGTTTTCTATAGCGTGAGTGGAACAGGTGACAATAATCACCTCCTGGACAGGACGCTAGTCTGATCCAGGTCTTTACTCCCAAGCTGGTTTTTGTACCCATTTACATCTGGGTCTAGCGGAGAAAAAGTGCCTGCAGACCAAAAACCTTGACGGAGCTAAAGCTGCGCTGTTGTTGAGTCACTGAAATAATGGTGTATAGACTTATCAGACCAAAAGCTTAATTGGTATAGACTTATCAGACCAAAAGCTTAATTGGTATAGACTTATCAGACCAAAAGCTTAATTGGTATAGACTTATCAGACCAAAAGCTTAATTGGTATAGACTGATCAGATCAAAAGCTTTATTCGTATAGACTTATCAGACCAAAAGCTTAATTGGTATAGACTTATCAGACCAAAAGCTTAATTGGTATAGACTTATCAGACCAAAAGCTTAATTGGTATAGACTTATCAGACCAAAAGCTTAATTGGTATAGACTTATCAGACCAAAAGCTTAATTGGTATAGACTTATCAGACCAAAAGCTTAATTGGTATAGACTTATCAGACCAAAAGCTTAATTGGTATAGACTTATCAGACCAAAAGCTTAATTCTTATCAGATCCAAAAGCTTAAGCTTAATTGGTATAGACTTATCAGACCAAAAGCTTAATTGGTATAGATTTATCAGACCAAAAGCTTTATTGGTATAGACTTATCAGATCAAAAGCTTAATTGGTATAGACTTATCAGATCAAAAGCTTTAATTGGTATAGACTTATCAGACCAAAAGCTTTATTGGTATAGACTTATCAGATCAAAAGCTTAATTGGTATAGAGTTATCAGATCAAAAGTTTATTCGTATAGACTTATCAGACCAAAAGCTTTATTCGTATAGACTTATCAGATCAAAAAAAGCTTCGTATAGTATCAGACCAAAAGATTCGTATAGACTTATCAGACCAAAAAAAGCTTTATTCGTATAGACTTATCAGACCAAAAGCTTAATTGGTATAGACTTATCAGACCAAAAGCTTAATTGGTATAGACTTATCAGACCAAAAGCTTTATTCGTATAGACTTATCAGATCAAAAGCAGCGGCTTTATCACAAAGGTTGCCCACAGTTTGCTTCAAACTGCGATAAATAATCTGATATTTTTCGCAGCTCAAAGCTTGCAGTCCAACTGACCTCATTTCGTGATGATTGACAGTTTTCAGTTTTCGGTTAGCGGCAGTTGCTTTTGGTGTGAGCATTAGTGCTCTTTTGCTCAACAAAGCTCGTAGCTAGCTCAACAGAGCTCGTAGCTGACTCAACAGAGCTTGTAGCTGGCTCAACAGAGCTCGTAGCTGGCTCAACAGAGCTCGTGGCTAGCTCAACAGAGCTCGTAGCTAGCTCAACAGAGCTCGTAGCTGACTCAACAGAGCTTGTAGCTGGCTCAACAGAGCTCGTAGCTGGCTCAACAGAGCTCGTAGCTGGCTCAACAGAGCTCGTAGCTGGCTTAACAGAGCTCGTAGCTGGCTCAATAGCGTTTGGTCTGCACGTACCCTTATACTTGGGCCGGCTGAGGCCTGGAGTCATTGTATTGATCGCCGTTTCTGGGGCTCTCTCGAAGCTGCAGCATTCCGTACTCGTGTTAAAAGAGAAGACTGTGGTGTCATACATGTAGTTGAAAATAGAAGAATCTCTCCTTAAATATGCCGTGATGAAACTCATTTTTCTTCGAACGAATCGAGTAATTTTCTGTGGTTTCCTGCAAACGGATTAATATTTGTTACCTGGATAAGCTTTGGGTAAATCAAAAAGTCTTGCCCGATCCTTGTCATAGCGTATGGAACCATGATTCGGACCATTGGTGTGGAGGGTAATTCCAGCACGGATGAGGCAACTGTATCGTGACCTTGGATTTTGGAATATTGTCTTTATTTGGCAGACTCACATACCGACCTACAGCAAATGGGTCTCTGTGTCTGTCCTGGCGGAGATAAAATAAGGTAAATAGGGTAATAAAAAAGTGGATTTACATTGTACATTGTCTCCTACCCCTTGAATGTAGATTTGTGTTTCTTCCCCCAATTTATCATTTGTTTATCGCAATGAACCGCCTTTATCGTGGATCATAATATGATTGGTAATCTCAGCTCAGCAAGACAATAAAGGCAATAGTGTCGCCAAGGACAACGTTTGTTTTATTGTCATTTACCCCGTCCATCGCATGCGATAGTCTCAGGATGAATTTAGAGGAAACAATAAGATGAAAGATAATTGAAAAGATGAAAGTAAAGTAGTATGACCTACCAGTAGAGCCCACCGACTGCCCACCGCCCACCTAGAACAATGATCCATTCGGCAAAGGAGGAAGACAGCAAAGCTTTGACGGTAGTCGCAAACTGAGCGACACCAAAAACTCCTCCTCTCCCACCCGCACCCCCATTCAATCGTTTGTTTATTTCATTCAATTGAAATTTACCCCATCCACCATATGATATGATATCAGTGGGAATTTCAAATGAATTTCAAATGAATTTCAAATGAATTTCAAATGAATTTCAAATGAATTTCAAATCAATTTCAAATTAATTTAAAGATGAATTTCAAATGAATTTCAAATGAATTTCAAATGAATTTCAAATGAATTTCAAATGAATTTAAAGATGAAAGACACGTGAAAGAGTTAGAGGACAAGAGTAGGTCCTACCACCAGCCCCCGTCAAACATCTACACCAATCAAACTAAACAACTATCAGTTATAATTTTTATTCAAGATCTTAAAGAGCATTGCTTACTTGATTGAAAATTACTTACCTCGTCTACCATATATACAGTGATCTCAGCATGAATTAAAATTTGATTTTATTCACGTCTACAGTTTAGGTGATCCCAGAGTTTTGGTAGGGTTCTAAAAACATTTGCCCGGACTGCCTTGTGACCAGCCAAGGAATCTTTAACGTACACAAGAGTGTTGTGATTCGCAGACGCAACCTTCTTTTTAATCGTCTGTCTCCGATGGGACTAGATAGATGTCGACCCTCTTATCTGGACTAGGGTAAAAAAACTTGCGAATATTTGTTAACCGTTCGCGGGGCTTGAACCCACGACCTTCGGTTTGAGAGGCCGACTGCTTGCCTTTGGACTACTGAGTCTCCCAAATGAAAAACAAGCGAAAGGAAAGAAATAGGACCGACCAGTAGCACCGACCAGTAGCACCGACCAGTAGCACTGACCAGTAGCACCGACCAGTAGCACCGACCAGTAGCACCGACCAGTAGCACCCACCAGTAGCACCCACCAGTAGCACCCACCAGTAGCACCCACCAGTAGCACCGACCAGTAGCACCAGTAGCCGAGTAGCACCGATCAGTAGCACCGACCAGTAGCACCCACCAGTAGCACCCACCAGTAGCATCCACCAGTAGCACCGACCAGTAGCACCGACCAGTAGCATCCACCAGTAGCACCGACCAGTAGCACCCACCAGTAGCACAGATCAGTAGCACCCACCAGTAGCACCGATCAGTAGCACCGATCAGTAGCACCGATCAGTAGCACCGATCAGTAGCACCGACCAGTAGCACCGACCAGTAGCACCCACCAGTAGCACCCACCAGTAGCACCCACCAGTAGCACCGACCAGTAGCACCCACCAGTAGCACCCACCAGTAGCACCCACCAGTAGCACCCACCAGTAGCACCCACCAACCGCCCATTTTAAGGAGTAAACTGAAGAAATAACCCCTCCTCCCCGCCGGCCATCACTGGCCCTAAAATCATGAACGTAGATGTTAATCACGTGACCCAGTCGTCAAAACGGAAGTAGAGGAAAACACAACTTACTTTGGCAGCCATGGAAGTCAAGGCTGGTAAAGGTTGTACCGTAAAGATAGCCATGTCAAAGTAACGGATGAATTCTCTCCTGAAATTAGTGTAGTAGCATAAACAATGAACGATGATAAATATGTGATCAACCCTTCTTTGTTGTTTAAAACAAATAAAATCTCGTCTCTCCACTAATATAATACTCAATTTGCAAACAGTCAAAGGAAACGTTTAATGTTTTATCACTGTGTGGTGTGCTCAAAATAAGTACGAGTACTTTCAGTGTCTCCCACTTCCTGTTGCTCAACTGAAAAAGATTCATATCGACATAGTTCTCTTTATTTAATGTATGAATGAATACCTGGCTTGAGGAAGATGCTCATATCGTCAGAATGTAGGTTGGTATCTTTTGTAAGTAGTGGTTTGAAAAGGCCTTATAGTTCAGAAATAGGGATTCAAATTCAAATTCAAATAAACTTTATTCGTTCCGAGAGAAACTTTCCTTGGTTTGATGTAAAGTCAAGGAACTAGCACTGTCATAATTTTAATACCATTCTTCGTTATGTTTTTAGATATGGAACACACCGCACATTTAAGTCCTTAATTGGCACCTTACAAGTGAACAATAGATGATCTTGAGGTGATTTTAATTTTGCTAACTTCTTGGATCAGAACTGTTGAGGGAGGGGAGAGAGTGTTACCCAAGAAACTCCAGATAAATGTTCCAATCTGTTGATTCCCAAACCCACAAGTTTTTTGGTTGAGAGGCAGACAATGTACCTCTAGACCCCCCCCCCCTACAAGCATTCGATAATTTCATGTGTTTCATGACAGAAATGAAAGCTCAGACACCAACTTGCTTACCCGTCCATGAAGGAAAAACCCATCATAATCTTATAATACAACACGAAGTATCTCTATCGTTGAAGGTCTGGCGTTGGCTGGGATCACAAAGGCAAAGTGAAGTGTGTGGAAGCCAGGGGGAAGCTCTGGTTCCTCTCCTGCTTCTGAAATACAACGATGGTAGGATTTCAGCTTAGAGCATTGATACAATAAAATTGAAGTAAATATCATACTTAACAATTGAGCGTCACATGAGATAGTAGAATTTCAGTTCAGAGCATTGATACAATAAAATTGAAGTAGTTATCATACTTGTTTAGAGTTGAGCGTCACATGAGATAGTAGGATTTAAGCTCAGAGCATTGATACGGTAAAATTGAAGTAATTATCATACTTAAAGTTGAGTGGTAATTCACCAGGCGTAGAGCCCCAATTTTTTTCTTGGCTCACGGCATAATATGCCAGTTTGTCATTGTTTTCAACTTACTAGACATACGGCATAATATGCCAGTTTGTCATTGTTTTCAACTTACTAGACATACGGCATAATATGCCAGTTTGTCATTGTTTTCCATTTTACTAGACATACGGCATAATATGCCAGTTTGTTATTGTTTTCAACTTACTAGACATATGGCATAATATGCCAGTTTGTTATTGTTTTCAACTTACTAGACATACGGCATAATATGCCAGTTTGTTATTGTTTTCAACTTACTAGACATACGGCATAATATGCCAGTTTGTCATTGTTTTCAACTTACTAGACATACGGCATAATATGCCAGTTTGTCATTGTTTTCCATTTTACTAGACATATGGCATAATATGCCAGTTTGTTATTGTTTTCAACTTACTAGACATACGTCATAATATGCCACTTTGTCATTGTTTTCCATTTTACTAGACATATGGCATAATATGCCAGTTTGTTATTGTTTTCAACTTACTAGACATATGGCATAATATGCCAGTTTGTCATTGTTTTCAATTTTACTAGACATATGGCATAATATGCCAGTTTGTTATTGTTTTCAACTTACTAGACATATGGCATAATATGCCAGTTTGTCATTGTTTTCAGGTTTGTCATTGTTTTACTAGACATATGGCATAATGTGCAGGTTTGTCATTGTTTTCAACTTACTAGACATATGGCATAATGTGCAGGTTTGTCATTGTTTTCAACTTACTAGACATACGGCATAATATGCAGGTTTGTCATTGTTTTCAACTTACTAGACATATGGCATAATGTGCAGGTTTGTCATTGTTTTCAACTTACTAGACATACATGCCCAGGTTTGTCATTGTTTTCAACTTACTAGACATACGGCATAATGTGCAGGTTTGTCATTGTTTTCAACTTACTAGACATATGGCATAATGTGCCAGGTTTGTCATTGTTTTCAACTTACTAGACATCGGCATAATGTGCAGGTTTGTCATTGTTTTCAACTTACTAGACATATGGCATAATGTGCAGGTTTGTCATTACCAACTTACTAGACACTGGCATAATGTGCCAGTTTGTCATTGTTTTCAACTTACTAGACATACGGCATAATGTGCAGGTTTGTCATTGTTTTCAACTTACTAGACATACGGCATAATGTGCCAGTTTGTCATTGTTTTCAACTTACTAGACATACGGCATAATGTGCCAGTTTGTCATTGTTTTCAACTTACTAGACATACGGCATAATGTGCCAGTTTGTCATTGTTTTCAACTTACTAGACATACGGCATAATGTGCCAGTTTGTCATTGTTTTCAACTTACTAGACATACAGGCATAATGTGCAGTTTGTCATTGTTTTCAACACTAGACATACGGCATAATGTGCAGGTTTCTCATGGTTTTCAACTTACTAGACATACGGCATAATGTGCAGGTTTGTCATTGTTTTCAACTTACTAGACATATGGCATAATGTGCAGGTTTGTCATTGTTTTCAACTTACTAGACATACGGCATAATGTGCAGGTTTGTCATTGTTTTCAACTTACTAGACATATGGCATAAGCAGGTTTGTCTGTTTTCAACTTACTAGACATATGGCATAATGTGCAGGTTTGTCATTGTTTTCAACACTAGACATACGGCATAATGCAGACGTCATTGTTTTCAACTTACTAGACATAGACATAAGCAGGTTTGTCATTGTTTTCAACTTAAGACATACGGCATAATGTGCCATTGTCATTGTTTTCAACTTACTAGACATACGGCATAAGTCCAGTTTGTCATTGTTTTCAACTTACTAGACATATGGCATAAGAGTTTGTCATTGCAAGCTTACGGCATAATATGCCAGTTTGTCATTGTTTTCAACTTACTAGACATACGGCATAATGTGCAGGTTTGTCATTGTTTTCAACTTACTAGACATATGGCATAATGTGCAGTTTGTCATTGTTTTCAACTTACTAGACATACGGCATAACAGGTTTGTCATTGTTTTCAACTTACTAGACATATGGCATAATGTGCAGGTTTGTCATTGTTTTCAACTTACTAGGTGGCATAATGTGAGTTTGTCATTGTTTTCAACTTACTAGACATACGGCATAACATATTGTTTTCAACGTCTAGACATACGGCATAATGTGCCAGTTTGTCATTGTTTTCAACTACTAGACATACATAATGTGCCAGTTTGTCATTGTTTTCAACTTACTAGACATACGGCATAATGTGCCAGTTTGTCATTGTTTTCAACTTACTAGACATACGGGCATAATGTGCCAGTTTGTCATTGTTTTCTACAACTACGGTACACGGCATAATGTGCCAGTTTGTCATTGTTTTCAACTTACTAGACATACGGCATAATGTGCCGGTTTCTCATAGTTTTCAACTTACTAGACATATGGCATAATGTGCAGGTTTGTCATTGTTTTCAACTTACTAGACATATGGCATAATGTGCAGGTTTGTCATTGTTTTCAACTTACTAGACATATGGCATAATGTGCAGGTTTGTCATTGACGTCTAGACAAGTGGCTAATGTGCAGGTTTGTCATTGTTTTCAACTTACTAGACATATGGTCTGCCAGTTTGTCATTGTTTTCAACTTACTAGACATACGGCATAATGTAGAGTTTGTCATTGTTTTCAACTTACTAGACATACGGCATAATGTGCCAGTTAGACGTTTTCTAGACATATGGCATAATGTGCCAGTTTGTCATTGTTTTCAACTTATAGACATACGGCATAATGTGCCAGTTTGTCATTGTTTTCAAACATTAGACATACGGCATAATGTGCCAGTTTGCATTGTTTTCAAGCTAGACATACGGCATAATGCCAGGTTTGTCATTGTTTTCAACTTACTAGACATACGGCATAATGTGCCGGTTTCTCATGGTTTCAACTGCTAGCTACGGCATAATGTGCAGGTTTGTCATTGAGATCTGACAACGGCATAACGGTCTCATGGTTTTCCAGATTTTGACGGGTAGCTGACAGAAAGGTCTGCAAAACACAGACGTCTACAAACTGGAAATCGAATTTGGAGCTCCTGGGCAGCAGGCAGACGCTCTACCGACTGAGCAAGCTACAGCGTCTACATAGACGTCTGCAAGCTACGGTACATAGACGTCTGCAAGCTACGGTACACAGACGTCTGCAATCTACGGTACATAGACGTCTGCAAGCTACGGAGCTACGGTACATAGACGTCTACAAGCTACAGTATACATAGAGGTCTACAAGCTACGGTACATAGACGTCTGCAAGCTACGGAGCTACGGTACACAGACGTCTGCAAGCTACGGTAGACAGACGTCTGCAAGCTAAGTACATAGACGTCTGCAAGCTACGGTACACACAGACGTCTGCAAGCTACGGTACATGCAAGCTACGGAGCTACGGTACATAGACGTCTGCAAGCTACGGTACATAGAGTACATCTACAAGCTACGGTACATAGACGTCTACAAGCTACGGACGCACATAGACGTCTGAAATCCTGCAAGATACGGTACATATACGTCTGCAAGCTACGGTACATAGACGTCTGCAAGATACGGTACACAGACGTCTGCAAGCTACGGTACACAGAGGTCTACAAGCTACGGTACATAGACGTCTACAGGCTACGGTACATAGACGTCTACAAGCTCCACATAGACGCCTACAAGCGGTTACATAGACGTCTACAAGCTACTTACATAGACGTCTACAAGCTACGGTACACGGTACATAGAGTATATAGAGGTCTACAAGCTACGGTACATAGACGTCTACAAGCTACGGTACACAGACGTCTACAAGCTACGGTACACAGGCGTCTACAAGCTACGGTACATAGAGGTCTACAAGCTACGGTACATAGACCCGGTACATAGAGATCTACAAGCTACGGTACATAGAGGTCTACAAGCTCACGGTACATAGACGCCTACAAGCTACTGCACATAGAGGTCTACAAGCCACGGTACATATCTACAGGCTACGTACATAGACCAAGCTTCGGTACATAGACGTCTACAAGCTACGGTACATAGATCTACAAGCTACGGTACAACACAAGCTAGTATATAGAGGTCTACAAGCACGGTACATAGACGTCACCGTGACACGCCTCTAGGACACCATCTACAAGCCGGTACATAGAGGTCTACAAGCTGGTACATAGAGGTCTACAAGCTACGGTACATAGAGGTCTACAAGCTACGGTACATAGAGATCTACAAGCTACGGTACATAGAGGTCACAAGCTACGGTACATAGACGTCTCCACAAGCTACGGTACGTCTGAAATCCCAGGATACAACACTGCTTAATAAATAGAAAGACGAGAGGAGAGTCCGGAAGATACGCTCTATGTGATTCCCCCTCCACCTGTCACATCTGCACCTTGTGTGGCAATGGCAGGGGACCTCGACAGTCTCACCAGCCACCGACCATCTTGCTCCAGCTGCAGCACCGTGAACCCCTAGGGCACCATATCCACCGTGAACCTCTAGGGTGCCATATCCACCGTGAACCTCTAGGGTGCCATATCCACCGTGAACTCCTAGGACACCATATCCACCGTGAACCTCTAGGACACCATATCCACCGTGAACCTCTAGGGCACCATATCCACCGTGAACCTCTAGGGCACCATATCCACCGTGAACTCCTAGGACACCATATCCACCGTGAACCTCCAGGACACCATATCCACCGTGAACTCCTAGGACACCATATCCACCGTGAACCTCTAGGGTGCCATATCCACCGTGAACCTCTAGGGTGCCATATCCACCGTGAACTCCTAGGACACCATATCCACCGTGAACCTCTAGGACACCATATCCACCGTGAACCTCTAGGACACCATATCCACCGTGAACTCTAGGACACCATATCCACCGTGAACCTCTAGGGTGCCATATCCACCGTGAACTCTAGGGCGCCATATCCACCGTGAACCTCTAGGACACCATATCCACCGTGAACCTCTAGGACACCATATCCACCGTGAACCTCTAGGGCACCATATCCACCGTAAACCCCTAGGACACCATATCCACTGTGAACCTCTAGGACACCATATCCACTGTGAACCTCCAGGACACCATATCCACCGTGAACTCCTAGGACACCATATCCACCGTAAACCCCTAGGACACCATATCCACTGTGAACCTCTAGGACACCATATCCACCGTGAACCTCTAGGGCACCATATCCACCGTGAACCTCTAGGGCACCATATCCACCGTGAACCTCTAGGGCACCATATCCACCGTGAACCTCTAGGGTGCCATATCCATATCCACCGTGAACCTCATATCCAGGGTAGGACACCATATCCACCGTAGGAACTGAACCTAGGACACCATATCCACCGTGAACCTCTAGGACACCATATCCACCGTGAACCTCTAGGACACCATATCCACCGTGAACCTCTAGGGTGCCGTGAACCTCTATATCCACCGTGAACCTCTAGGGCGCCATATCCACCGTGAACCTCTAGGACACCATATCCACCGTGAACCTCTAGGACACCATATCCACCGTGAACCTCTAGGGCACCATATCCACCGTGAACTCCTAGGACACCATATCCACCGTGAACCTCCAGGACACCATATCCACCGTGAACTCCTAGGACACCATATCCACCGTGAACCTCTAGGACACCATATCCACCGTGAACCTCTAGGGCACCATATCCACCGTGAACCCCTAGGGCACCATATCCACCGTGAACCTCCAGGGCGCCATATTCACCGTGAACCTCTAGGACACCATATCCACAGGACACCATATCCACCGTGAACCTCTAGTGTGCCATATCCACCGTAAAGCCCTAGGACACCATATCCACCGTGATCCTCTAGGACACCATATCCACCGTGATCCTCTAGGACACCATATCCACAGGACACCATATCCACCGTAAACCCCTAGGGCACCATATCCACCGTAAACCTCTAGGACACCATATCCACCGTGAAACCCCTAGGGCACCATATCCACCGTAAACCTCTAGGACACCATATCCACAGGACACCATATCCACCGTAAAACCCCTAGGGCACCATATCCACCGTGAACCTCTAGGATACCATATCCACCGTGAACCTCTAAGGCGCTATATCCACCATGAACCTCTAGGACACCATATCCACCGTGAATCACTAGGGTGCCATATCCACCGTAAACCCCTAGGGTACCATATCCACCTTAAAGCCCTAGGGCACCATAATATCCACCGTAAACCCCTAGGGCACCATATCCACCGTGAACCTCTAGGGCGCCATATCCACCGTGAACCTCTAGGGTGCCATATCCACCGTAAACCTCTAGGGTGCCATATCCACCGTGAACCTCTAGGGTGCCATATCCACCGTAAACCCCTAAGGCACCATATCCACCGTAAAGCCCTAGGGTGCCATACCCACTGTAAACCCCTAGGGCACCATATCCACCGTAAACCCCTAGGGCGCCATATCCACCGTGAACCTCTAGGGCGCCATATCCACCGTGAACCTCTAGGGTGCCATATCCACCGTAAACCTCTAGGATGCCATATCCACCGTGAACCTCTAGGACACCATATCCACCGTAAAGCCCTAGGGTGCCATATCCACCGTAAATCTCTAGGATGCCATATCCACCGTGAACCTCTAGGGCACCATATCCACCGTAAACCTCTAGGGCGCCATATCCACCGTAAACCCCTAGGGCACCATATCCACCGTAAACCCCTAGGGCGCCATATCCACCGTAAAGCCCTAGGGCACCATATCCACCGTAAAGCCCTAGGGCGCCATATCCACCGTAAAGCCCTAGGGCACCATATCCACCGTAAACCCCTAGGGCACCATATCCACCGTAAACCCCTAGGGCACCATATCCACCGTAAACCCCTAGGACACCATATCCACCGTAAACCCCTAGGACACCATATCCACCGTAAACCCCTAGGGTGCCATATCCACTGTAAAGCCCTAGGGCGCCATATCCACAGGGGACAACTTAACTACATCCCAGTAAATGAACTGAACGCATTTTATTATCCACGAAGGAATTGTAACAATGAATACATGCAACGTAGAATATGTATAAATTACAAATGCTATGAAACATTTAATTGTACATTACGAGTATTTCATTAATTTTAGCATGATGATGTAAAATGATGTAACACAATTATCATGGATCAATATAAACATGAAAATGACAACAACTTTCATCACCATCATCACCATCTTCATCATCATCATGATCATGCCAAGAATAGCAATGAAATTGAAAATTTTAAACCGGACAACAGGTTGACTTATTTAATATGCAAAGCAAGGAGAAGGAGAAACCACCTCCAACCTGCGACAGGCATTAACCATAGTAACCGTATTAACCGTAGTGCAGCCGCATTGGCCATAGTAACCGCATTGGCCACAGTAACTGCATTGGCCATAGTAACCGCATTGGCCATAGTAACCGCATTGACCATAATAGCCGCATTGACCATAGTAACCGCATTGACCATAGTAACCGCATTGACCGTAGTAAATGCATTGACCATGGTAACTGCATTGACCATAGTAACCGTATTTACCATAGTAACCGCATTGACCCTAGTGCATAGTAACCGTATTTACCATAGTAACCGCATTGACCATGGTAACCGCATTGACCATAGTAACCGTATTTACCATAGTAACCGCATTGACCCTAGTGCATAGTAACCGTATTAAACCGTATTGACCATTGTAACCATATTAACCATAGTAACTGTATTAACCATAGTAACCGCATTAACCAAAGTAACTTTATTGACCATAGTAACCGTATTAATCATAGTAACCGCATTGACCATAGTAACCCTATTGACCATAGTAACCGTATTAAGCATAGTAACCGTATTGACCATTGTAACCATAGTAACTGTATTAACCATAGTAACCGCATTAATCAAAGTAACCCTATTGACCATAGTAACCGTATTAATCATAGTAACCGCATTGACCATAGTAACCGCTTTGACCATAGTATCCGTATTAACCATAGTATCGTATTAACCATAGTATCCGTATTAACCATAGTATACGTATTCACTATAGTATCCGTATAAACCATAGTATCCGTATTTACCGTAATATCCGTATTAACCATAGTATCCGTAATAACCATAGTATCCATATTAACCATAGTAACCGCATTGACCATAGTAACCGTATTAATCATAGTATCCATATTAACCATAGTATCCATATTAACCATTATATCCATATTAACCATAGTAACCGTATTAACCATAGTATCAGATAACCATAGTAACCGCATTAACCATAGTATCCGTATTAACCATAGTATCCATATTAACCATAGTATCCGTATTAACCATAGTATCCGTATTAACCATAGTATCTGTATTAACCATAGTATCCGTATTAACCATAGTATCCGTATTAACCATATTAACCGTATTAACTATATTAACCGTATTAACCATAGTATCCGTATTAACCATAGTAACCGCATTAACCATAGTATCCGTATTAATCATAGTATCCATATTAACCATAGTATCCATATTAACCATAGTATCCGTATTAACCATAGTATCCATATTAACCATAGTATCTGTATTAACCATAGTATCCATATTAACTATATTAACCGTATTAACCATAGTATCCGTATTAATCATAGTATCCGTATTAACCATAGTAACCACATTGACCATAGTATCCGTATTAACCATAGTAACCGCATTAACCAATAACAAATTATTCCTTTTCAAGTTCTCTCTCACTCTGTCCTCCCTGTCTCTCTTTGTATTTGTCTCTCCTTGCATGTCTGTCACAGACTATTTCTCTCTCTCTCTCTCTCTCTCTCTCTCTCTCTCTCTCTCTCTCTCTCTCTCTCTCTCTCTCTCTCTCTCTCTCTCTCTCTCTCTCTCTCTCTCTCTCTCTCCGCGTGTCTCTGTTAGTGTGTCTATTTTTCTATCTCCACACCCCTCGCCCGCCGTCTGCATTTTTCTTCTATCCATCTCTTTGTTCAACTTTCTCCTTGCTAGAAAATGTTGACTGACAAACGTTTGGCACTTACTAGGCAACCAAGCCATGACGTCATCAGTGTAGACGAGTCTTTTGATAAACGTCTTGGTGTTGTTTTTGTTGCGTCTCACGTTAAATTCTCCATCGTACGGTTTGGTGCCTGGTTCAGTGTGAAACCTGCTGGTGTCCACTTCCAACATGGCCTGGCAGAAGAAGGTAATACCTGTGATAGAGAATGAAGAGAAAAGATAATTAATTACAATATGTGTACTTTCTGGCGTCCATTTCCAACATGGCCTGGCAGAAGAATGTAATACCTGGGATGGCGACTAAAGAGAGAAGATAATTAATTACAATGTGCGTACTTTCTGGTGTAGAAGAAGGTAATACCTGTGATGGAGAATGAAGAGAAAAGATAATTAATTACAATGTGCGTACTTTCTTGTGTTCAGTTCCAACATAGCTTGGCAGACGAAGATAGTAACTTTGATGGGAAATAAAGACATACGATAATTAATTACAATCTGTGTACTTTCTTTTCATCTATGTGCGCTGCAGAGGCATACCTTCTACGGACTGGATTCGACAATAGCGAAGACGCCACCCAAGCCAAACAGCCAATCAGTGTTCCCTTAGCTGCTTATAACGCGTACTTTTTTCCCAGCAATCCATGTGTATTCACTTACCCATCGATTTGAGTATGTATACCAGCGAGCTTTAATAACTTATTACCCTTCGAACTGCCCATTACATGTCAACATCCATCCTTTGGACTGCCCATTACATTTCAACATCCATCCTTTGGACTGCCCATTACATGTCAACATCCATCCTTTGGGCTGCCCATTACATTTCGACATCCATCCTTTGGACTGCCCATTAAATGTCAACATCCATCCTTTGGACTGCCCATTACATATCAACACTCATCCTTTGGGCTGCCCATTACATTTCGACATCCATCCTTTGGACTGCCCATTACATTTCGACATCCATCCTTTGGACTGCCCATTACATGTCAACATCCATCCTTTGGGCTGCCCATTACATTTCGACATCCATCCTTTGGACTGCCCATTACATGTCAACATCCATCCTTTGGGCTGCCCATTACATTTCAACATCCATCCTTTGGACTGCCTATTACATATCAACACCCATCCTTTGGACTGCCCATTACATGTCAACATTCATCCCTTGGATTGCCCATTACATGTTAACATCCATCCGTTCGACTGCCCATTACATGTCAACATCCCTCCTTTGGACTGCCCATTACATGTCAATATCCATCCTTTGGACTGCCCATTACATTTCAACATCCATCCGTTCGACTGCCCATCACATGTCAACATCCATCCTTTGGACTGCCCATTGCATGTCAACACCCATTCTTTGGACTGCCCATTGCATGTCAACATCCATCCTTTGGACTGCCCATACATGTCAATATCCATCCTTTGGACTGCCCATTACATGTCAACATCCATTCTTTGGACTGCCCATTACATTTCAACATCCATCCTTTGGACTGCCCATTACATGTCAACACCCATCCTTTGGACTGCCCATTACATGTCAACATCCATTCTTTGGACTGCCCATTACATGTCAACACCCATCCTTTGGACTGCCCATTACATGTCAACTTTGAACTACCCATTACATGTCACTACCTTTGAACTGCCCATTACATGTCACTACTTTGAACTACCCATTACCATACCTTTTGAACTACCCATTACATGTCACTACCTTTTGAACTACCCATTACATGTCACTACCTTTTGAACTGAACTACCCATTACATGTCACTACCTTTTGAACTACCTATCACATGTCACTACCTTTGAACTACCCATTACATGTCACTACCCTTTGAACTGCCCATTACATGTCACTACCTTTTGAACTACCCATTACATGTCTACCTTTTGAACTGCCCATTACATGTCACTACCTTTTGAACTACCCATTACATGTCACTACCCTTTGAACTACCCATTACATGTCACTACCTTTTTGAACTACCCATTACATGTCACTACCTTTTGAACTACCCATTACATGTCACTACCTTTTGAACTACCCATTACATGTCACTCTTTTAAACTACATTACATGTCACTTTGAACTACCCATTACATGAACTACCCATTACATGTCACTACCATTTGAATCACCCAGTACATGTCAACACCCTTTAAACTGTCCATTACATGTCAGTTGACGTCGGTACCCATTTGCACCTGGGTCTAGAGGGAAAAGCGTGTTAGATGTATTTCCGAAGGATTGCAACTTCGGACCTACGAGTAAAAGTAAGTCCCGTACTCAGGGTTAAAAGTAGGGTAATCAGGAATAGAGTTGTGTCCCGTACTCAGGGTTAAACGTAGGGTAATCAGGAATAGAGTTGTGTCCCGTACTCAGGGTTAACCTTAGGGTAATCAGGAATAGAGTTGTGTCCCATACCCAGGGTTAAGCTTAGGTTAATCAGGAATAGAGCTTTGTGTTTTTCTAGGGTTAAGGTAGGGTAATCAGGAAAAGAGTTGTGTCCCATTACTCAGGGTCAAGCGTAGGGTAATCAGGAATAGAGTTGTGTCCCATACTCAGGGTCGACAGCGGAGGGTAATCCAGGAAGGGAGTTGTGTCCCATACTCTTGGGTTAAACAGAGGGTAATCAGGACTGGGCTACTGTCCCTCTACAGGTAGTACTGAGGTCGAAGGAAAAATTCCTTATCTGAAGGAGAGCAAGGGTTAAGGGTAATCAGGAATAGAGTTGTGTCCCATACTCAGGGTTAAACTAAGGTAATCAGGAATAGGCATTCAGGGTTTTTTCTTCTTTTCCGGGATGCCTTGTAAGCAGCCAGGGATAGTAACGTGGACAGAGTGTTGTGATTTCCGTCATTACCTCCTTTTTATAGTCCGCCTGGATGGGACTAGTTACCCATTTCACTGCTACATGGACCAGGAGGGGGGAGAGGGAATTCTAAAAAACTCAGGCGTTTTCAACCGTCGGTGAACAGATCGCTCTTCCTCCTTTGGGCTACTGGCGCCGTGCCTACAGGTAGTACTGAGAAGTCGAACCCAAAAAATTCCTTATCTGAAGGCCAACAGCATAATCACTAAACTTTTGATTTAATTTTAGTACATCCACAACTAACTAGGGTGATCTCGGGGCATTTTGTATAGAACTTTTTCTTCTATTTCGGGATGCCTTGAAGAGACATTGACAGGGGATCTTTAACGTGGACAGAGTGTTGTGATGTGCACACGGGACCTCCTTTTTATGGTCCGTCTCCGATGGGACTAGGTGTCGATTCACCTACATGGACCAGGAGGGGTAGATTTTATTCTAAAAAACTCGGGAAACGTTTTCAACCGTCGGAGGGGTTTAAATCCACTTCCTCCTTTGGGTTGAGAGGCCGACACCGTGCCTCTGGACTACCAAGTGCCCCAATCACTAGACTACCGGCGCCACCAGTGATCAGGATTGACTTATTCCAGTACATGTAAAATCTAACTAGGCGCCACCATGACAGTAGCGTACTCAGTCTTTCTTCTATATCATAAACAGAAGAGACATTGAAATACTTCATTAAGAAGAGAGACATTGAAATACTTCATTAAGAAGAGAGACATTGAAATACTTCATTAAGAAGAGACATTGAAATACTTCATTAAGAAGAGAGACATTGAAATACTTCATTAAGAAGAGAGACATTGAAATACTTCATTAAGAAGAGAGACATTGAAATACTTCATTAAGAAGAGAGACATTGAAATACTTCATTAAGAAGAGACATTGAAATACTTCATTAGAAGAAAGACATTGAAATACTTCATTAAGAAGAGAGACATTGAAATACTTCATTAAGAAGAGAGACATTGAAATACTTCATTAAGAAGAAAGAGAGATTAAGAAGAGAGACATTGAAATACTTCATTAAGAAGAGAGACATTGAAATACTTCATTAGGAAGAGAGACATTGAAATACTTCATTAAGAGAGACACTGAAATACTTCATTGAAGATATTGAAATACTTCATTGAGAAAGAGACATTGAAATACTTCATTAAGAAGAGAGACATTGAAATACT
Source organism: Doris montereyensis (assembly GCA_037039925.1). NCBI lineage: Eukaryota > Metazoa > Mollusca > Gastropoda > Nudibranchia > Dorididae > Doris > Doris montereyensis. The sequence goes on from JAXRKP010000472.1 coordinate 37,983, forward strand.
TCATTAGGAAGAGAGACATTGAAATACTTCATTAAGAAGAGACATTGAAATACTTCATTAAGAAGAGAGACATTGAAATACTTCATTAAGAAGAAAGACATTGAAATACTTCATTAGGAAGAGAGACATTGAAATACTTCATTAAGAAGAGAGACATTGAAATACTTCATTAAGAAGAGAGACATTGAATTACTTCATTAAGAAGAAAGACATTGAAATTTATTACAGAACAGAAATACTTCATTAGAAGAGACATTGAAATACTTCATTAAGATGAGGCATTGAAATACTTCATAAGAAGAAAAAACATCAGGTCCAGGGTCTTGACATGGGTTTGACTTTTTGATTTGCCTTTGATTTGATTTGATTTGATTTGATTTACGCACATCCACAACTAAGGTGATATTGGTTTTTTTAAAAGGATTTTAAATTTTGCTCTGACTGCCCTGTAAACAACCAAGAGATCTTTAACGTGCACAGAGTGTTGGGATCTGCACATTCGACCTTCTTTTATTGTCATCTCCGATGGGACTAGGTGTCACCCACCTACCTGGACCAGGGGGTAGATTTTTCTCGAAGAAACTCGAGATTTTTTCCAACCCGAGGCAGGGCTCAAACCCACTACCTTTTGGTTGAGAGGCCGACAAGTTGCCTCTGGACTATCGAGTTCCCTTTGACTATGCAAACATTTAATGATAACAAGTATTTAAACGCAAAGCACACATACTTGTACAGGGAATTCCCACTTTGTTGGCTATTTGCACCGTTCCGTGCACCATATCTCCTGCCCTGAATACGGCTGGATAGATGGAAAAGGTCACGACAGCCGTGAAATAATTATCCTCGAATTGTTTCATCGTTTTCTCTGATTCGACTTTTGGTGTCTTCGCTCGCGGCCATCTTGGCGTTAATAAACTAGGTCCGAAGAATTCTCGTGGCGATTTTTTTGCCGATGGCGATTTTCCCCTTTTCCCTGACAAAGGGTGTGGTGTGCTTATCTTTGAATGATCCCAATGAAATCCAGGCGAAGAGGCAACTGAAGCGTCGACACCACCAACCGCACCAGCCCCCAAGTCCACATCGCCAAACAAATAGACCTCGTTGTGTGCTTGTGGCGATGCAGAGCTACCCTCTGTCGTTTGGGCATTCGACCTTGAAGGCTGAGTGTTTTCATGGACCTTCTCTTTCGTGGATGCGATCCCTTTGAGGGAGTAATCAAGAGGTTTATCCGATGAGAAAACGCTGTCTTCATCGTCATCGGCACGCTGAGTGTTTTCATGGACCTTCTCTTTCATGGATGCGATCCCTTTGAGGGAGTAATCAAGAGGTTTATCCGATGAGAAAACGCTGTCTTCATCGTCATCGGCACATTCTGATGGTTTTGGACTTGGATCACTGGGGTTTTGTTCATCTTCCTCATTTACTTTTTTTATTGACAGTTCTGTCTTTGATGTGTCAGCATCATCTGCGATTGAAGTGGTCGATGCCGACACAGTTTCTTTGTTGGTTGGCGGTTATTGTAGATGTTAAAGGAGAGTGGTCTGAGGGGACATCTGTTGGCGTTACCGAGTTTGATGCTGAGGCCATGTTAGAGCTACACAGTGTGTTTGAGTTATGTGGAGGTCATTCTAAAAGACACGTATACCAAAAATCTCATCAGTTGTTGAAGCTGAAATTAAAAAAAAGGAAAAATATTGGTGTTTTTGGGTCATTAAAGTTGATGGAATCTGAAGAAATTCAGTTACAATATCAAACAGGGTGTATTTTCTATATTGTGACAATGAAAAGAATAATCATTGCAATGGGAGTGAGATTTTGTACGCTGACGCGTTCTGTAGTACTATACAAATCCATTTATGAGGCATTGTAGCTGAACCATAGTGTTGTGAGTTGGTAATCACGACGACATGGTTCAAGCCCAACGGCTGGCATAAGTGTTTTTTTAACATTGTACTCTAGGAAGAATGATTCACTCTACTTTCCTCACTTGACTCCGATGTGAATGAGTACCCAGCTATAGGTAGAGAAAGATCTTGTCAGAGTATTAGTACGAAACGCCTAGCAGACTTGTGTACTGTATGCTCCCCTCGGAGTTGAGAGGGACTGAATGAAATGGCCTGCTGGGGGATAAATGATGTACAGTCGGTGAGCCTGCATTTGCGTGGGGATACGGACTATAAATTTATCGTTATCTTTTTATTTTTGTAAGCTAGTCAATGAAATATCGGCAAATTTCCATAAAAAGAAAAAACCCATTGAACATTTATCACCCACTTTAAAAGCTACTTGTAATGTCAATGTCTGCCATTGAATTGAACGTTTGTCATCCACTTTGGAACTACCTGTAATGTTAATGTCTACCATTGAATTGAACGTTTGTCATCCACTTTAAAAGCTCCCTGTAATGTTAATGTCTACCATTGAATTGAACGTTTGTCATCCACTTTGGAACTACCTGTAATGTTAATGTCTACCATTGAATTGAACGTTTGTCATCCACTTTGGAACTACCTGTAATGTTAATGTCTACCATTGAATTGAACGTTTGTCATCCACTTTGGAACTACCTGTAATGTTAATGTCTACCATTGAATTGAATTGTCATCCACTTTGGAACTACTGTAATGTTAATGTCTCCATTGAATTGAACATTTGTCAACTTTTACTTGTAATGTTAATGTCTATCATTGAATTGAACGTTTGTCATCCACTTTGGAACTACTTGTAATGTTAATGTCTACCATTGAATTGAACGTTTGACATCCACTTTGGAATTACTTGTAATGTCAATGTCTATCATTGAATTGAACGTTTGTTTGTACTTGTAATCCACTTTGAACGTTTGTCATCCAGAACTACTTGTAATGTTAATGTCTACCATTGAATTGAACGTTTGTCATCCACTTTGGAACTACTTGTAATGTCAATGTCTATCATTGAATTGAACGTTTGTCATCCACTTTGAAAGCTACCTGTAATGTTAGATAGTCATCTTCTTTGTCATCTTCTAACATCACATTGTGTGATGCCGGAGGTATTACTTAGATCTAGATTCTAAATATTTCTCGTTTGTTGTCTGACGAAGGGTTATACCCGGAACGTCACGTGTTTGTTCTGTCTTTATTAGTGGAGTTGTCACGTATTGTCATATTTCGCCTTTGACTTCACTCCACTGTGGCTCCTTCGTATTATTCACAACTATTTAGATAGTTCACATTGCCACATATCTCTGTTGTTGACGTTATTTATCTTTTTTGAATATTGCTAATATATCTAGATCTATAGTCATCTTCTTTGTCATCTTCTAACATCACATTGTGTGATGCCGGAGGTATTACTTAGATCTAGATTCTAAATATTTCTCGTTTGTTGTCTGACGAAGGGTTATACCCGAAAGGTCACGTGTTTGCTCTGTCTTTATTAGTGGAGTTGTCACTTACTGTCATATTTCGCCTGTAATGTTAATGTCTACCATTGAATTGAACGTTTGTCCCCCACTTTGAAAGCTTTACCATTGAATTGAACGTTTGTCATACTTACCTGTAATGTTAATGTCTACCATTGAATTGAACGTTTGTCATCCACTTTGGAAGCTACCTGTAATGTTAATGTCTACCATTGAATTGAACGTTTGTCATCCACTTTGAAAGCTACCTGTAATGTTAATGTCTATCATTGAATTGAACGTTTGTCATCCATTTTAAAAGCTACCTGTAATGTTAATGTCTATCATTGAATTGAACGTTTGTCATCCTTTAAAAGCTACTTGTAATTTGTCTACCATTGAATTGAACGTTTGTCATCCACTTTGGAACTACCTGTAATGTTAATGTCTACCATTGAATTGAACGTTTGTCATCCACTTTGGAAGCTACTTGTAATGTTAATGTCTACCATTGAATTGAACGTTTGTCATCCACTTTGGAGCTACCTGTAATGTTAATGTCTACCATTGAATTGAACGTTTGTCATCCACTTTAAAAGCTACTTGTAATGTTAATGTCTACCATTGAATTGAACGTTTGTCATCCACTTTAAAAGCTACCTGTAATGTTAATGTCTACCATTGAATTGAACGTTTGTCATCCACTTTGAAAGCTACCTGTAATGTTAATGTCTACCATTGAATTGAACGTTTGTCATCCACTTTGGAGCTACCAGTAATGTTAATGTCTACCATTGAATTGAACGTTTGTCATCCACTTTAAAAGCTACCTTCTAATGTTAATGTCTACCATTGAATTGAACGTTTGTCATCCACTTTGGAAGCTACCTGTAATGTTAATGTCTACCATTGAATTGAACGTTTGTCATCCACTTTAAAAGCTACTTGTAATGTTAATGTCTACCATTGAATTGAACGTTTGTCATCCTGTAATGTTAACTACCATTGAATTGAACGTTTGCCATCCAGCTACCTGTAATGTTAATGTCTACCATTGAATTGAACGTTTGTCATCCACTTTGGAACTACCTGTAATGTTAATGTCTACCATTGAATTGAACGTTTGTCATCCACTTTAAAACTACTTGTAATGTTAATGTCTACCATTGAATTGAACGTTTGTCATCCACTTTGGAACTACCTGTAATGTTAATGTCTACCATTAAATTGAACGTTTGTCATCCACTTTAAAAGCTACTTGTAATGTTAATGTCTACCATTGAATTGAACGTTTGTCATCCACTTTGGAACTACCAGTAATGTTAATGTCTACCATTGAATTGAACGTTTGTCATCCACTTTGGAACTACCTGTAATGTTAATGTCTACCATTAAATTGAACGTTTGTCATCCACTTTAAAAGCTACTTGTAATGTTAATGTCTACCATTGAATTGAACGTTTGTCATCCACTTTGAACTACCAGTAATGTTAATGTCTACCATTGAATTGAACGTTTGTCATCCACTTTGGAACTACCTGTAATGTTAATGTCTACCATTGAATTGAACGTTTGTCATCCACTTTGGAACTACCTGTAATGTCAATGTCTACCATTGAATTGAACGTTTGTCATCCACTTTGGAACTACCAGTAATGTTAATGTCTGCCATTGAACTACCAAGTCTGGGCTTGTTTGCTTGCTTGTGTCTGATGTTTGCTCGTACAATATATTCGGTGAGATCATTGTAAATAAAGAAGAAATAATAAGATTAAAGGTAAGTGAAAGAACGAAATGAAAAAACCCCCAGAAGAATGAGGATCTACCAGTTCCGCCCGCCAACAGCCCGCAAACCTGGGCTGTATATGAGTTGAAAGATGTCTTGATTTAAAATTAAAAATAAACACACAGCACAAAAACATGGACGTTAACTTGTGATTTAATAAACAACAAAAACTCTTTCTCAAGACTCGATTCTGTTCATAAATCAATTATTTCATTGTGTGCCATTCGGGTTCTAAGAGGAGTCAGGTACAATAATAAGGACAAAAAAAACAACAAAATCGCACCTGGCCCTTGTATTGGCCAACCTGACTAGATCTATGGGAATTCCCCCAAAGCAAGACCCAAGGAGACAACTAAAGGCGGCATCTTGTTGGGACTTTTGTTCCTTTGATTTTACTCACATCCACAGCTAAGGTGATCTCGGGGTTTTTTGGTAGGCATTTTTAATTTTTTATCCGGACTGCCCTGTAAACAGCCAAGCTATCTTTAACGTCCACAGAGAATTGTGATCTGCATATGGGACCTCCTTTTTATCATCCGACTCCGATGGGACTACATGTCAATTTTTTGTCAATCCACCTACCTGGACCAGGGGGTGGTAACTACGTAACATTCCCTCAAGGCCGCTTACAGCCTATAGAGCCCGGTTACTATAGCGTAAAGCGGAACAGGTAATAATAAGCACCTCCTGGACAGGACGCTAGTCTATGCAGATGTTTACTGTCAAGCTAGTGCTTATACCCATTTGCACCCAGGTCGAGTGGGGAAAGTACGCGTTGAATGTCTTTTCCAAGGAATACTACGTCGGAACTGGCTTGGCTAGAATGTGAACCCGGGGACTCAAGATCCCAAGTCTGGTAGCCTAACCACCGTCGCCACAAAGGGTGGGGGTGGGAGTGGGGGTTACTCGAAAAAACTCTAGCAAACTTTTCAACTGTCGGGGTTTGAACCCCTGACTATTTGGTTGAGATTTGGACCACTGAGTCCCCTGGCAGTCTCTTCAGTGAAATTATGGGGAAGGGGAGGGGTAGCCTAGGTAACCATTACGTAATGTTTATCCGTCAGACTTTCAGGCCCACAGCTCAAATTCAATACAAGAGGGAGAATGGTGTACACATGTTTAAGGAAGATTAGAAAGTAGATCCACGAAGCAGGGCACAGTTATTGTAATTGGACACTCTTCTTTCACATAAAACCCCCCACTGATAACACCGAGTAACCGTTGCATCTAACGATAAATAAAGCCGGATTTTAATTCAATTGTAAATTCAGACGCTCGTTAGTCCGTCAGTTAAAACAATGATAGGCTTCTAGTTCGCATCAAGTATGACACCTCTGATCTGGTCAAGAGGTATCGGCAATTCGGTAGTCTCAGAGACAAGTAGTCGGCCTATCAACCAAGAGGTCGTGGGTTCGATTCTCGGCAGGTTAAACAGTTTTCTCGACGTTTTTTTTCGAGTAAAACCTAACCCCTGATCCAGGTAGGTGGATCCACACCTAGTCTCACCAGATTTTGCTCGAAAAATCTCGAGAAAATTTGTCAACCATTGGCGTGGCTCGAACCAACTATCTTTTGGTTGCGAGACCGACATCTGCCCTGGACTACCGAGACTCCCATCTGATGAAAGAAAAAACAAACAAAACAAAAACAACAAGCAGAAAAACAGAGCCTGTTTTTGAGCCAGGCCCCTTCTAAAAAAATATTAAAGAATTTATCTGATGTAGATTCTAGTAGAACTTAAACTCTCAAGATATTTTGTCTGGCAAATCTTTCGAGTACATGTGCTTATTCATTTTATACATAGCACACTGTATGCTACTTAGCATTCCCACCAAGAGCAAGCACTCTCTTGTGACGTCACTAAACTACTTTTAAATTGCCTCAAAGTATTACTTATTGTCACACAAAAGTGGGTAATCTTGGTCTTAATTTTAATTGTTTGAAAACCCCAAACAAACCCAATAAATCAATGCGGCCCCGATTGAGGGGATGTTGGTTATTGTAAAGATATCTTCAGTCCTTTTTTGTTCTTTAGTGATTTCTGACACCAAACGAAGAGAAATCTCAAATCTAGAGCAAACAGGCCTGCCAACGTCAATACGTCATACTCACACGATATTTATTCCGTGAATTATATAAAATACGAAGCAACAACACCATTAAAAGATGATTACATTGATATCTAGTCCAACAAATCATACATCCTGGAAAGAAAGCACAGTAAAAATAAAATTAAATGCTGATTGATAAAAACCTTTGTGCTAAAACAAACGACACAAGTAAAAAGTAAAAATTGATCTGGTGCTGCTAGATCTAGATTCTAGATTCTAGATCTATCTCTTGCTGCACACACCGAATGAGTGATTCGTCGTGACCAAGTGTTCACCTTTCCACTGTTACGATTGGTCAATCAAAACATTTCAGTCTTTTTCTTCTTTCTTTCTTTCTTTCTTTCTTTTTTTATTTGTTGTGTTTTACTTCTCCCAAAAGCTTGTTCAAGTAAAATTATAATGATATGTGTGTCCCGTGTGTTGTGCTGTGTTGTGTTGTGCTGTTGTTTGAGGAATGTGCTCAAGGGTGTCAATAATAAAATTGCTGTTTGAAAGGAGATTTGAATTTCCGTGAACAGCTTTTGCTTGTCTTTGAGTACGATTCAGACAAATGTTATTTTTAGAACATGATATGTGAGTGTGAGCGGAACGTAGATGTTGGCCTAACGGGAGACTGTAGGACTTGTTATGAGTTTGTAAGGGGATGGGTTCGAATCCTTATTTCGTAAGACCTAGCGTAGTGTCCGCGGGAAGACACAATGCCGTTTACCCAATTTGCGAATGGGTACGAGATATTGTAGGAAGCTCAGATAATATAAGGTAAGATAACATACGATGAGGTAAGATAAGATAAGATAAGAAAACATAAGATTATTAAGATACGATAAGATACGATTAGAACGATGCGATAAGATAAGATAAAGTAAGATGAGGTGAGGTGATATAAGGTAAGGTAAGGTAATAAAAGATGAGATGAGATGAGGTGAGGTGAAGTGAGGTAAGATAAGATAAGATCAGACAATATGAGATAAGGTAAGGTGAGGTAAAGTGAGGTAAAGGTGAGGTCAGATAGGATAAAAATAAGATAAAATAAGATGAGGTGAAGTGAAGTAAGGCAAGATAAGATAAAATGAGGTGAGCTGATGTGAGTTAGATGCGATGATATGAAATGAGATGAGATGACATGAGACGATGAAATGAGATGAGCTGAAATAAGATGAGATGATGTATATGAGACGAGAATAAATGAGATGAGATGAACTGAAATGAGATGAGATCAGATGAGATAATATGATATGAGATGAGATTAAATGAGATCAGATGATTTGAGATGATATGATATGAGCTGAGATATGGTGAAATGAGATGAGGTGAGATGATAGGAGATGAGGTGAGATGAGATGAGATAAGATAAGATACGTTGAGATGAGATAAGATGAGACGAATTGAGGTAAGATAAGCTAAGATGAGATATGAGATGACACGAGATGAGTTGAGATTAAATGAGATGAGATGAGATGAGACGAGATGAAAGGAGGTGTGATGAGATGAGGTGAGATACGATGATAATATATAAGATGAGATAAGGTGAGATGAGACGAGATGAGATGAGATATGAGATGAGATGAAGTGAGAATAAATGAGATGAGATGAGATGGGATGAGATGAGATTAGATAAGATGAGATAAGATGAGATAAAATAAGATGACATGAGGTGATATAAGATGAGATTAAATAAGATGAGATGAGGTGAGATAAGATGAGATGAGATAAGATGCGTTGAGAGGATATGAGATGAGATGATATGAGATGATATGAGATGAGATGATATGAGATGAATTGAGGTGAGATGAGATGAGATGAGGAGATGAAATCAGATGAGGTGAGATAAAATGAGATGAGATGAGGTGAGATGAGATGAGATCAGATAAGATGAGGTGAGATGAGATGAAATAAGAAGAGATGAAATAAGATGAGATGAAATAATATGAGATGAAATAAAATGAGCTGAGATAAGATAACATGAGATGAGATAAGATAATTTGAGATGAGATAAGTTAAGATGAGATGAGATGAGGCGAGATAAGATAAGATGAGATGAGACGAGGTGAGATGAGATGAGATGAGATGAGGTGAGAGATGATATGAGATGAGATGATATGAGATGAGATGATATGAGATGTGGTGAGATGACATGGGATGAGATGAGGTGAGATGTGGTGAAATGCGATTAGATGAGATGAGGTGATGAGATGAGATGAGATTTGACGTGACCTTTTTATTTTGACACGGCAGTGGACAAAGATGACCTCGCCTGGCGGGTTGTCCAATACATGGACACATTCGTATGATATTGATATGATGCAGACATCTTGGAAACATTATAAACCCATGCATTTAAGGCACACACGTTTTTCGGCTGGTACGAGTGTTGTGTGACGTAAGCATCATTATTGTGTAACTAACGATGTGTGCACTGTGCGCTGACCAGCTGGAGCTCACTTCGCTCTTAAACTTTTATCGATAAATCAGTGAATGTCAACGGATTTTTACCAGGATTTCTACACATCTTGTGGCGTCGATGGCCGAGTGGTTAGGATGCCAGACTGGGTGTAATGAGGTTACGGTTTCCAATCCTGGTAAAGCCAGGCCCGACGTTGTGTTCCTTGGGAAAGACACGTGACACGCATTTTCCCCATTGGACCCACGTGCAAATGCCTCCTGTCGAGGAGGTGATTATTATTACCTTTCCACTTCATGCTATAGAAACCGGGAAAAGCCCCAGCTCTAGGGGTCGTAATAGCATTGAAGGAACTTAACCTTTCAGGCCTTGAATGATTTCATTGTGTTTGATTTCAAATGGTCTTTTATGTGGTGGTGCTTTATTCCCACTGGTTATTGGATTTTTAAGAAATTTTAAATCATCAAACAGCTTTGGGAATCTTATTGGTGAGCTGTTTTTACACCCCTATTCTTATGCTTCATTGTTGCTATGCTGTGTGTTGGCGCTCTCGATTCCCAGCTTTGGAGTGACACGTTCACAAAAGAAGATAAACTATTCTGTCATATAGAAAAAGAAATAAACAAATAATTGACGCAACAGTCATTAATACATTGAAGCACTATCGCATATTCGAGCGAATACGGACAGGGAGAGGAGAGAGGAGAGAAAGAAAACAACACCAGAATATAATGTATATGTTAACAAATGACTTTGAATCAAACACAACACTCAATAGAAACACACTGGCCCAGTCCAGGGCAAAACAAGAAAACAAGACGAGGATGCAGAGATGGCAGACATGGACGTATAAAGACAATCAGTTCCAAGCAAAGGACAAGCGACAGGTTCAAGCAGGAGGGAATAAATAGAAAGAACATAATTGAAAGAACATCTCAAAATATAACCAGCGAACAAACAAAAATGAAAACTAACTGCTATCGCCGTAAAACTCATCTTGTGGGGAATACACCATCTCACAAACCAAGTCAAAAATCGCCTGGTCAATCAAACGAAAAGCGTAACAATCCAAAGTCCAGGCCACTGAAAGCTTTGGTTGTCAATATTCATGGAATTCACAACAAATTAGAGTCGATATAATTACAAAACACTTCCAAACCTGACACTCTGTTTGGTACTGCAACTTGGGCATTAGACGAAATGACCAGCGGTGAACTTTTCCCACACCATGTCGATCAATACAGGTGGGGATTGTAGTTTTGTGTTTTTTAAAACAATTTATTAGTAACACCTGGAGATCAATTTGATTCCAGTTGTGAAATAGTGTGAGCAAAAATTGAAACCATCTGTTGTAAATCAGTATATTTGGAAATCTATTATCACCATCATTACAACAAGATGAACGGTCTAGAGGAACTATCAAAATCACTGAACAAACTACCCAAAACTCCTTGCGTCTTGCTAGCTGGCGATTTCAATGAATCAGATATTGACTGGCATAAAGGAGTAATCAAACCAGACAACCTGTGCACATACAAGAACAGTGAAGAATTTTGTTCCAATCCCATGACACAACCCGTGGACATGGACTAGAACAAATGGTTATTTTTAACACAAAGAGTAGGAATATACTTGTACTTGACCTGCTGTTCACAACTAAACCAACTCATGTGGACGGCATTAGTGCAATACCAGAAATAAGAGATCATGACAACATTGTCGAAGTGAAATTTCAGATCGGTGCCAATATCCAAAAAATGTAAACCTCTAAAGTCTGGAAATATTAAAAGTCAGATTTTAACGAGGTCAAAAGATGACACGACTTCACACTTCCTCATCTACTCCAGTAAAAGTATATTTAGAAATATTCATGAAAATTTGACAACCTTCAAAGATAAATTGTTGGACACTATGAAAACCAATATACCATAAAAATTAGCAGTTCACGATTTAATCTGCCATTCACGAATAAAGGCTTGCAGTTGCACCAACTGAAGAGGAAAAAAAATCGTGCATACAAAAAAGCAAACCACATAACAAGAGCAATACATAAAAACATTTACAAAGCTAAGGAAAGATGTTCAAAGGCTCTACGAAAAGCACGCAGAGACTTTATGAACGATGTAGTTTTTTTAGTTGACAACCTCAAAAAAACAGCTCAAAAGCTTTTTACAGCTAGAAACTCAAAGTAGATTCAAACAGACATTCAACAGCTAATAGACAAAAATGAAAATCTACAATCATAGTCAAAATATAGCCAATATACTGGCAGCAGTTTCAATCTGTATTTACCAAAAGAAATTTGGACTACATGTCTTACTTAGACTTGCCTTCTGTCGAAAAGCCAAACATGCATGATATCCACAAATCCAAGCACTATTCGATCAATCAGTATGGAATGTACTTAATGACTGCATATCGACATAAAAAGCAAGTTCACATGGTGATCTCGAACATATTGACTTCAGTCTTGGTCATCATTGGTCCTATTACCAACATGGTTTAGGCAAAAGGCGTTTGATGTTCTTCATTAAAATGCTACTGACCAAACTTGATCACTATGAGTATGAGATTAGGGGCAGTACCATAGATTGGATTAGATCAGTCCTCAATAACCACATTCAATCAGTGACCATTGACCCCCTCAATAATCGCTTCGGGAGTACCCCAGGGTACAGTGATGGGACCGGCATTGTTCGTACTGCATCTGAATGATCTCCCCAACAACTTATCATCAACAGTGAGATTATTTGCTGATGACTGTGTAGTATACGGAGAAATACACGGCACAGAAGACAACATACAACTCAAAGAGTCTGTAATCACGATATTGCTGGTTCAACCTTTGTGTAAGTCTAATCACGACATTGTTAGTTCAACCTCTGTGTAAGTCTGCTAAATGAATGGTAGACAAGATGAATGGTGACGCGTTAAAATGTGCCCTTCTTCAGTTTTCGTCATCAAGATCACCAGTAAATCACAGTTACACCATCTATAACTGTGAATTAAAAACTTACACAGGAGTTTAGCCAGCAATGTCGTGATTACAGACTTACACAGGGATTGAACCAGCAATGTCGTGATTACAGACTTGATTGAACCAGTAATGTCGTGACTTACACAGGATTGAACCAGTAATGTCGTGATTACACTTATACAGGATTGAACCAGTAATGTTGTGATTGAACCAGTTAATGTCGTGATTACACTTATACAGGGATTGAACCAGTAATGTTGTGATTACAGACTTAAACAGGATTGAACCAGCAATATCGTGATTACAGACTTACACAGGGATTGAACCAGTAATGTTGTGATTACAGACTTAAACAGAGGATTGAACCAGCAATGTCGTGATTACAGACTTACACAGGGATTGAACCAGCAATGTTGTGATTACAGACTTACACAGGAGTTGAACCAGCAATGTCGTGATTACAGACTTACACAGGGGTTGAACCAGTAATGTCGTGATTACAGACTTACACATGAGTTAAACCAGCAATGTCGTGATTACAGACTTATACAAGGGTTGAACCAGTAATGTCGTGATTACATACTTACACAATGGTTAAACCAGCAATATCGTGATTACAAACTTACACAAGGGTTGAACCAGTATTGTCAAGATTAGACTTACACAGGGATTGAACCAGCAATATCGTGATTACAGACTTACAGGGGTTGAACCAGCAATGTTGTGATTAGACTTACACAGAGATTAAACCAGCAATGTCGTGATTACAGACTTACACAGGGATTGAACCAGCAATGTTGTGATTACAGACTTACACAGAGGTTGAACTAACAATGTCATGATTAGACTTACACAAAGGTTGAACCAGCAATATCGTGATTACAGACTTACACAGGAGTTGAACCAGTAATGTTGTGATTACAGACTTACACAGGAGTTGAACCAGCAATGTCTTACAAACTTACACAGAGGTTGAACCAGCAATGTTGTGATTACAAACTTAGACAAGGTTGAACCAGCAATATCGTGATTACAGACTTACATAGGGGTCGAATCAGTATTATCATGATTACAAACTTACACAGGGGTTGAACCAGCATGTTGTGATTACAAATTTACACAGGGGTTGAACTAGCATTGTTGTCGTGATTACAAACTTACACAGGGGTTGAACCAGCATTGTTGTCGTGATTAACAATATACACAGGGGTTGAACCAGCAATATAATGATTACAAATTTACGCAGGGGTTGAACCAGCAATGTTGTCGTGATTACAAACTTACACAGGGGTTGAACCAGCAATGTTGTCGTATTACAAACTTACACAGGGGTTGAACCAGCAATGTTGTCGTGATTACAAACTCACACAGGGTTGAACCAATAATGTTGTCGTGATCACAAATTTACACAGGGGTTGAAGCTGCATTGTTGTCGTGTTTACAAATTTACACAGGGGTTGAACAAGCAATGTTGTCATCATTACAAACTTACACAGGGGTTGAACCAGCATTATTGTCGTGATTATAAATTTACACAGGGTTGAACCAGCATTGTTGTCTTGATTACACATTTACACAGGGGTTGAACCAGCATTGTTGTCGTGATAACAAATTATGCAGGGGTTAAACCAGCATTGTAGTTGTGATAACAAATTATACACGGGTTGAACTAGCATTGTTGTCGTGATTACAAATTTACACAGGGGCTGGACCAGTGATTACAAACTCACACAGGGGTTGAACCAGCAATATTGTGATTACAAATTTAAACAGCGGTTGAACCAGCATTGTTGTCGTAATTACAAATATACACAGGGGTTGAACCAGCATTGTTGTCGTCATTATAAACCTACACAGGGGTTGAACCTGCAATATCGTGATTACAAATTTACACAGCGGTTGAACCAGCATTGTTGTCATAATTACAAATATACACAGGGGTTGAACCAGTATTGTTGTCGTGATTACAAACTAACACAGGGGTTGAACCAGCAATATCATGATTACAAATATACACAGGGGTTGATCCAGCATTGTTGTCGTGATTACAAACTTACACAGGGGTTGAACCAGCATTATTGTCATGATTACAAACTTACACAGGAGTTGAACCAGCAATATTGTGATTACAAATATACACAGGGGTTGAACCAGCATTATTGTCATGATTACAAACTTACACAGGAGTTGAACCAGCAATATTGTGATTACAAATTTACGGGGGTTGAACCAGCATTGTTGTCGTGATTACACATTTACAACACAGCTTTTGCCGCATCACCTGCGTGAGGACTACAAAAAAGTCTCAGGAAGCAAAGGAAAAGGCCGAAAGTGCTAGTGCTAGTGAAAGATGTAGATAGTCTCATTTTAAAGTTATCTTTTTCATCTGATAGCACACCAAGTTTTATGTTACCGCAACTCATCTTTAGTATTTCAAGGCCCAAAATTTCCCATACAAAAAACTTTTATTTCTTGCAGGTTTGTCTGCACAGAAGGCAAAGACAGAAAATGAAACGGAAAAAATTTTTTTAATTTTAAAAGCCCAACGATTCAGTGACACGACTTTTATTGAATTCGGAAATTGGTTCCTGATTGCTCAAATGATTGAAGTCAGGGAAGTAAAAAACATCAAATAGGTCTAAAAGTTAACATTGAAAATAAAGCAACCATCTTTGCAAGGAAATTTGGTCTAAAAAGTAAGTTTTCATTAAAAATGAACAATCATTTATACAAAAGAAATGATGTCTAGGGATTTAAGAAGAAAGTTTCTTTAAAAAATGTAAGTTTACATTGAAAAAAACGAATCCATGATCTCAGGATGGCGAAACTAGCCGCATAACAACTGATCACACCGAGGCAGGATGAAAAAAGGTCTGTATTAGGAGTCAATTTATAAAACTTGGATTCAAATTTGCAAAACTCAGATTCAAATTTGCAAAACTAGGAGTCAAATTTGCAAAACTGGGAGTCAAATTTGCAAAATTAGGATTCAAATTTGTAAAACTCGGATTCAAATTTGCAAAACTAGAATTCAAATATGCAAAGCCTCTTGTCAGCGTTGAGTCATCTTTAGGCTAGATACACCACAAATCAGGGTTGGGGGAGAGAAATTTATCCTTTTGTTTCATTCAAGTAAATATGGATTATTAATTATCACAATGAATGTCAAACATAAGTCAATTGCCCTTCACCCCTGACATAATTGTTGAGTGTAACATTAAAAAATAAAGCTATTTACCCACCATTTTAAAAAAAGAAAAGATTTTAATGAGGAAAATGATTCATTGGAGGATTCAAGTAAAATAAAGGTTTGTTCAAGTTCAAGGCTGTTGTTGTGGCAGATAAAGCCAGTGTTTACCCCAGTTTCTATAGCAACAAGCCAGTCTGTCATAGATCTAGCTTCCCAGCTGATGCTTGTCCCCATCTGTACACAACTTGAGTGGGAAAAAAAGGGTTTAGTGTCTTTCACAGGTGTGGATGGGAGCAGCAGTGGTAAGTCATTGCAGGCCCTCACAAGGGCCGCGTCAGGTGCAACCTCAGCTGACATTACAATCATTGAATCACGAGAGCGATGAGTTTGAATGAAGACTTAAGGTCCTGAAATGGACAGTGAAGATGTGTGGGCCACGCTGACATCGCAACTGCAGTGCCAATGGACGGAGTAGAAAACAGCGCACACCACCGGGTCCAGATGCTTATTCTTGCCAACTAGAAGTAGGAATAAGACAAAGCTGATTTCCTTTATGATTTCATAAGTTGGAAGAGCAAGGTAAGATAGGGCTGACAGTAATTAAAGTGGTGAGAGATCAGGTCTGGGTTCCCATTAGCGCCTCCGCTTCCAACTTCATCCAGTACCTCATTGCATATCTTGCGAAAGGTTGTGACTGGGAGAGTGGAGACAAAGACTGACACACAGTAGGTAGGGACATCATCAAAGCAGTCAACAATAATCAGACAGTAATAGCAAGAGAGAGAAAAAACTTTATTCCTTGAACATCATCATCTTTAATAGCAGGGCAGATATCAGGCCGGCCACGTCTTTCATCTCGCAGATACACAGGGCAGGCAAGACAAGGCACACTTTCACATCAGCAGTCGCACCCCTTTTGTACTCTCAACTGCACCCCAGCCCCCAACCAGCATTGTTATACCTTCCATCCAATCAAAACACAAGCTCACTCCTGATCCCTCTCAAGACCAGTGACAATTTCTAGCAAGAAAAGGTCTCAATCCACGTTTCATGGCTGGATAAAACTTATTAGTCTACATAATTGACAAAGTGGTGGGAAAGAGTGCGACTGAAATACATCTTCCAGCCCCTAAGCAGTGAAATGCTAACAATACAGTATGAGCAGAGAGCATCACTAGCATCATTCTAAATTCACAGGGTTTACATAACATACAAGCATATCAGACACAAAAACGATATCGGCACTAAGACAGGAAGTTCTAAGACAACATAACACACACGCACAGGCAATACACTCGACATGACACACACCACCAGGGAAACATACACTCGCTTACACAAACGCTGGTTAACAAACACAGACGTTGTTTTGGCTTCACAACACACACTTGTTACTTTTCGCGGCCAAGAGTCTGCACTTACTTATGGGGCCAATTGTTAGTTAGTGTTAAGGATAATCACAAAACGCACACAACTCTCTTGCATACACACATGCATACTCTAACAGGAAGAAAGGTACTAAGAATGGTAAAGAATTAATTATCTTAGGGCAGATTGATCTCTGCTACACAAGGAACACAACATTGGACCTAACATTAACATTGGAAGGATTCAAACCCAGAACCTCATGATCTCAAGTCTTGCAGCCTAAACACAAGGCTACAAGTAAAACGATTTGTTTGAAGTAAACCCTGTCCACCATGGTGGTGATCTCAGGTTTCACAGCAGACTTATATTACTCACAACAGTCTGGGCGGGATATTAAATATGTAGAAATAAAAATTCACAAAATAATTCGTAAATATCATAAAAATAAAGACAATGTGTTCAAATTTTATGAATAATAAGCCTTCTAAATTTCGTGATATAAACGTCTGAAAATAGTATTTGGATTAGACTCTTGAAAGAGTTTGTAAATGGCTCTTTTGGTATAGACTTACTATTTCATTCGTATGAATATCAATCAGATCAGAGCACTCTACTAAAGTATGTTAAATAGCAAAAGGCAATCACAAATCACAAGAATGACAGAATGGCTGGTCGTCAGAGGCCAACAGGAAAAATTACAAAACATACAATTCAAAATTATCTCCTAATGATGTGGTTGCCTGGTGTCGTCTTGTTTTTCAACAAACGCTGACATGAAATGCTTTGATTTTACTCCTTAACATAATTATGAATGTATGTACAGAAAAAGATGCAAGGAAAAAAAATCTATCCCAAAATCTATCCTCTGTGATTGTGCACATTTATGCAAGTCAAAATTTCACAGCTATGAAAAGCTGGCAGGCTAACATAAAACAAAAGTATCATTTAGAGGAGAAGAGATCTGCAAGAAAGATTTCTATAATGAATTAGTATCAAGTGAAAGTCTTGTTTAAAAAAAAATCCAACAACCTTTAACATGACAAAAAAAAGGTCACTCAAATCAAATTCGGTGTTTTCCACATGATTACTCAGACCAAACTGATTTTCATCGCCTTCGTTTTGTGTCAATATCTCGCTGGTGACACTTCTTTGATGTCTTGAAAGCACGAAAAAAAACACTTTTTCTTGACCACATCTGGGAGATTCGTTTTCCTAACAAATAAAACCCAATCATTTTAAAACAAGGGTTGGTTATGAATTTTATGATGTGATGGAAAACAGGTTCCCTACTTATTGTAAGTCTAGTTTGTTTCAGTGCAATTTACCATCTACTATGTGTGGGGATCTCAGGGGGAGAATGAAAGAGGAAACGGCAAGAGAAAGAGTATGTGAAAGTAAGAGTGCAAGGCATAAAGTAGGACCTACCAGTAGGGCCCGCCAAACGTACATATTCAATTTTCATATGCAAACTTTGATACTGAAATGAAAGAAAAGAACACACAGAACAGGACAAGAAGGAGAAATTCTTCATAAAAAGATACCGAAGCCCCAACGAACAAATATGGGACTGACAGTGGCAAGACAGACAGTGAGAAAAAAATATGGGGTGAGTAATCCATCTTTCCCTGTCTGTTCTCTTCTGGCTTCTATTGATAGCAGCCCTGAGATGACAGCATATTGTGGATGGGATAAATTTCAATGAAACAAAAAAAACCCAAAGCACACTAGACTTTCTCTCCATCCTATTCTCTTAAATGATGAAGCCTATTGGTTAAACTTAACGGTTTATTTCCTTCACTCTCTTTAAGCCGTCACTAAAACTTTTCCTTGTGCTTTGCTGTGGCCGTGTATATACATGTTGGTATATGAGGCTAGTTCAAAAATTGATAAAACGTATAGAAAGGTAAAACACGACATTGATGCCATGTATGGCTTTCTTTGCAAACATAATATGTTTTAACATCAAAATCAAAACAAAAAAACCTTTGAGCTGAAAATATATCACATGTGTGGCTAGGGCACTCAGTTGCAAAGTATAACATATTGGAACACTGCAGAACAGTAAACTCTGTTGTAACGTATAACATATTGGAACACAGCATAATAGCAAAACACGCAAACTGTGACTCAAAAAGTCACCTAGAAGAACAAGACAAGACAGTTGCGTTTGGGTAAAAACTATCACAAGCACATAGTTATAAAAAATTGCTTGGGATCAAGAAATCCTTTCGTTGCAAAGCAGAATAAAACTCTGACACCGACTCCCTGTATCTGCACATGAGTACAATCAAGTTTTGCACGTAGCCACCATTAAAAAAATAATAAAATAATAAATAAAGAAGAAAATTAATTTTTGCTTTAAGCATCTGTCAAATAAAAAGTTTGAGTGACACATCCATGACATTGTGAAAGAGAAAACTCATATAGCATACAGCATAATACTAGAGCTAAAGGTCAGATGTGAACATTGCACTTGTGAGATCGTGCCATTAAAAACTCGTACCAGTTGATACAAAGTCATAATTGCCAACCTGTTCAAATGGAAATACCAATTCCTACTGTGCAAATTAATTCTAGCTTGCACGACGGTCAGTAATATTCCAGAAAACATTGATAATTTAACTTGCATTATCCCCTTCCGATCGCTGATCTTTCTTTGCGAAATGCGACCGTAGTTTGTGAACTCAGAGTAGCATATCTGGACTTTGACCCCAATTTCGTTGAGCCTCTGCTGTTAACTTAAGGTTTCTTTAATAAAAAAATAAATATGGTTAACCTTAATATACATACTTTTCAAGGTAAATACAAACTTACAGATTCAAAGCCAAAAAAACCCCCACAACATACGTAATGTATTTTTTACATACTGGTTGGCAACTATGCAAAGCCTAAAATGTCAAACAACAAGATTTCGTGATATGTCCATAACAGGGTAAAAGCAAAATATTCATGAAGCATAATAATAGAGCTTGAAAGTCAGATATGAACATTAAATTCCTGAAATTTTGTTTTTACAAGCTCAAACGAGTTGATATAGAGTTTTGAAATCTCTGATATTGAATCCATCTACAACAAAATGGATCCTAACCAGTTATAAGGATTTACTGTGAACAACAATTTGGATTTTGAACTAAAAACCACTGTTTATCCTGTCCTGTAACATAATAACATATTATGGCACAATGAGTCATCTAATGTTTATGAAAAATCTTGTGAAAACAATAATTAAAAGCCCAGTTTCATAAATACACAATTACAATATTACAACAAATATCACATTAATCGATTTACTTATGGTTGAGCAATTAAAATACAACAGTGGTGAAATTAAGCCCATTAAGCCAGCTTTGACCTGCAAATGAGTTTGACATTGCAAATGAGTTTGACCTGCAAATGAGTTTGAGTTTGACATTGTTAATGAGTTTGACATTGCTAATGAGTTTGACATTGCAAATGAGTTTGACATTGCAAATGAGTTTGACCTGCAAATGAGTTTGACATTGCTAATGAGTTTGACCTGCAAATGAGTTTGACATTGTTAATGAGTTTGACATTGCTAATGAGTTTGACCTGCAAATGAGTTTGACATTGCAAATGAGTTTGACCTGCAAATGAGTTTGACATTGCAAATGAGTTTGACATACAAATGAGTTTGACATGCAAATGAGTTTGACATTGCAAATGAGTTTGACATTGCAAATGAGTTTGACATGCAAATGAGTTTGACATTGCTAATGAGTTTGACATTGCTAATGAGTTTGACATTGCAAATGAGTTTGACATTGCAAATTAGTTTGCTAATGAGTTTGACATTGCTAATGAGTTTGACATTGCAAATGAGTTTGACATTGCTAATGCAAATGAGTTTGACATTGCTGCAAATGAGTTTGACATTGCAAATGAGTTTGACATGCAAATGAGTTTGACATTGCTAATGAGTTTGACATTGCAAATGAGTTTGACATTGCAAAAATGAGTTTGACATTGCTAATGAGTTTGACATTGCTAATGAGTTTGATTGCAAATGAGTTTGACATGCAAACATTGCATGAAATGAGTTTGTTTGACATGCAAACATTGCAAATGAGTTTGACATTGCAAATGAGTTTGACATTGCAAAGAGTTTGACATGCAAATGAGTTTGACATTGCAAATGAGTTTGACATTGCAAATGAGTTTGACATGCAAATGAGTTTGACATTGCAAATGAGTTTGACATGACAAATGAGTTTGACATGCAAATGAGTTTGACATGCAAATGAGTTTGACATGCAAATGAGTTTGACATGACTAAAAAATGAGTTTGACATGACAAACATGTCCAACAAAATAAAAACATGCAAATGAAATGAGTTTGACACAATAAGTTTGCAAATGAGTTTCATTGCAAATGAGTTTCACATGCAAATGAGTTTGACATGCAAATGAGTTTGATATGCAAATGAGTTTGACAAAATACAAATGAGTTTGACATGCAAATGAGTTTGACATACAAATGAGTTTGACATGCAATGAGTTTCACATACAAATGAGTTTGACATGCAATGAGTTTGACATGCAAATGAGTTTGACATGCAAATGAGTTTGACATGCAAATGAGTTTGACATGCAAATGAGTTTGACATGCAAATGAGTTTGACATTGCAAATGAGTTTCACATGCAAATGAGTTTCACATGCAAGCTACTTGATGACTTAAATAAAAAATGATCTAAAACAGTTTAAAAACATCATCTAAAAAACCGTCATGTCCAAGAAAATAAAAACCATGACTAAAACAGCTACCGTCATGTCCAACAAAATAAAAACCATGATTGAAACACTTCATGTCCAACAAAATAAAAACCATGACTAAAACTTTTCATCCAACAAAATAAAAACCATGACTAAAACAGCTACCGTCATGTCAAAATAAAAACCATGACTAAAACAACCGTCATGTCCAACAAAATAAAAACCATGACTAAAACAGCTACCGTCATGTCCAAGAAAATAAAAACCATGACTAAAACAGCTACCGTCATGTCCAAGTCATGTCCAACAAAAAATGACTAAAAAACCATGAAAATAAAACTGACTAAACAGCTACCGTCATGTCCAACAAAATAAAAACCATGATTGAAACAGCTACCGTCATGTCCAACAAAATAAAAACCATGACTAAAACAGCTACGTCATGTGAAAATAAAAACCATGACTAAAACAGCTACCGTCATGTCCAAGAAAATAAAAACCAACTAAAACCGTCATGTCCAAGAAAATAAAAACCATGACTAAAACAGCTACCGTCATGTCCAACAAAATAAAAACCATGACTAAAACAGCTACCGTCATGTCCAACAAAATAAAAACCATGACTAAAACAGCTACCGTCATGTCCAACAAAATAAAAACCATGACTAAAACAGCTACCGTCATGTCCAAGAAAATAAAAACCATGACTAAAACAACCGTCATGTCCAACAAAATAAAAACCATGATTAAAACAGCTACCGTCATGTCCAACAAAATAAAAACCATGACTAAAACAGCTACCGTCATGTCCAACAAAATAAAAACCATGACTAAAAAACGTCATGTCCAACAAAATAAAAACCATGACTAAAACAGCTACCGTCATGTCCAACAAAATAAAAACCATGATTGAAACAGCTACCGTCATGTCCAACAAAATAAAAACCATGACTAAAAACAGCTACATGTCCAACAAAATAAAAACCGTCATGTCCAACAAAATAAAAACCATGACTAAAACAGCTACCGTCATGTCCAAGAAAATAAAAACCATGACTAAAACAGCTACCGTCATGTCCAAAAAATAAAAACCATGACTAAAACAGCTACCGTCATGTCCAACAAAATAAAAACCATGACTAAAACAGCTACCGTCATGTCCAACAAAATAAAAACCATGATAAAACAGCTACCGTCATGTCCAACAAAATAAAAACCATGACTAAAACAGCTACCGTCATGTCCAACAAAATAAAAAAATAAAAACCATGACTAAAACAGCTACCGTCATGTCCAACAAAATAAAAACCATGACTAAAACAGCTACCGTCATGTCCAACAAAATAAAAACCATGACTAAAACAGCTACCGTCATGTCCAACAAAATAAAAACCATGACTAAAACAGCTACCGTCATGTCCAACAAAATAAAAACCATGACTAAAAAGCTACCGTCATGTCCAACAAAATAAAAACCATGACTAAAACAGCTACCGTCATGTCCAACAAAATAAAAACCATGACTAAAACAGCTACCGTCATGTCCAACAAAATAAAAACCATGACTAAAACAGCTACCGTCATGTCCAAGAAAATAAAAACCATGACTAAAACAGCTACCGTCATGTCCAACAAAATAAAAACCATGACTAAAACAGCTACCGTCATGTCCAACAAAATAAAAACCATGACTAAAACAGCTACCGTCATGTCCAAGAAAATAAAAACCATGACTAAAACAGCTACCGTCATGTCCAACAAAATAAAAACCATGACTAAAACAGCTACCGTCATGTCCAACAAAATAAAAACCAGCTAAAACAGCTACGTCATGTCCAACAAAAAAAAACCATGACTAAAACAGCTACCGTCATGTCCAACAAAATCATGACTAAAACAGCACCGTCAGAAAATAAAAACCATGACTAAAACAGCTACCGTCATGTCCAACAAAAAAAAACCATGACTAAAAAACCGTCATGTCCAAGAAAATAAAAACCATGAGCTACAGCTACCGTCATGTCCAACAAAATAAAAACCATGACTAAAACAGCTACCGTCATGTCCAACAAAATAAAAACCATCCAACAAAATAAAAACCATGATTGAAAATATGTCCAACAAAAGCAATGATTAAACAGCTACCGTCAAAATAAAAACCATGTCCGTCATGTCCAAGAAAATAAAAACCATGATTGAAACAGCTACCATCATGTCCAAGAAAATAATGAAATACCATGACTAAAACGCTACCGTCATGTCAGAAAATAAAAACCATGACTAAAATGGCTGTCATGTCCAACATAAAAACCATGATTAAAACAGCTATCACTTAAAACAGCTACCGTCATGATCCATCAAAATTTTATTTGTTTTTGTGCATTTGAAAGCATGGTGCAAAATTGAGTGTGACATGGTTAATAAATAAAAACCTGACTAAAAAGCTCCCATGTGGAAAAACATACAACCCAACACCTTGTCCAACAAAAAGAAACACACTTCCATGACATCATTTCAATTGTCTTAAGTCTTTCCATGTCCAAAAAAATAAAAACCATGATCAGATCCATCGGGTCCATCAAATCCAAAACCAAATTAACCTTTCTGTCCAAAAAATAAAAATCTGTTTAATGGACCAATAATAGCCAACTGGAGATTCTGTGAATAAACAAAATGCAAATGTGAAAATAAAAACCATGACTTAAAGGCTAACATGTGAACTAAGTAAAAATAAAAACCAATTGAAATACAACAACCAGGCAACTGACAGCACACAGAAAGCCTTCAGTACCAGTATGTGTTTCCAAGGTCCATGACTACAGTTCTTTTGAAAATTAAAACCTCAGGCTTGGACAGAACTTCTTGGCAAGAAATAGACTAAAAAGCTTGTTTCTTTAAAATTTACACCATCCACCATTGCCATGATCTCGTGGTGAATTAAGAGCAAACAGCAAGATGAAAAATAAGTGAAAGAAGGAAAGGAAAGAAGTAGGACCTACCAACAGTGTCCATGACTAAAACAACCGCCTGTGAAATAAAGAAAGCAAAAACGTAAGTCCAACAAACCGACTAGAATAGTGTGAGTTATCTCAGCACAGCGTGTGTATTGAGTGTTGATGACAAGATATAGTTTTCTTTCTTCAGTAGAATGCCAGCACAGCTGTGTGCTTTACTTTATGCATCCCGCCTCTCCCACCCTCACCTCCATCTCTCAGAAACTGGGACAGGTTCAGGCCCTATGAGATTGAGCAAAGAGTTTAAGAAATTTCTATTCTTTTTCCTTTCTTTCTTTGACAGTAACAATGCACAGTGATGACACAGTTCTCTTACCCGCTGAAAATAACGACTTCTCTCACTGAGCACTCTGAAGGTCATCAATCTGTTTGACAACATCCACCGCCCCGACATCCACAGCCCTTTGCCTCAGAGAGGTTATGGTGTGGCCGCATTCCATCATGGCACACATCGGGTTATCCGGATCACAACCATTGTACTGGGGAAAGAATTTGGAATTTGATTTTAGTTTACGTCCATCCACACCTAGGTGTGATCTCACAGCTTTTTGTAGGATTTAAAAATTTTGGCCGGGGAAAGAATTTGGAATTTGATTTTAGTTTACCTCCATCCACACCTAGGGTGATCTCACAGCTTTTTGTAGGATTTTAAAATTTTGTCCGAACTGCCCTGTCAACAGCTAAGGGATCTTTAACGTGCACAGTGCTGTGGTCTGCACACGGGACCTCCTTTTTACCATCCATATCCGATGGGACTAGGTATCGACCCATCTACCTGGACCAGGGGTGGGGTAAAAACCCAAAAACCTCAAGAAACATTTCAACCTGCTGGGGTTTGAACCCATGACCTTTTGGTTGAGAGGCTGGCACCTTGGCTCTGGATCATCAAGTCATTACACAGCTAAAGTAATGAAATTGGTCAAAATGAAGTTGATAATGGGAGGGGGGGGAGGAGGAAGGCAAAATCAATTTTCTATAATGAAGGTATAGCGGAAATCTACTGACCTGCTTGTAGATGCATGCGTTGAAACCTATCTGTATCAGGTAGCTTGTCAGGTTCCCATGTCCTTGGTCCAAACAATCAAACATTAAATTGCTGAATCGCTGCTCACCGTTATGCTCCAGCAACGGCCCAACCATGTTCTGCACTTTTGCACCTCTCCAGACTAAAGGTGAGGGGGAAAAACAAAAAAGTGTGAAAGGAACCAAACCTCCATGGCTTGAATAGAGTACCAAAGCTCTTCTTATAAGAATCTTAATCCTGCAAAAAAAGACAAAATACAAAACAACATATTTTTTTCGCAACCTTGTACACTAAAGAAAGGTACTTCACTCTGCTTTCCTCACTTGACTCAAATGTAAATGAGTACACAGCTACAGGAAGAGAAAGCCCCTGTCAGAGTGTTAGTACAAAGTGCCTAATAGGCTGTTTTACTGTATGCTCCCAGGGAGTTTATAAGGACTGGATGAAATGGCCTGCTAGGGGATAAATTATGCACAGTGGGGTGAGCTTGCACTTATGCGGGGATACGGATAATAAATCCATCTTTAATTTTATCTTTATTATATAGAGTCAAAGGACCAATATCTGAATATCAGACAACTTGATTTTGAGAGAGAATATGCTATTACAGTAGCTACCGCCTAAATGCCTGGGGCTTGGTAAGCAGAGAAAACAGGCATTTAGGCAAAACAGGCATTTATGGGAAAATCAGTTTGGGCAAAAAATTCAAATATCAGTGGACAGAGGAGGATAAAGATTCATTCAGGTCGCTTTTTCATAGAAGAGTCCTCAGATTTTTATGTAAAATTGAATGCAAGAAATAGAAAGACCTGGAAACAATTAATTTCTTCAGCACTAAGGTGATGAGCTCACCACAAAAACCAGAAGGCACAACAGATACGGCTAATGTGACATGAGGGAGCAATAAAACTGTTCACAAGCAATGCATACCTGGTCAATAAAAAATGCCAGGTAATTTCGTGCAATTTATGACATTGACATTAAGGAAAGAGCCGTGAGTGTGAAGCCTGAAAGACTTCAATTCTAAATGCCTAGTGACAAACCATTGATTCAATGGGACAAAGGCTGTACAGTGGGTAGAGTCTGGAAGACTGTTCAATTCTAAATGCCTAGTGGCAAACCATTGATTCAATGGGACAAAGGCTGTACAGTGGGTGGAGTCTGGAAGACTGGTTCAATTCTAATTGCCTAGTGACAAACCATTGATTCAATGGGACAAAGGCTGTACAGTGGGTAGAGTCTGGAAGACTGGTTCAATTCTAATTGCCTAGTGACAAACCATTGATTCAATGGGACAAAGGCTGTACAGTGGGTAGAGTCTGGAAGACTGGTTCAATTCTAATTGCCTAGTGACAAACCATTGATTCAATGGGACAAAGGCTGTACAGTGGGTGGAGTCTGGAAGACTGGTTCAATTCTAATTGCCTAGTGACAAACCATTGATTCAATGGGACAAAGGCTGTACAGTGGGTGGAGTTACTGAAGAGGAGACTGGTTATTTTTTAGTGACAAACATTATTCAAGCTGGTTACAATGCATGGCAAATTGCTGATGAGCATAAATTAGCTATATTAGTGATGGGTTTATTACATGAATAATAGGAGAAATTAATTTTTTCTTAATCAATTACATTTGTACTTTATGATAATTTGGAGAAGACAACTACTGTATTCCAAATGTGACAGATAATGGTGCTAATTGGTTCATAAAGTTGGAAAAACTTAATTCTAATAAGCTCCTGTATTGGAAATAATTTTCATTTATTTTGTCAACAAACCATTGATTCAAACAAAGGCTACATGGGTAGTTGAAACAGACTGGTTATTTTTTTACCTTGATTTCATTTGAAATTTTACAATGCATACCATCAAATTACCTTGATAGCATTTTAAATACCTTGCTATCTTGAAATTTTATGGGTTGATTACCATCTTGAAATTTTATCTTGAAGAAATTAATTTTACCTTGATACCATCTTGAAATTTTACTTGATACCATCTTGAAAGACAACCTTGTAGCATCCAAATTTGACCTTGATAGCAGTGCTAATTTTACCTTGATACCATCATGAAATTTTAACTTGATTCAACCAATTTTAGCTCTTGCTAGCATCTTGAAATAATTTTCATTTATTTTCCGTCAACAAGGGATGATAAAGCCTCACAACATACCTTGATACCATCTTGAAAACTTTTACCTTGATTTCATCTTGAAATTTTACCTATGATGGATGGCATCTTGAAATTTTACCTTGATAGCATTTTGAAATTTTACCTTGACATCTTAAAATTTTATCTTGATACCATCTTGAAACTATCTTGAGCAGAAACTGGATGGAAATTTTTTGACTACCATCTTGATGGAGCATCTTGAAACTGGATGGAGCATCTTGAAATTGGATGGATCAGCATCTTGAAACTTTACCTGGATAGCAGACATGGAAATTTTACTTGATAGCAGACTGGATGGAGCAGGCTGGATGGAGCAGACTGGATGGAGCAGATACTGGATGGAGCATCTTGACTGGATGGAGCAGACTGGATGGAGTCATTTTCAAACTGGATGGAGAGACAAAAATGGATGGAGCAGACAGACTGGATGGAGCAGACTGGATGGAGCAGACAGACTGGATGGAGCAGACTGGATGGAAACTGGATGGAGCAGACTGGATCCAGACTGGATGACTGGATGACTGGATGGAGCAGACTGGATGGAGCAGACTGGATGGAGACAGACTGGATGGAGCAGACTGGATGGAGCAGACAGACTGGATGGAGCAGACTGGATGGAGCAGACAGACTGGATGGAGCAGAGCTGGATGGAGCAGACAGACTGGATGGAGCAGACTGGATGGAGGCTGGATGGAGCAGACTGGATGGAGCAGACTGGATGGAGCAGACTGGATGGAGCAGACTGGATGGAGCAGACAGACTGGATGGAGCAGACAGACTGGATGGAGCAGACTGGATGGAGCAGACTGGATGGAGCAGACAGACTGGATGGAGCAGACAGACTGGATGGAGCAGACAGACTGGATGGAGCAGACTGGATGAGCAGCCAGACTGGATGGAGCAGACTGGATGGAGCAGACAGACTGGATGGAGCAGACTGGATGGAGCAGACAGACTGGACTGGATGGAGCAGACAGACTGGATGGAGCAGACAGACTGGATGGAGCAGACAGACTGGATGGAGCAGACTGGATGGCAGACAGACTGGATGGAGCAGACTGGATGGAGCAGACAGACTGGATGGAGCAGACAGACTGGATGGAGCAGACAGACTGGATGGAGCAGACTGGATGGAGCAGACTGGATGGAGCAGACTGGATGGAGCAGACAGACTGGATGAGCAGACAGACTGGATGGAGCAGACAGACTGGATGGGCAGCAGACTGGATGGAGCAGACAGACTGGATGGAGCAGACTGGATGGAGCAGACTGGATGGAGCAGACAGACTGGATGGAGCAGACTGGATGGAGCAGACTGGATGGAGCAGACAGACTGGATGGAGCAGACTGGATGGGCTGGAGAGCAGACTGGATGGAGCAGACAGAATGGATGGAGCAGACAGACTGGATGGAGCAGACTGGATGGAGCAGACAGACTGGATGGAGCAGACTGGATGGAGCAGACTGGATGGAGCAGGCTGGATGGAGCAGACTGGATGGAGCAGACTGGATGGAGCAGACTGGATGGAGCAGACTGGATGGAGCAGACTAGATGGAGCAGACTGGATGGAGCAGACTGGATGGAGCAGGCTGGATGGAGCAGACTGGATGGAGCAGACTGGATGGAGCAGGCTGGATGGAGCAGACTGGATGGAGCAGACTGGATGGAGCAGACTGGATGGAGCAGACTGGATGGAGCAGGCTGGATGGAGCAGACTGGATGGAGCAGGCTGGATGGAGCAGACTGGATGGAGCAGACTGGATGGAGCAGACTGGATGGAGCAGACTGGATGGAGCAGACTGGATGGAGCAGACTGGATGGAGCAGACTGGATGGAGCAGACTGGATGGAGACTGGATGGAGCAGACTGGATGGAGCAGACTGGCAGACTGACTGGATGGAGCACTGGATGGAGCAGGCAGACTGGATGGAGCAGACTGGATGGGCAGCTGGATGGAGCAGACTGGATGGAGCAGACTGGATGGAGCAGACAGACTGGATGGAGCAGACTGGATGGAGCAGACTGGATGGAGCACTGGATGGAGCAGACAGACTGGATGGAGCAGGCTGGATGGGCAGACTGGATGGAGCAGACTGGATGGAGCAGACTGGATGGAGCAGACTGGATGGAGCAGACTGGATGGAGCAGACTGGATGGAGCAGGCTGGATGGAGCAGACTGGATGGAGCAGACAGACTGGATGGAGCAGACTGGATGGAGCAACTGGATGGAGCAGACTGGATGGAGCAGACTGGATGGAGCAGACTGGATGGAGCAAACTGGATGGAGCAGACTGGATGGGCAGCTGGATGGAGCAGACTGGATGGAGCAGACTGGATGGAGCAGACAGACTGGATGGAGCAGACTGGATGGAGCAGACTGGATGGAGCAGACTGGATGGAGCAGACTGGATGGAGCAGGGCTGGATGGAGCAGACTGGATGGCAGCAGACTGGATGGAGCAGACTGGATGGAGCAGACTGGATGGATTGGATGGACAGACTGGATGGAGCAGACTGGATGGAGCAGACAGACTGGATGGAGCAGACAGACTGGATGGAGCAGACTGGATGGAGCAGACAGACTGGATGGAGCAAACTGGATGGAGCAGACAGACTGGATGGAGCAGACTGGATGGAGCAGACTGGATGGAGCAGACTGGATGGAGCAGACAGACTGGATGGAGCAGACTGGATGGAGCAGACTGGACTGGATGGAGCAGACTGGATGGAGCAGACAGACTGGATGGAGCAGACAGACTGGATGGAGCAGACTGGAGAGACAGACTGGATGGAGCAGACTGGATGGAGCAGACAGACTGGATGGAGCAGACTGGATGGAGCAGACAGACTGGATGGAGACAGACTGGATGGAGCAGACTGGATGGAGCAGACTGGATGGAGCAGACAGACTGGATGGAGCAGACTGGATGGAGCAGACAGACTGGATGGAGCAAACTGGATGGAGCAGACAGACTGGATGGAGCAGACTGGATGGAGCAGCTGGATGGAGCAGACTGGATGGAGCAGACTGGATGGAGCAGACTGGATGGAGCAGACAGACTGGATGGAGACAGACTGGATGGAGCAGACTGGATGGAGCAGACAGACTGGATGGAGCAGACTGGATGGGAGCAGACTGGATGGAGCAGACTGGAGACTGGATGGAGCAGACAGACTGGATGCAGACTGGAGAGCAGACTGGATGGAGCAGACAGACTGGATGGAGCAGACTGGATGGAGCAGACTGGATGGAGCAGACACTGGATGGAGCAGACTGGATGGAGCAGACTGGATGGAGCAGACAGACTGGATGGAGCAGAGGCTGGATGGAGCAGACTGGATGGAGCAGACAGACTGGATGGAGCAGACAGACTGGATGGAGCAGACAGACTGGATGGAGCAGACAGACTGGATGGAGCAGACTGGATGGAGCAGACAGACTGGATGGAGCAGACAGACTGGATGGAGCAGACAGACTGGATGGAGCAGAGAGGCTGGATGGAGCAGACAGGCTGGATGGAGCAGACAGACTGGATGGAGCAGACAGGCTGGATGGAGCAGACTGGATGGAGCAGACAGACTGGATGGAGCAGACTGACTGGATGGAGCAGACAGACTGGATGAAGCAGACAGACTGGATGGAGCAGACAGGCTGGATGGAGCAGACAGGCTGGATGGAGCAGACTGGATGGAGCAGACAGACTGGATGGAGCAGACAGACTGGATGGAGCAGACAGACTGGATGGAGCAGACAGACTGGATGGAGCAGACTGGATGGAGCAGACAGACTGGATGGAGCAGACAGACTGGATGGAGCAGACAGACTGGATGGAGCAGACAGGCTGGATGGAGCAGACTGGATGGACTGGATGGAGCAGACAGACTGGATGGAGCAGACAGACTGGATGGAGCAGACAGACTGGATGGAGCAGACAGACTGGATGGAGCAGACTGGGTGGAGCAGACAGACTGGATGGAGCAGACTGGATGGAGCAGACAGACTGGATGGAGCAGACAGACTGGATGGAGCAGACTGGGTGGAGCAGACAGACTGGGTGGAGCAGACAGACTGGATGGAGCAGACAGACTGGATGGAGCAGTTCATTCCCATAACAATGACTCAGTGTTGGTTGTTTCATTTTACACATTTTTTTTAGAAATGATACCGGCTTAACCTTCAACACATCGGTTGTACCATAAAAGCCTGAAATTTTGTCTAACATATAACAAGTTCGTACTCATTTTAATAACAACAAAGTACTCTATCCGAAGCAAGTATTTTTGAGGAATTATTCTCAATATTAGCTAAGATCGGCCAAATATAACGGGAAACATTCCACCTATCTGTTATAAGAAAAATGCCATCCCAACATGAGTATAAGGGACCTGGAGCAGTTGAAATAGGGCCAACATGAAGTATTTGATAGCCTTTCAAGATTGTATGATGTTTCAAAGTATTATATTATTCTTTTATAGGTTTATATGCGAAAAAATATTCAAATAACGTAAAAACATTGTTAAAAATGCGATTTTCTCAAAATGTTACTTTTTGACAGTCATGTGTGATTTACTTTTTTATTTACTGTCTGATTGCCCACCCCCCCCCAAATTTGGTATATAACATCTATAATGCAAAACAAAATTTCTCCAGCAGTCATTTTTATATCTCTTCAAATTTTTGCAAAAACAATTTTTTTGTGATTAAATTTGCCATACGAATATTAAAAAATTTATAAAATGGCAACCGTTTAATTTATCCAAAAACGCTACTGAGTGCGGCTAGATATTAAACTGAAGAATGTGTGTGCAAAGTTATAGCCAAGTTTGTTCAAAGCCTATTTGAAATAAAGTTGTAGGTATTTTCAGAATGAACATCTAAGATGACCGTGTTCCCATGGCAACCATATGATAAAAACATAAAAATTTATATATTTTTTTAAGCTTATTTAGACATGCCGAGTACAATGATAGTGGTTAAAAGTGTCTAAAAATCATGTTCAGGTGTAAAGGCCCACAATCTGGGTTTTGACAAAATTTATAGGCCCACAGTCTGAGTTTTGACAAAATCTATAGGACCACAACCTAGGTTTTGACAAAATCTATAGGCCCACAGTCTGAGTTTTGACAAAATCTATTGGCCCACAGTCTGGGTTTTGATAAAATCTATAGTCCACAGTCTGGGTTTTGATAAAATCCATAGTCCACAGTCTGGGTTTTGATAAAATCTATAGATCCACAGTCTGGGTTTTGACAAAATCTATAGTCCACAGTCTGGGTTTTGATAAAATCTATAGATCCACAGTCTGGATTTTGACAAAATCTATAGGCCTACAGTCTGGGTTTTGACAAAATCTATAGGCCTACAGTCTGGGTTTTGATAAAATCCATAGTCCACAGTCTGGGTTTTGACAAAATCTATAGTCCACAGTCTGGGTTTTGATAAAATCCATAGTCCCACAGTCTGGGTTTTGATAAAATCTATAGTCCACAGTCTGGGTTTTGATAAAATCCAAGTCCACAGTCTGGGTTTTGATAAAATCCATAGTCCACAGTCTGGGTTTTGATAAAATCTAGTCCACAGTCTGGGTTTTGATAAAATCTATAGTCCACAGTCTGGGTTTTGATAAAATCTATAGTCCACAGTCTGGGTTTTGATAAAATCTACAGTCCACAGTCTGGGTTTTGATAAAATCTATAGTCCACAGTCTGGGTTTTGATAAAATCTATAGTCCACAGTCTGGGTTTTGATAAAATCTGATAAAAACAGTCCACAGTCTGGGTTTTGATAAAATTTGTAGTCCACAGTCTGGGTTTTGACAAAATCTATAGGCCCACAGTCTGGGTTTTGACAAAATCTATAGGCCCACAGTCTGGGTTTTGACAAAATCTATAGGCCTACAGTCTGGGTTTTGACAAAATCTATAGGCCCACAGTCTGGGTTTTGACAAAATCTATAGGCCCACAGTCTGGGTTTTGACAAAATCTGTAGGCCTACAGTCTGGGTTTTGACAAAATCTATAGCCCCAGTCTGGGTTTTGACAAAATCTATAGACCCACAGTCTGGGTTTTGACAAATTCTATAAACCTACAGTCTGGGGTTTGACAAAATCTATAGATCCAGTCTGGGTTTTGACAAAATCTGTAGGCCTACAGTTTGGGTTTATGACAAAATCTATAAACCTACAGTCTGGGTTTTGACAAAATCTATAGACCCACAAAATCTGGTTTTAGGTTTTTAAAAATTATAGGCCTACAGTCTGGGTTTTGACAACATCTATAGACCCACAGCCGGTTTTGATAAAATTTGTGGCCTACAATCTGAGTTTTGACAAAATCTATAAACCTACAGTCTGGGTTTTGACAAAATCTGTAGGCCCACAATCTGAGTTTTGACAAAATCTATAAACCCACAGTCTGGGTTTTGACAAAATCTATAGGCCTACAGTCTGGGTTTTGACAAAATCTATAGACCCACAGAATGGGTTTTGACAAAATTTGTAGGTCCACAGTCTGGGTTTTGACAAAATCTATAGGACCTCAACCTAGGTTTTGACAAAATCTATAGGCCACAGTCCGGGTTTTGATAACATTTGTAAGCCCATAGTCTGGGTTTTGACAAAATCTGTAAGCCCACAACTTGGGTTTTGACAAAATCTGTAAGCCCACAGTCTGAGTTTTGACAAAATCTATAGGCCCACAACCTAGGTTTTGACAATATCTATAGGCCTACAGTCTGGGTTTTGACAAAATCTATAGGCCTACAGTCTGGGTTTTGACAAAATCTATAGACCCACAGAATGGGTTTTGACAAAATTTGTAGGCCCACAATCTGGGTTTTGACAAAATCTATAGGACCCCAACCTAGGTTTTGACAAAATCTATAGGCCCACAATCTGGGTTTTGACAAAATTTGTAAGCCCACAGTCTGGGTTTTGACAAAATCTGTAAGCCCACAACTTGGGTTTTGACAAAATCTGACAAAATCTGTAAGCCCACAGTCTGGGTTTTGACAAAATCTGTAAGCCCACAACCTGGGTTTTGACAAAATCTATAGACCCACAGAATGGGTTTTGACAAAATCTGTAGGCCTACAGTTTGAGTTTTGACAAAATCTATAGACCCACAGTCTGGGTTTTGACAAAATATACAGGCCTACAGTCTGGGTTTTGACAAAATCTATAGACCCACAGAATGGGTTTTGACAAAATTTGTAGGCCCACAGTCTGGGTTTTGACAAAATCTGTAGGCCAACAGTCTTGGTTTTTGACAAAATGTATAGGCCTACAGTCTGGGTTTTGACAAAATTTGTGGGCATACAGCCTGCATTTGTAATGTTGGGTGTTGCCGAAGGAGGTTCTGCATCTTGATACATCATTTATATTGAAACCTGTGGCTAGATCTAGATCTACAACATTATTTATATCGAAACCTGTGGCTAGATCTAAATCTACAACATTATTTATATTGAAACCTGTGGCTAGATCTAGATCTACTAAATCTACAACATTATTTATATTGAAACCTGTGGCTAGATCTAAATCTACAACATTATTTATATTGAAACCTGTGGCTAGATCTAAATCTACAACATTATTTATATTGAAACCTGTGGCTAGATCTAAATCTACAACATTATTTATATTGAAACCTATGGCTAGATCTAAATCTACAACATTATTTATATTGAAACCTGTGGCTAGATCTAAATCTACAACATTATTTATATTGAAACCTGTGGCTAGATCTAGATCTACTAAATCTACAACATTATTTATATTGAAACCTGTGGCTAGATCTAAATCTACAACATTATTTATATTGAAACCTGTGGCTAGATCTAAATCTACAACATTATTTATATTGAAACCTGTGGCTAGATCTAAATCTACAACATTATTTACATGGCCTGAAACCTGTGGGTAGATCTAAATCTATCATCACATTATTTATATTGAAACCTGTGTTTAGATCTAAATCTACAACATTATTATATTGAAAACCTGTGATTCAGAAAACTCTCAAATAAGTCAAGAACCATGTCTGTTGTAAATGGTCTGAACAAACGACAGATCTAATATCTACCTGATCTAGCTCATCATCACAGTCACAAGTAGTATTAGATCTAGAACATTAGATCAAGTTTAGATCTAGAATTTTACAAACTACATTTTAGATCTAGAACTTGTGGAAAATAGCGTCTGATTCAGATCTAAGAATTTCTATACAAACTACATTTTAAATCTAGAACTTCCATACAAACTACATTTTAGATCTATAACTTCCATACAAACTACATTTTAGATCTAGAACTTCCATACAAACTACATTTTAGATCTAGAACTTCCATACAGACTAATTTTAGATCTATAACTTCCATACAAACTACATTTTAGATCTAGAACTTCCATACAAACTACATTTTAGATCTAGAACTTCCATACAGACTAATTTTAGATCTAGAATTTCTTACAAACTACATTTTAAATCTAGAACTTCCATACAAACTACATTTTAGATCTATAACTTCCATACAAACTACATTTTTAGATCTAAAACTTCCATACAAACTACTAGATCTATAACTTCCATACAAACTACATTTTAGATCTAGAACTTCCATACAAACTACATTTTAGATCTATAACTTCCATACAAACTACATTTTAGATCTATAACTTCCATACAAACTACATTTTAGATCTAGAACTTCCATACAAACTACATTTTAGATCTAGAACTTCCATACAAACTACATTTTAGATCTAGAACTTCCATACAAACTACATTTTAGGTCTAGAATTTGCATATAAACTACATTTTAGATCTAGATCTTCCATACAAACTACATTTAGATCTAGAACTTCCATACAAACTACATTTTAGATCTAGAACTTCCATACAAACTACATTTTAAGGTCTAGAATTTGCATATAAACTACATGTTCATAGGCACAGACTTCTTTGTTTACCTTCTGTTGGAAATCCAGTTGTGAAACTGCAATCTGATTGGTTGAGATTTTCTACCTTTTAAAATCATAAAAGTCCATACAATCTCTCCATATAACTCAAAATCAATCTCTCACACCGCTCAAGCACGAGCTCCCACACCACTCAAGCGATGCATGGTATACAGGATTCATATCTTTCCGCCTCTTAAGCAGTGTTACACAGGCCCAATGGGTAAATTTCTCACACACATTTATTACATCCAATGGCAAAGAGAGTGAATAAAATGTCCAAACTCACCACGTCTTTGAGCTGCGTCGGTGCTCCAGCTTCCTCCAGCTCTTTCATCACTTCCTGTCTCGCAGAGTAAATGTGTGCATAGTGAAGGGGAGTTTGGCCAAGCTAATGATGAAACAAACATTTGATGTGTGAATTATGGTACATGTTGCTGCCAATACAGCAAAAGTAAATTTGAAGATACAAATCTACAGTTGTATAATATTTAATACAAACAAGTTTAAAATGCAATCCGACCTAGCATCTTATTTCTCAACCAACTGGGCTAAAACTTTCTGAACAGGAGAAAAATGGCCTATAGACCCATTTGACTGTAAGAATGATGAAATATTATTTGTCATGATTAATCAATCTATTAATTTTTGTATTGTTTCTTTGATAACCTATTTCTTGTTTTTTTAAAAGGCAAGGTTCATATCAACAAAAACGCTTCCACTGCCTTAATCATTTTGTTTACGTTTGAAATAGAGGTTTGACGTTGTCAGTGCGTGACATTTAGGTGTGTAGTTTGTCTCTGTCAATGCCAGTTTTTACACACGGTCACCTGAAACCTATGTGGCTTTATCAACAGAATTTGAATGTCATGGGTCTATTTTACAAACAACAGGAATCAGTCTTCGCAAGATCCCCGCAAACTTCTTTAATGGACCAAAGGTGGTCCCAAGCCTACAGCCAGAATGACAGGAAATCCAAAGGGAAATTTTTTTTTTTTAATCTCATGCAATTATCAATAGTAATAGATAATATCGCCAATCCCCACAAACTTGTGGCTTATCTTCTAGTGTACTTGAAAGGTTTAGATACAAAATAACACATTTTCCAGTTTGGTATTGAAACCAAAAGGCTTGGTGAGCTGGCAAAAGCGTGGTGTGATGCCAACAACAAAATTGTCCTCGTCTTCAACTTACATTGTTTCTGTACTGGAGCATAGATGGGAAGTTTGTTATGAGATGTTTGATGATTCCCAAATAGTCAGGGCTGGCGTCTTTTTGACACGTCCTCATTCTGAAGTAAGGTGTGGACTGGTCTTGCCCTCGTTGCTTTTTGCTACGGTTTGAGAAGAGTTCTGTACCGCCATTGATGTTGAGGCTGTCAATGATGTTAGAATGGCTCTTGTCCTTTTCACAACTTTGGCTTGATCCGTGACACTGAATGGCAAAGTGCAAAGGCTGCGGCCAGCACAGTCTCTGGCTTTGCTGCACGTGTCATTGAGGGCGTCTACCAACTGGACTTTGTTGCCAGCTTTGACCACAGTAAAGAGTTTCTCTATGTGCGCCTGTGAAGATAAAAAGATAGTAATTTCTTTACATGACACTATAAACATAAAAATAGTCACACATTTTTTTCATAAACCAAGAAAGCAATAAAAAGATCATTAAGAAAGAAGTTTTCATTTTTGTTTGTTTGTGTGAACAACTATGCAAAATAAAAGATTTCTTACAAGCTTGTAATAAAAAAAAATAAATATATATATGCAAACGTTCACAAATTAATATACAACACTTATATGTAGATTACCAGGTCAAAGTTCAAATCCAGAGAAGACCAGGACACCGGCTTGGAGGACTTGTCAAGATCAAACACATCATACATGTGCAGTAACAAGGTCTCCAGTTTTTCAATGTCTTTAGTGTTTACCAGCTGTGCAACGTGAGTGTCTATTATAGACCTGAAAGGAAATCAAAAGCTGGGGAATATGACTCATGACCCAATTTACAGAAACAGAAAAAGTTTCAAATAAAAGAGAAGATGATACTGACAGTGTGAGTAATCAATGATGGTTCTGGCAGCGAATACAAGGATCAAAGAGAAAGTATTGAAAGGTATTGATGCAGTTCAACAGAAGAGTCTAATGCGGTTGAATGAAAGAAAGCAGTGCCCTTATAATTTCACCACTAGGTAGCTAAATCTATGCACAATGTTCTTGAAATATGAAGAGCCTCTGGCCCTTAAAGGTTCAAATTTTCTATTCAAGATTAAATCTGGCTCCACTTAATTTTTGCATGCTTAACATCTTTCTTTTGAAATTTGTACTAATTTTTCACTCATTTACGTCAGACCACTAGCAGGGCCTTGAAATCCTGGACATTTCTACGTAAGTGGTTGGCTCAAGACAGCTGGAAAACTAGTAAGATCTCTCTGACCAATTTCGTCTGTTTAAAAGCTAAAGGGCTAGAAACAGAAGATTTCTCTGACAGAGTTTTATTATTTTACTTTGTAGATTTTGGACCGGGCAGTGGACAGGTGAGCACCTGTACGGGGAGTAGATGATCCCACCCTCCACGAGTCTCCTGCTGCCTTGCAGGCGGATCTTGGTTGACCAAAGGCTAAAGGGAGTTAACCCTGACAGAAAATAACAACCTGCTGCCTTGCTGGCTGGTCTGGAATGACTAAAGGCTAAGGGAGTTAACCCTGACAGAAAATAACAAGGCCTGGTAGGGGGCCTCAAGGTGGCAGCCCCACCATCTACCTAGGGTACAGTAGGCTAATCCCCTGCTTATCCAAAACAACCTGATTCAGAGAAGTAAAAGAAAAATAACCGGCTTGATCTTTGGAAACGAACACAGACTGTGATTTTTGGAGGAAAAGAGTTAAAATTAGTTGAAGAAATGGAAAAATTCAAAGTAGATATATTGGCCATTACAGAAACAAAGAAAAAAAGACAAGGAATAGAAAATGTAGGACCGAATCATATTTTAATTTTCTCAGGAGTAGATGTCAAAGATAGAGCTAGAGCAAGAGTAGGCCTCCTAGTGCATAAAAGGCATGAAAAGCTACTAGAAAGTTGGAAATTTATAAGTCCATGGCTATTAGAGGTAAATATTAAACCAAAAGAAAGAGAAATTAAATTATTAATAGCTTATGGACCAAATAATGACGCAACTAAAGAAGAAAAAGATATCTTCAAAAATGTTTTACAAATAGCTGCAGAGAATCTTAAATCCAAACAGGAACTAATGCTTTTAGGAGATTTAAACGCTAGAGTAGGCAACAATGTAGAAACGTCAGGAGGAGTAATAGGTAAAGAAGGAGGGACAACTTCTCCTAATGGAGAGAGACTCATAGATTTTTGCCCAAAAGAATAACATGAAAATAACCAACACCTTTTTTCCTCATAAAGATATCCACAAATATACAAGAGTAAATGAAGACAGGTGTGAAAAGTCAATGATAGACTACATAATAGTTAGCAGCTCCTTTTTACAGTACATTGGATGCAAGAGGAGCAGAAATATTTAGTGATCATCACTTATTGATTGCCAAAATGAGATTACTGACTGAGAAAAACAAATAGAAAAGGACAGAGAAGAAAGCTACTAAACTCAAAATAGAGGAATTAAATAAACCAGCAGTAAAACAGGTATATCAATCTAGGATAAAAAGATTTATCAGTGAAAGACAGATGGATCTGAATGATAGCACAATAGAAGAAAAGTGGCAGACTAAGATCAAAGAAAAGAAGGATGCCTGGAAGAAATACTTGCGAACAAAGAGACCTTGACATTGACTTACATCTGTGTTTTATTGATTTAGAAAAGGCATTTGACACTGGGAGGAGGGACAAACTATGGCATTCCTTAAAACAGCACAATGTAGAGCAAGATTTAATAGAAGCCATTAAAAGTTTTTACAATAAACCAACATGTGCAGTGAGAGTAGCTGGAAACACATCTGCAGAATTTGATGTAGACATAGGAATAAGACAGGGTTGTATCCTGTCCTCTTTTGTTTATCACATTTATGGATTCAGTCGCAAAGGCATCCTCAAAAATGAAGAAAATGAATGTAGGTATGTGGAAGCTCAAACCAGTAAATGTATCATGCTTTCATTTGCCGATGATTTAGTTCTGTTTGGAAA
Source organism: Doris montereyensis (assembly GCA_037039925.1). Classification (NCBI taxonomy): domain Eukaryota; kingdom Metazoa; phylum Mollusca; class Gastropoda; order Nudibranchia; family Dorididae; genus Doris; species Doris montereyensis. The sequence goes on from JAXRKP010000472.1 coordinate 79,246, forward strand.
ATCAGAAAGTGATCTTCGGTCGAATATCAACATTATGAATAATGAACTAAATAAAGAGGAATGAGAGTAAACGCAAAGAAAACCAAAACAATGCTAGTAACTAGGGAAGCTAAAACACACAATCTTAAATTGGACAGGAGTATTTAGAACAAGTTCAAAGCTACAATTACTTAGGAGTAATGATTAACTCAGAGGGAAAATTAAGAGAAGAAATCAGCCAGAGAATCAAAAAGGCAAGAGCAATATATAACCCTCTAGGAAAGGCATTTGTAGGTAAGCAAGAATTGTCAACAAAAACCAAAATGGTAGTATACAATACAGTTTATTGTCCTACTCTCCTCTATGGCAGCGAAATTTGGACCTTAGACAGTAGAGAATACAGTAGAGTACAGGCAGCTGAAACGAAATATCTAAGAAGAGTAGTAGGAAAACTAAAAGAGACAAAAATCAGAAACACAACAATAAGAGATCAAACCAAAGCAGATGGCACAAAAACTAAGATAGAAACAAATCAATTGAGATGGTTTGGGCATGTAAACAGAATGAATGACAATAGAATAGCTAAATCAGTATACAGTGCTAAAGCCCAAGGTAAAAGATCAAAAGGCAGACCTCGGAGAAAGTGGGAAGAAGATATAAAGAGGCATTGAAACATAGAAATTTAACTTTTTAGAAGGAAACAGAAAATGCCAGGACAGGGCATCCTGGAGAAAGATCATCTCGGGCATTTGAACCCATACACCAAAAGGTAGAATGGGAACTGATAAAGAAAGAAAGAAAGAAAGATTTTGGAAGTTTGCTGCAAGGTCATGAGTGAAAGGCATTGTAGCTGAACCGTAGTGCTGTGAGCTGGTAACCACAACGACACTAGTTCCCACGGCTGGCACAGGTGGGTTTTTTTCCACAACGTTGTACCCTTAGGAAAGGACTTCACTCTACTTTCCTCATTTGACTTAAGTGTGAATGAGTATCGAGCTATAGGTAGAGAAGGATCTTGTCAGAGTGTTAGTACGAAAAGTCTAACAGGCTTGCGTAGTGTATGCTCCCCCGGATGTTGTGAAGGACCTTGAATGAAATGGCCTGCTGGGGGATGAATGATGTACAGTTGATGAGCCTGTACTTGTGTGGAAAATCGGACTATAAATCATCTTAACGAAATTTGAAAAAGGACCTTAAAGAAGCCCTTCTAGTAATTTCATGGACTCACTTGTAATCTTGGCGATCCAAAATGTCGCAGTGATCCCTGGCTGTTCTTCCCTGGGCATCTCTGGCTGCCAGATCAACGCCAGCGTCAAGAATTGCCTGAATAATGCTTTCCGTCTCACCGGTAAGAACAGCCTCCATCAAAACCGTCTGGCCGTAAACATTACGAATGGACAAATCAACATAATTAAGAATTTCCACAGTCACAGCTTCCTGTTTGGGCCTTAGTTTGGGATTGAACAGCTGAAATGGAAAGAGATGCCAAAGGTCATGGACGGAAGAGAAAGATGTAAAGCATGATTTATTGTTGGACTCTTCTTCTTCCTAAAAGTGACCACCTCAAGTCTTCAGTATTACTGTCAGCCTACATATTTTAATTTAATCCAAGAGTGTTAATCCAATTTTGATTTTAAAGATGTGTTTAATTCTGTCTTTTAAGCCTTCACTGCAACTGCCGAGTTTGATTTTTGTTGACAGTCCATCCCACAGCCTTATTGTACTCTCACAATCTGAGTTGGCATTCCATCTCACAGCCTTATTGTACTCTCAAAATCTGAGTTGGCATTCCATCCCACAGCCTTATTGTACTCTCAAAATCTGAGTTGACAGTCCATCCCACAGCCTTATTGTACTCTCAAAATCTGAGTTGGCATTCCATCTCACAGCCTTATTGTACTCTCACAATCTGAGTTGGCATTCCATCTCACAGCCTTATTGTACTCTCAAAATCTCTGTTGGCAGTCCATCCCACAGCCTTATTGTACTCTCAAAATCTGAGTTGGCATTCCATCTCACAGCCTTATTGTACTCTCAAAATCTGAGTTGGCATTCCATCTCACAGCCTTATTGTACTCTCAAAATCAGCATTCCATCTCACAGCCTTATTGTACTCTCAAAATCTGAGTTGGCATTCCATCCCACAGCCTTATTGTACTCTCAAAATCTGAGTTGGCATTCCATTTCACAGCCTTATTGTACTCTCAAAATCTGAGTTGGCATTCCATTTCACAGCCTTATTGTACTCTCAAAATCTGAGTTGGCATTCCATCTCACAGCCTTATTGTACTCTCAAAATCTGAGTTGGCATTCCATCTCACAGCCTTATTGTACTCTCAAAATCTGAGTTGGCATTCCATTCACAGCCTTATGGTACTCTCAAAATCTGAGTTGACAGTTCATCCCACAGCCTTATTGTACTCTCAAAATCTGAGTTGACAGTCCATCTCACAGCCTTATTGTACTCTCAAAATCTGAGTTGGCATTCCATCTCACAGCCTTATTGTACTCTCAAAATCTGAGTTGGTATTCCATCTCACAGCCTTATTGTACTCTCAAAATCTGAGTTGGCATTCCATCTCACAGCCTTATTGTACTCTCAAAATCTGAGTTGGTAGTCATCTCACAGCCTTATTGTACTCTCACAATCTGAGTTGGTAGTCATTCCACAGCCTTATTGTACTCTCAAAATCTGAGTTGGCATTCCATCTCACAGCCTTATTGTACTCTCAAAATCTGAGTTGACAGTCCATCCCACAGCCTTATTGTACTCTCAAAATCTGAGTTGGCATTCCATCCCACAGCCTTATTGTACTCTCAAAATCTGAGTTGGCATTCCATCTCACAGCCTTATTGTACTCTCAAAATCTAAGTTGGCCACTCTTCTGAGTTGGCATTCCATCTCACAGCCTTATTGTACTCTCAAAATCTGAGTTGGCATTCCATCTCACAGCCTTATTGTACTCTCAAAATCTGAGTTGGCATTCCATCTCACAGCCTTATTGTACTCTCAAAATCTGAGTTGGCATTCCATCTCACAGCCTTATTGTACTCTCAAAATCTGAGTTGGCATTCCATCCCACAGCCTTATTGCTCTTAGTTGGCATTCCATCTCACAGCCTTATTGTACTCTCAAAATCTGAGTTGGCATTCCATCTCACAGCCTTATTGTACTCTCAAAATCTGAGTTGGCATTCCATCTCACAGCCTTATTGTACTCTCAAAATCTGAGTTGGCAGTCATTCCACAGCCTTATTGTACTCTCAAAATCTGAGTTGGCATTCCATCCCACAGCCTTATTGTACTCTCAAAATCTGAGTTGGCAGTCCATCCCGCAGCCTTATTGTACTCTCAAAATCTGAGTTGGCATTCCATCTCACAGCCTTATTGTACTCTCAAAATCTGAGTTGACAGTCCATCCCACAGCCTTATTGTACTCTCAAAATTCTGAGCAAGATATGAACAGGATGTTAGATTGTCTCTCCATTTGCTGCTGGTACCAATTTTTACCTCGGTCACTGTAGACATGCGTGGTGAGCGTCTTTCCTAGGAACGCAGCAAATTATTTGAACCCAGAACCTAACAAACCCAAGTTTAACAGTTTAACCATCAGATAATTAATGGAAATTAAACGTTGCAATTCTGTAGCTCGCAGAAACAAAAAGATGTAGATTAATATAATAGAACCCCTTTAATTCCAGGTAATGAATTAACAATGGATAGTTTTGGTTTTGATTACATGGAAAAAAAGCGGTTTTAGGGGCTGGCTGCCTGGCACTCAAAGGTATACTTGGTGTTGAGATCTGGCTTGAGTGTCAAGAAGTGTCTAGTCAGAAGGACGTTGTTGATTTCCCACACAGCAACGATAAGTGGCCTGGGAGCAGTAGGGTAGTCACGGTAATGGTACTGGTAGGAGAAATCCTTGGTGTTGAAATCACGACCCGTCTAGGCCCTGAAACGAAGACAATATGTCATTGTCAATGGCTTTAGTCAATGCTATATAAATGCATTTATTATTATTATTATTATTATTATTAGTATCATTTATATTATTATTATTACTATTATTATTATTTATATTATTATTATTATTATTATATTATTATTATTATTATTTATTATTATTATTATTATTATTATTATTATTATTATTATTATTATTATTATTATTATTATTATTATTATTATTATTATTATTATTATTGTATAAGTCAAACACAGTAAGAAAGAGAGTGAATGTTTCTACTTTTTATTTATTTATTTTTAAAAATTTTACCCAATCTATTGTATTAGAAAAGTTCATTCTTATGAAAAATAAATTGATTGACCTTTATTTGCTTCCTCTCAGTGACAAAGCAATAACACACGATGTGTGAGTGCAAAAGGCATCTAAATCTACCAGACTTTCTAGGAGATGTTCTAGGAGATTTTCTTAATGTTCCAGGAATTTCTAAGAGATTTTCTAGGAGATTTTGTAAAGATCTTCAAATAGATTTCCTAGGAGATTTTCTAGATATTCTAGGAGATTTTCTAGATCTTCTCAGAGATTTTCTAGATGTTCTAGGAGATATTTTAATAGAATTCTAGGAGATATTCTAGGAGATTTTGTTAGAAAATGTTTAGGAGATTTCCAAGGATACATTTTAGAAGATGTTCTAAGAGATTTTCTAAATTTTCTTGTGCTCTACCGAGAGGAATATGTCGCTATTGCTCTGATAAAAATAAAGATAAAAAATAGAGGTTCACTGACTGTACATCAGGTCAGCCATCCCCAGCAGGCAAGTTCATTCAAAATCCTTCTCAACTCCATGAGGATAAGGCAGTACATCAGCCTGTAAGGCGCTTTGTACTTACACTCTGACAAGATCTTTCTCTACCTATAATTGGGTCCTCATTCACACTTGAGTCAAATGAGGAAAGCAGAGTAAAGTACATTTCCTAAGAGTACAATTTCGTCATGAATATAAAATCACAACACAACGATTTCGTCAGAGTGCCTCAATGTAGGCATATGCCACTGATCGATTTCCACAGGAGGTTTCACAAGACAATTTTTCCAACTGCGTGGCAATGAAAAACTTTTACACCTGTCTTCAAAAACAATCTTACACCTGTCTTTAAAAACAATCTTACACTTGTCTTTAAAACTAATTATACACCTGACTTTAAAAACAATTATACACCTATCTTTAAAAACAATCACACATCTGTCTTTAAAAACAATTATTACACCTGTCTTTAAAAACAATCATACACATGTTTTTAAAGGCAATCTTACACCTGTCTTTAAAAACAATCATACACATGTCTCTAAAGGCAATCTTACACCTGTCTTTAAAAACAATCTTACACCTGTCTTTAAAAACAATCTTACACATTTCTTTAAAGGCAATCTTACACCTGTCTTTAAAAACAATCATACACATTTCTTTAAAAACAATCATGCACCTGTCTATAAAAATAATCATACACCTATCTTTAAAAATAATCATACACCTATCTTTAAAAACAATCATACACCTGTCTATAAAACAATCATACACCTGTCTATAAAAACAGTCATACACCTGTCTATAAAAACAATCATACATATATTTTTGTTGTCATGGAAATATTGATTAATTATACATTTAGCAGGTGACTGTCCCTCACTTTATGCAAACAAATGAAAGTTGAAAACTTGATGTGCTTGTCAATATTGAAAACTTGGTGAGTGTGACAAAATTGAAAACTTGGTGAGTGTGACAAAATTGAAAACTTGGTGAGTGTGACAAAATTGAAAACTTGGTGAGTGTGACAAAATTGAAAACTTGGTGAGTGTGACAAAATTGAAAACTTGGTAAGTGTGACAAAATTGAAAACTTGGTGAGTGTGCGTGTGATAAAATTGAAAATTTGGTGTGTGTGATAAAATTGAAAACTTGGTGTGTGTGATAAAATTGAAAACTTGGTGTGTGTGACAAAATTGAACACTTGGTGCGTGTGCCTATCTTCATGAGAATGGCAGCGTTCATAAAAAAAACAACTCATTTGTGATGACATGTTAAATTATTCTAATAATTGGAGGAAAAAGAAATAGTAGTACAATACCTTCATATTGATGGTGAAAATCTCGTAACTTGTAAGTCCACTGGAAGACATTTAACCAGGGGAGATGAGTTACAGTTTCAAACTGGACAGGATATTTGTGTTGCAAGTTGAGATCATGTGACTAGAAATGATATTTCTATTGGCTAAATTTGCACAATATTTTAGGCAATAATTGGGAACAACCCTACACTGCATTAGAGGCCAAAAAGTGACTATTGAAAAATCACAGACTTACGAGTTGAGAGACTTTCACTATCAATACGTAACTTGAAGGATTCTTTTAAAAACAGTTTTGAGCTTTCTGCTATAACTCACCTTCATCCGCAAACTGTTCAATGAAGGTAACTTTGCCACACAACAATGCCAGAGCCAGTTCATTTGTATTCTCATACTTTTCAATCAAGTGCACTGTGTTCAGTTTGGAACCCTCTGTGTACCAATTGCACTGGAAGAAGAAAACAGAGACATCATTGTTCCCATGGCATAAAAAAACTCTGTGTACCAATTGCACTGGAAGAAGAAAACAAAGACATTATTGTTCCCATGGCATGAAACAAACTCTGTGTACCAATTACACTGGAAGAAGAAAACAAAGACATCATTGTTCCCATGGCATGAAACAAACTCTGTGTACCAATTACACTGGAAGAAGAAAACAAAGACATCATTGTTCCCATGGCATGAAACAAACTCTGTGAACCAAAAATTACACTGGAAGAAGCTAAAATAATGACGTTTTTTCCTTAGCATAAAATAAAGTTTCTTTAGGTTTAGGAACACAAATAATGCCCAGTTTCTTTAGGCAGGCAGGCTAAAATGATGCCCAGTTTCTTTAGGCTTAGGCAGGCTAAAATAATGCCCGTTTCTTTAGGCTTAGGCAGGCTAAAATAATGCCCAGTTTCTTTAGGTTTAGGCAGGCTAAAATAATGCCCAGTTTCTTTAGGCTTAGGCAGGCTAAAATGATGCCCAGTTTCTTTAGGCTTAGGCAGGCTAAAATAATGCCCAGTTTCTTTAGGCTTAGGCAGGCTGAAATAATGCCCAGTTTCTTTAGGCTTAGGCAGAACAGGTGAAGTAATATCATTCCCTGGACAGCACGTTGATCTGTTGGAGATTTTTACCGAAATGATATTGCTGTTACCCACACGCACCTGGGTGGAGCAAGGTAAAACATATTACAAATTCTTTCCCAAGGACAGGGTGTTCGTGATAAGCCTAATGAAACCATGGCAGATTATGAAAAAAATATTCAGTTTCTTCTAGTTATGAATCAATTGCCAAATCAACCAATGTCAGAGTAATTACTTACTTACAGAACTTTTTTTTTTAATGGTATCTAGTAACATTTTACTCCAACCATAAACCTCCTTCTGATTTTTGTTTGTTTCGCAGGTAAAATTCAGTTAAGTTGGCAAGGAGACTAATCATTTAAATCAAGTTGCAAAAGAGAAATTTCTGAAAATCTGATATTCCATGATTGCTGTAGCTCTGAAGGGATAATTGATAACTGTTCTGATTGTGAAACAACATTTCTCTCAACACCTTGATAACTGAAAAGGTAAGAACTTACGCGAATTTTCAAATTGAATGCTTCATTTCCAATGATTTTAGTTGTCCTGCACCAACATCTAAGTAACTTCTCGATCAGTTGAAGATCTGGCTTTTCCGTCTTTACTGCCGCCCACAAACCTTGAAGAAAAACGCGTTCAAAAGAAAAATCAAATTGAACCATGCAAAAACTGAAATTAAAACAAAACAAACACTGTGAACAAATTGATTTTGGTCCTTTGAAATTTACCTATCCACCATGTGCGGTGACCTCAGGGTGAATTAAGAGGAAATGTCAAGATGAAAGAGTAGAAAAAAAATGAGAGGAAAAGAAGTGAGACCTACTAATAGTGCCCTTAATCGCTCACAACAAACTGATTAAAAGTAATTATCAGAGTTGCCCTACACATTTGAAATAACTTGGTATTTTATATCAAATGACAAATCAATTTTGAAAGGGTTTTAACGATTCACTTTTTATCATCATGTCCTACCAGGAAGAAATTTTCTCAGCCAATGCAAATTTTCCTCCCATCCCGGTCTTTTCTGAAAAAGAATTTCTTGTTCAGCCGTTCGACCAGCCTTGTTTTGTATGAAAGGGCAAGCTCCACATCTAGAATACAAGAGGAAGATAAGGTCATCAAATATTTATTCAACAATGCAATGCCAAAAGTTCTAAAGAACAAATAATGACAGCAAAACACCAAACTAGACAAAACGCTTTGTTTTAGTTTACGTTATTCTACTGCTTTGGACCTAGGGCTATGGTTTGTGTTTACGTTATTCTACTGCTTTGGACCTAGGGCTATGGTTTGTGTTTACGTTATTCTTCTGCTTTGGACTTGGGCTATGGTTTTTGTGTTTACGTTATTCTTCTGCTTTGGACTTGGGCTATGGTTTGTGTTTACGTTATTCTTCTGCTTTGGACTTGGGCTATGGTTTGTGTTTACGTTATTCTTCTGCTTTGGACTTGGGCTATGGTTTGTGTTTACGTTATTCTACTGCTTTGGACCTAGGGCTATGGTTTGTGTTTACGTTATTCTACTGCTTTGGACCTAGGGCTATGGTTTGTGTTTACGTTATTCTTCTGCTTTGGACCTAGGACTATGGTTTGTGTTTACGTTATTCTACTGCTTTAGACCTAGGGCTATGGTTTGTGTTTACAGTTATGTCAAATGTTCATTTCCTATCCCGATGCACCTTTCCCAGGATTCAAACAAAATCTACCACTACCATAGGATTCAAACAAAATCTACCACTACCATAGGATTCAAACAAAATCTACCACTACCATAGGATTCAAACAAAATCTACCACTACCATAGGATTCAAACAAAATCTACCACTACCATAGGTACTTATTCTGCCACTGCTATGAATGACCTCGCAGAGTAAAAATTGAAACTTTTCAAATGGACATTTTCTACTCACAACATGGCTCAAAAAGGTTTGACTTGACTAGTGAAATGTGGATTTTATTTCAAAAGGTTTGACTTGACTAGTGAAATGTGGATTTTATTTCAAAAGGTTTGACTTGACTAGTGAAATGTGGATTTTATTTTAAAAGTTTTTACTTGACTAGTGAAATGTGGATTTTATTTCAAAAGGTTTGACTTGACTAGTGAAATGTGGATTTTATTTTACCGAAAGCTCAATGTCTTGATGTACAGGAAAAGAAAGTTAACAGTATATTATTCTTTATAATAAGGTCAAAAGATCTTTCAGTGATTGTAAGCTTTTCTTAGAGAGTTCATTTTTCAAATTTGATTTAGAAGCATTTAGGAAAGTTTGCATTTCTCATGTCCTCAGTCAGGAGTTCCACACATCGGGTACAGCAAATTTGAAAGTTCTGCTACAAAACTTTGATATGGGTACATTCTCAACTAAGACAGTTTGACATTTATGATCTATGTTGTCCCAGTGTCTACAAAACTTTGATATGGGTACATTCTCAACTAAGACAGTTTGACATTTATGATCTATGTTGTCCCAGTGTACAAAACTTTGATATGGGTACATTCTCAACTAAGACAGTTTGACATTTATGATCTATGTTGTCCCAGTGTCTACAAAACTTTGATATGGGTACATTCTCAACTAAGACAGTTTGACATTTATGATCTATGTTGTCCCAGTGTCTACAAAACTTTGACATGGGTATATACTTGACTAAGACAGTTTGATGATGATCTATGTTGTCCCAGTGTCTACAAAACTTTGATATGGGTATATACTTGACTAAGACAGTTTGATATGATCTATGTTGTCCCAGTGTCTACAAAACTTTGATATGGGTATATACTTGACTAAGACAGTTTGACATGATGATCTATGTTGTTCCAAAACTTTGATATGGGTATATACTTGACTAAGACAGTTTGACATGATGATCTATGTTGTTCCAGTGTCTACAAAACTTTGATATGGGTATATACTTGACTAAGACAGTTTGATATGATCTATGTTGTCCCAGTGTCTACAAAACTTTGATATGGGTATATTCTTGACTAAGACAGTTTGATATGATCTATGTTGTCCCAGTGTCCACAAAACTTTGACATGGGTATATACTTGACTAAGACAGTTTGACATGATGATCTATGTTGTTCCAGTGTCTACAAAACTTTGATATGGGTATATTCTTGACTAAGACAGTTTGACATGATCATCTATGTTGTTCCAGTGTCTACAAAACTTTGATATGGGTACATACTTGACTAAGACAGTTTGACATGATGATCTATGTTGTCCCGGCGTCTATAGTGTGAAGCAGAACAGGTGTTAATAAGCACCTCCTAAGTTAATGCTTGTACACACCTGGGTTGAGTAAGGAAAATGAGTGTTAGGTGTCTTTCTCAAGGAACATAAAGTCAAACCTAGCATTGTTAGGATTCGAACCAAGGACCTCATGATCCCAAATCCGGCAATTTAGTCACTATGCCACAATCGCCACACATCTTTAACATGCAGCATGACTAATGAAAACAAAGAGTTGTTAGTCTGGATGCATCTCTGACAGCGTTAAGTGTATAAGCTAAACTTGGTTGCAGTTTACGAGAAATATATTTTCCGGTAACAATTTCAAGTGCTAAATATCAATGATCATGCTTTAATATGTTGTGAAGACGAAAAATAAACAGCTGCTGCCAGTGGTAGATTTTGCGTGAATTCTCAGACAGGTGCATAATGATAAGAAATGAACATTTGACATTTCAGTGGACTAGGTCATTTGATAACAGAGTTTCCAACACACACACACACACACACAGCACTGACCTCATAAAGGCAACGATCCACCTCCATGCACCAGGAATGAGAACAACTTTGTGAAGAACTGTGTCTCCGTTTGTGTCAGTGATATCTAAATCTATTTTCGATGCCATCATGTATACTGCACAGATGCCATCAGGATCTTGTCTTGTATGGGCCTGGTCGCAAAGGACGTGGAGAAACGTTTCACCTGTCACAGAGTCTTGGACATTCGCTTTGTGTCCTTTCATCACAAATGCAACTGTAGAGTAAAGCAAAGCATAAAATGTGAAGGTCATGTGATGCTACATGTTGATATTGACTTTCTTTCTTTCTTTATCAGCTCCCATTCTATCTTCCGGTGCATGGGTTTAGATGCCCGAAATGATCTCTCTCCAGGCTGCCCTGTCCTGACATTTTCTGTTTCCTTCCGTGAAAGTTAAATTTCTTTGCATTAATACCTCTTTTATATCTTCTTCCCGCTTTCTCCGAGATCTGCCTTTGGTATTTTACCTTAGGTTTTAGCACTGTATACTGACTTAGCTATTCTATTATCATTCATTCTGTTTACATGCCCAAACCATCTCAGTTGATTTATTTCTATCTTAGTTTTTATTCCATCTGCTTTGGTTTGATCTCTTATTGTTGTGTTTCTGATATCTCCATTCATTTACATAAGCCATCACTGTCAATGAAATTGTGGTTGTCACGACCTATGTGATTGGGTCAGGACGGCTGGATCATTGGAAAAATCTCCACGTCCCATCGTGTCGGTTTTTGTGGAGTGAAACACAAATGAGTTTAAAATTCAGCTTGATTTACGCTTCGGCTTACTCATCAACAGCAAAAATTTGAACGAAACAAATTCGCACTTCCACATCCCCCGGAAAATAAAAAACCCAAAACAAATGCCACTCCCAAGCTGAAACAAATACTTACATCTAGCAAGAGAGACAACCCAATGATAACAGAACACATTTTTCTTACAGGTACATTTAATGTATCTTTACCTTCTCTTCTATGAAATATTGCATGAATGATAGGTTTTACGAATTAGCTAGTCTATGTATGGCGTTTGACCTCAATATTGTCAATCCTGTAACAGTTGCTGTCACTGCTATGCCTGGGCTGATTTTATTGTGAGGAAAATCTGGATGCCCAGCCACACTTCCCGTCCCTCTGATCTTTGCCTCTTCCATACAATATTATGTCAACAAAGTAATGAACCGGCAAATAAGTCTGAGGTACAAGAAATTGCAGGGGTATCTCTAAATAGGCCTTTGATAGGAATGCTGGAATGGCCAACCCTTTTCAGTTTCCAACCACTGAGAGTTCTTTTACATGGATTATGGAAATGTTCATGTATAAGTCAATTAAATTATGTCACATTCATCTGCTGCTACCACATATACTTACGAAAAAAGCAAGGGCGTCTTTTGCCTCAATATCGGCAATCCTTTTTGCAACGGGATGCTCTCTGATGTTGTCAACTGTTGGTTTGTGGTTGATTGCCATTCTCTTGTTGCCAAGACACTTGGCTTCCTTTTGTGCAAAATCCATTTTTCTGTGACAAGGAAGTTAAAGAAAAGGAATTTCGATAAAAAACAAAAAAACAAACAGTAGAGGAGGATCATTAAAAAATTCATTAGATAATTAAAAGGAGGAAGAATGATACCACATGAGATGATCATTTAGAAGAGAGAAAAAAACGGAATTTTCATGGAAATTGACGTGTCATTCATAAAGCAGTTGAGCCTAGAAAGCTTCATGTATGACGACTTTATGCCCATTGCCCTGGTTAGAAAATACACTGTCCATGTCCACAAGGTTGTCTCAGCAGTCAGCTGATTTTTGTTTCCATGCTGATCACTCTTCATTTTCACTACTGTCAGTCTTATCCTCTTTTATGGTATGGGTAATTAAAAAGAAAATCTGTCTTATCCTCTTTTATGGTACCGGTAATTAACAAAAAGGTCTGTCTTATTGTCTCTTATGGTACCGGTAATAAAGAAAGAAATCTGTCTTATTGTCTCTTATGGTACCGGTAATTAAGAAGAAGGTCTGTCTTATTGTCTCTTATGGTACCGGTAATTAAGAAGAAAATCTGTCTTATTGTCTCTTATGGTACCGGTAATTAAGAAGAAAATCTGTCTTATCCTCTTTTATGGTACCGGTAATTAACAAAAAGGTCTGTCTTATTGTGTCTTATGGTACCGGTAATAAAGAAAGAAATTTGTCTTAATGTTTCTTATGATACCGGTAATTAACAAGAAAATATGTCTTATTGTCTCTTATGGTACCGGTAATTAACAAGAAAGTATGTCTTATCCTCTTTTATGGTACCGGTAATTAACAAGAAAATCTGTCTTATTGTCTCTTATGGTACCGGTAATTAAGAAGAAGGTCTGTCTTATTGTCTCTTATAGTACCGGTAATTAACAAGAAAATCTATCTTATTGTCTCTTATGGTACCGGTAATTAAGAAGGAAATCTGTCTTATCTTCTTTTTATGGTACCGAAATTAAGAAGGTCTGTCTTATTGTCTCTTATGATACCGGTAATTAACAAGAAAATCTGTCTTATCCTCTTTTATGGTACCGGTAATTAAGAAGGAAATCTGTCTTATCCTCTTTTATGGTACCGGTAATTAAGAAGGTCTGTCTTATTGTCTCTTATGGTACCGTAATAAAAAAAAGTCTTATTGTCTCTTATGGTACCAGTAATTAACAAGAAAATCTGTCTTATTGTCTCTTATGGTACCAGTAATTAACAAGAAAATCTGTCTGATCCTCTTTTATGGTACCGGTAATTAACAAGAAAATCTGTCTGATCCTCTTTTATGGTACATTAATTAACAAGAAAATCTGTCTGATCCTCTTTTATGGTATCAGTAATTAACAAGAAAATCTGTCTGATCCTCTTTTATGGTATCAGTAATTAACAAGAAAATCTGTCTGATCCTCTTTTATGGTACCGGTAATTAACAAAGAAAATCTGTCTTATTGTCCTTTAGGGTCAATTCAATGTCAACAGCTGGTGTCACCGTGTTCCAAGTGTGGGTATTCTATTTCTATTATGTCTTGATCAGAATTTCAGGATCTACGATGTCACTTTTTTCACATGAGCTTGTTGACATGCGGCATCTGTGCAAAGGAAAACAAAAACTTTATACTTCTAGGAATATCGAGGATTTCAAAACTCAAGGATTGAATAATCTTTAAAGCAGATGACAACTAGACAGGGAGAGGGCACTTAGAAATAACAGGAGTTTAAGAACAAAATCCAGGACCATCCTGGCAATGAAAGCAATGCTCCCACTCTAAATGGACTAGGCTATTTTCAAACATCCGCCTACTCTAAATGGACCAGACTATTTTCAAACATCTGCCTACTCTAAATGGACCAGACTATTTTCAAACATCTGCCTACTCTAAATGGACCAGACTATTTTCAAACATCTGCCTATTCTAAATGGACCAGACTATTTTCAAACATCTAAATGGACCAGACTATTTTCAAACATCTGCCTATTCTAAATGGACCAGACTATTTTCAAACATCTGCCTACTCTAAATGGACCAGACTATTTTCAAACATCTGCCTATTCTAAATGGACCAGGCTATTTTCAAACATCTGCCTATTCTAAATGGACCAGACTATTTTCAAACATCTGCCTATTCTAAATGGACCAGACTATTTTCAAACATTCAAACATTTTCAAACCCCTATTCTAAATGGACCAGACTATTTTCAAACATCCCCCTATTCTAAATGGACCAGACTATTTTCAAACATCTGCCTATTCTAAATGGACCAGACTATTTTCAAACATCCGCCTATTCTAAATGGACCAGACTATTTTCAAACATCTGCCTATTCTAAATGGACCAAGCTATTTTCAAACATCCTCCCACTTCTAAATGGACCAGACTATTTTCAAACATCCACCAACTCTAAATGGACCAGACTATTTTCAAATATCCCCCTATTCTAAATGGACCAGACTATTTTCAAACATCCTCCCACTCTAAATGGACCAGACTATTTTCAAACATCCGCCCACTTTAAATGGCCTATTCTAAATGGACCAGGCTATTTTCAAACATCCGCCCACTTTAAATGGACCAGACTATTTTCAAACATCCACCAACTCTAAATGGACCAGACTATTTTCAAACATCCCCCTATTCTAAATGGACCAGGCTATTTTCAAACATCCGCCTACTTCTAAATGGACCAGACTATTTTCAAACATCCACCAACTCTAAATGGACCAGCTATTTTCAAACATCTGCCTATTCTAAATGGACCAGACTATTTTCAAACATCCACCAACTCTAAATGGACCCTATTTTCAAACATCCCCCTATTCTAAATGGACCAGACTATTTTCAAACATCTGCCTATTCTAAATGGACCAGGCTATTTTCAAACATCTAAATGGACCCCAGGCTATTTTCAAACATCTGCCTTCTAAATGGACCAGGCTATTTTCAAACATCTGCCCACTCTAAATGGACCAGGCTATTTTCAAACATCTCCCTATTCTAAATGGACCAGGCTATTTTCAAACATCTCCTAAATGGACTAGGCTATTTTCAAACATCTGCCTATTCTAAATGGACCAGACTATTTTCAAACATCCTGCCCACTATAAATGGACCAGACTATTTTCAAACATCCGCCCACTCTAAATGGACCAGACTATTTTCAAAACTATTCTAAATCCACTATTTTCAAACATCTGCCTATTCTAAATGGACCAAGCTATTGGACCAAAGCTATTTTCAAAAAACCGCCTACTCTAAATGGACCAGACTATTTTCAAACATCCACCAACTCTAAATGGACCAGACTATTTTCAAACATCCTCCCTTTAAATGGACCAGACTATTTTCAAACATCTGCCAACTCTAAATGGACAGACTATTTTCAAACATCCCCCTATTCTAAATGGACCAGGCTATTTTCAAACATCTGCCTATTCTAAATGGACCAGGCTATTTTCAAACATATTCTCCCTATTTTCAAAACCTAAATGGACCAGGTTATTTTCAAACATCCTCCAACTCTAAATGGACCAGACTATTTTCAAACATCCTCCCTGTCTAAATGGACCAGGTTATTTTCAAACATCCTCCTCTAAATGGACCAGGCTATTTTCAAACATCCGCCCACTTTAAATGGACCAGGCTATTTTCAAACATCCGCCCACTTTAAATGGAATGGACCAGGCTATTTTCCCACTATTCTATATGGACCAGGGCTGACTATTAAATGGACCAGGCTATTTTCAAACATCCACCTACTTTAAATGGACCAGGCTACTTTCAAATATCCACCCACTTTAAATGGACCAGGCTATTTTCAAACATCCTCCAACTTTAAATGGACCAGACTATTTCAAAACATCAAACTTTAAATCCAGGCTATTTTCAAACATCTTCCCAGTCTAAATGGACCAGGCTATTTTCAAACATCCACCCACTCTAAATGGACCAGGCTATTTTCAAACATCCTCCAACTCTAAATGGACCAGACTATTTTCAAACATCCTCCAAATATCTAAATGGACCAGGCTATTTTCAAACATCCGCCAACTCTAAATGGACCAGGCTATTTTCAAACATCCACCAACTCTAAATGGACCAGACTATTTTCAAACATCCTCCAACTCTAAATGGACCAGGCTATTTTCAAACATCTGCCTATTCTAAATGGACCAAGCTATTTTCAAAAAAACCGCCTACTCTAAATGGACCAGGCTATTTTCAAACATCCACCAACTCTAAATGGACCAGGCTACTCTTTTCAAACATCCTCCAACTCCAAATGGACCAGGCTATTTTCAAACATCCTCCCACTTTAAATGGACCAGGCTATTTTCAAACATCCTCCCAGTATAAATGGACCAGGCTATTTTCAAACATCTGCCCACTTTAAATGGACCAGACTATTTTCAAACATCCTCCCACTCTAAATGGATCAGGCTATTTTCAAACATCCTCCCTGTCTCAACTCTAAAAACATCCTCCAACTCTAAATGGACCAGGCTATTTTCAAACATCCTCCAACTCAAACATTTTCAAACATCCTCCTCCACTCTAAATGGACCATGGACCAGGCTATTTTCAAACATCCTCTCACTCTAAATGGACCAGGCTATTTTCAAACATCCTCCAACTCTAAATGGACCAGGCTATTTTCAAACATCCTCCAACTTTAAATGGACCAGACTATTTTCAAACATCCACCCACTTTAAATGGATTTTCAAACATCCTCTCAGTCTAAATGGACTAGGCTATTTTCAAACATCCTCTCAGTCTAAATGGACCCAGACTATTTTCAAACAAACTTTAAATCAAGGCTATTTTACTACTCTAAATGGACCAGGTTATTTTCAAACATCCACCCACTTTAAATGGACCAGGCTATTTTCAAACATCCGCTTACTCTAAATGGACCAGGTTATTTTCAAACATCCACTAAATGGACCAGGCTATTTTCAAACATCCGCTTACTCTAAATGGACCAGGTTATTTTCAAACATCCTTTAAATGGACCAGGCTATTTTCAAACATCCGCTTACTCTAAATGGACCAGTGTAGCGTGGCCACTACATACACTTACACACGCAGCACACAAGGACACTAAAAACAACTCACTCTACACACACCGCCGCTCGGCAAAACTAGTGTACAACAAGCTCACCAAATAAAGCAGTCACTTTCTACTTTTCTCCTCAACCCTTGTGTTTGTGTTTCATCCTTGCCCTCATTGGTGACCCCGTAAGTTTACAACGATTTTTGTAAACATTATTTTTTTCATCTTTAAGATTACATGTTTTCTATCTCTACACATAATGGCAGTCGACATGGTTGCCATCAAGCTACCCACATTTTGGACAAGTAGCCCACAGGCATGGTTTGTGCAAGCCGAAGCTCAGTTTGCCTTACGAGGCATAACATGTCAGGACACACGTTACTACCATGTAGTGGCGTCACTTGACTCAGAGACCGCCAACCGTGCTCTTGCATTGTTAACATCACCCCCTGAAAACGACAAGTACAACGCCATCAAACATTTCCTACTGTCCGTGTTTAGTTTGTCAGAACAAGAGCGTGCCATGGCTCTGTTAAACATGAACAGCATAGGCGACCAGAAACCATCAGAGCTGATGGACGAAATGCTGTCCCTTCTGGGGGAGTACAAGCTGTGTTTTATCTTTAAACACCTTTTCCTGTCACGACTCCCAGACACCGTAAGAATACCTTTAGCGGCGTCAACCACACAGGACTACAGAACCCTCGCACAAGAAGCCGACCGGTTGTTGATCGCTACAACATCCACCCACACTATCAACGCCACTACCCACGCGACCCACACGAACCGCCCATCACAGAAAGGTGATCAACACAAAAACAAACCACCGATTTGTTATTTTCACCTAAGATTCGGCAGTGCTGCTAAAAAATGCACCCCACCTTGCAACTTCCCCCAACAGTCACACAAACAGAGTGCCAACCAGGGAAACGATCGGGTGGGTCAACAGTAGCCCATACTGCTGGTGGCCCGTGAAAGACTCTCTCTTTATAACTGACGATGTATCAGGAAAGAAATTCCTTGTAGATACAGGCGCCCAAGTATCGGTAATCCCAGCTACGTGGAAAGACAAACACTCAAAATCAACAGGCAAAACCTAACAGCCGCAAACGGATCACTCATTCCAACATACGGCGTGCGCTATACACGAATACGCGTAAACAAACGCAACTACGAAGCCCGTCTCGTCATAGCTGACGTCCAACGCTCACTTTTAGGAGCAGATTTCCTGAGGAAACACAACTTTTCGTTGACATGCGAGGACAACGGTTAATCGAGGGGGACACATACACCTCTATTCCGTGCTCCATATTTCAAGTCAGCTACAACTACCTAGCTCCGATCGACAACAATAGCAATAATTTCCGAAAAGTATTGAACGGTTTCCCAGAAATACTTTCACCCACTTTCTCCTCAGCAGATGTCAAGTATGGAGTAAGTCTCCCCACATACCCACCACTGGCCGGCCCGTCCACGCGCGGGCGCGACGCTTAGACCCAAAAAGCTCTTATTGGCTAAAAAAGAGTTCGCTGAAATGGAAAAGATGGGAATCATAAGAAGATCCAATAGTCAATGGGCCTCGCCTCTGCACATGGTTAAAAAATCGAATGGCGATTGGAGACCTTGCGGAGACTTCCGGCGACTGAATGACATCACCGTCCCAGATCGATACCCAATCCCCCACATCCAAGGTTTCACAGCCAACCTAGCGGGCAAGAAAATCTTTTCCAAGATAGATTTGGTAAAAGCTTACCACCAAAACCCCGTACTTCCGGAAGATGTGCCCAAAGCAGCTGTGATAACGCCTTTCGGCCTCTACGAGTTCATACGAATGCCATTTGGCCTAAAAAACGCCACCCAGGCATTCCAACGCCTCATAGACTCGGCCCTACAAGATCTCCAATGCACATTTGTTTATCTGGATGATATCTTGATCGCCAGTTCATCCGAAAAGGAACATATTGCAGATCTGCGCACAGTCTGCAAAACGTTAACAGAATTTGGACTCGTAATACGTCTGGAAAAATGCCTGTTCGGTGTCAGTGAAATCGACTTCCTCGGACACAGGATCTCGAGCGCGGGTACAATACCGCTGCAGTTAAAAGTGAAGGCTCTGAGCGAGTTTTCAAAACCTACAACTATCAAAGGATTGCAGGAATTTATCGGAATGGTCAACTTCTACCATCATTTCATCCCCCGCCTTGCTGCTCTCCTGCAACCGCTCTACGCCGCACTCAAATCTGCTCAAGCCCGGCAACCGATGTCCTGGTCAGAACAAATGACAAAATCCTTCCACCACACAAAGCAAGCATTGGCCAACGCTACCTTACTTGCACACCCCAACCCGACCGCTAAACTAGCTTTGACAAGCGACTCCTCTAATCGTGCGATTGGAGCGGTTTTAGAGCAATACGTACAAGGATCATGGAAACCCCTAGCCTTTTTCAGTAAACAACTACGCGAGACAGAACAAAAGTACAGTACTTTCGACCGCGAGTTGCTAGGACTGTATCTTGCCATTCGACATTTCCATTTCATGTTGGAAGGAAGAATGTTCACCACATATACCGACCACAAACCCTTAGTCCAGGCAATGAGTAAAGCAACAGAACCTTGGTCAGCTCGTCAACAACGACATTTATCCTTCATTTCCAAATTCACGACCAACATACAGCACATCGCTGGGAAATCTAACGTTTTTGCCGATTGTCTATTGAGACCATCAATCGAAACAGTCTCTCTTGGTGTTGATTATACAGCGATGGCAAAGGCCCAAACCGACAGCGAGGAAATCCAGCTGTACCGTACCCGCTACCACCGGTTTGCAGATGGCATCCCTCCTTGTCTCTGATTCTGGTCCTAACCTGTTATGCGACATTTCAACAGGACGGGCTCGACCTATAGTGCCAACCAAATTTCAAAGACATATTTTTGATTCAGTCCACAACCTTGCGCATCCGGGAATTAAAACACGACGCCTGATCTCTGAGAAATTCGCGTGGCATGGATTAAATAAACAAGTCAACAAGTGGTCTAGGGAATGTATCCAATGTCAAGTCTCTAAGATACAAACTCACGTCCATGCGTCACTTAGCACTTTCACTGTGCCGGAGAAACGCTTCAACCATATCCATGTCGACATTGTCGGCCCCTTACCATCATCTGGCGGATTCTCCCATTTGTTCACCATCATTGCCGCACAACGCGTTAGCCTGAAGCAATTCCACTGAAAGAGACGACCTCCAAAGAGTGCGCAAGAGCCCTCATCAACCACTGGGTCTCCCGATTCGGAGTGCCAGTTGACATAACGTCAGATCGGGCCCCCAATTCACATCGGCTCTATGGAACGAGATGGCGACTATGCTTGGTACAAAACTCCACCGAACAACGGCATACCACCCCATTTCGAACGGAATAGTCGAACGTTTCCATCGCACTCTAAAAATGCCCTGAAATCAAGACTGACTGGTCCTGCTTGGGTCGAATGTCTACTGTGGGTGCTTCTCGGTATACGCACAGCACCAAAAGAGGGCTTAGATACTTCGCCAGCGGAAATGGTTTATGGTGAACCGCTAACGGTTCCGGGGATTTCGTTACTACAGAAACAACCGCGAAATCAACCTCTGAGCTACTCAGCTCAACACGATCAGCTGTAAAGTCGTACAAGGCACCTCCCACAACCCGTCATGGACAGCCACCAACCTTCATACCACCAGAACTGAAGTTCGCTCAATTTGTTTCATTCGAAATGACGACCACCGTCACCCATTGCAACGACCATACAATGGACCATTCAAAGTTATCGCACTAGAGGACAAAACATTCTGCATCGATGTCGGGGTCGAGAGGAAGAAATTTCTGTCGACCGGCTAAGCCAGCCTATGTGGACATAACCAACCCCGTGCCTGTTGCTCAAGCACGTCGGGCGTCCTCCAAACAGGCCTAGATCTAACGTCCTTGTGAACCAAGATACTGCACCTCAAATTCTTTCACCACCCCAGGCAAAAAGACAATCACAAGCGCTTCACCACAAGGTCGGGTCGTGCCATCAAGACTCCCAACCCCTATGGTCATGCTAGGGGAGCTGTGTAGCGTGGCCACTACATACACTTACACACGCAGCACACAAGGACACTAAAAACAACTCACTCTACACACACCGCCGCTCGGCAAAACTAGTGTACAACAAGCTCACGGAATAAAGCAGTCACTTTCTTCTTTCCTCCTCAACCCTTGTGTTTGTGTTTCATCCTTGGCTTCACCAGGCTATTTTCAAACATCCACCCACTCTAAATGGACCAGGCTATTTTCAAACATCCACCCACTCTAAATGGACCAGGCTATTTTCAAACATCTGCCCACTCTAAATGGACCAGGCTATTTTCAAACATCTGCCCACTCTAAATGGACCAGGCTATTTTCAAACATCTACCCACTCTAAATGGACCAGGCTATTTTCAAACATCTGCCCACTCTAAATGGACCAGGCTATTTTCAAACATCCACCCACTCTAAATGGACCAGGCTATTTTCAAACATCCACCAACTCTAAATGGACCAGGCTATTTTCAAACATCCGCCCACTCTAAATGGACCAGACTATCTCCAAATTTGACTTTTTAAAAGCTTTGGTTTAAGTAATGGAGACAAAACGAAAGAGAGAGACATTTACACCATGAAACAGTAGAATCGCTCAGTCCCTTATGCATTCCAGAAAAAAAACATCATTAGAAATAACCCTAACGTTCAAATTGGATAAGCCTAATTTATTACACTGCTGTGAAGTCTAACTCTCGCCATTCGATTGGACCCATCGTAACCATGAGTTAGTGTCAGGCCGAGGTGATCTTAGCCTATGCCAATGCCAATGCCAATGCCATCCGTCATTCGTCATTCGGATGACTAGGTCTAAGCAGTGGATGACAAATGTTGTCTCCAAACTTTCAGTACTCCCATTCTAACAAAGAAGATTACATGAAAACCTAGTGAAAAAAAAAAGGGAGTGGGGTGCCCCACATAATAATGATAATATTAATAATAATAATGCAAAACTTATATAGCGCCCTTATCCATGAGGGCCATGCTCAGTTGCGCTTTACAAAGACCAAGACATATATCATAAAAAAGCTTACAAAATGTCTTACATAAATATAATCAATATCTATGATCACTATAAAATCATGAGATCTGCATACATGAAGAATGTTACAATTAAAATTAACAGTACCTAAATGATGATATGTGCTAATTACAAGATGGCCCTATACACACACACACACACATTGTAGGTGCCAACCTCCAACACCCCATGATACATTTAAATGTCAGTTTAAAAGATCTCTGTATAGTTATAAAAGCAGTTAAAGAAGTATCAAAACTAAGAAATGTAAGAATAATTATATGCATCGCAGTGTTAAAGATACCATGCATCAATAAAACACCAAACCCCTAACATAGGTTTTAGAAAATGCCAAGAAGTAAAATATTATGTGAGTCGAAAACGGAGCGAAACAACTCTGTTTAAGCAATTGTTTAAAGGCAGGAAGGGTTGTACAATTTCTGGTTCTAACTGACAAAGAATTCCATATAGCTGGGGGTAAAAGGTGAAAGAACGTTTGAGAAACTTTGTCTTAGGAATGCTTCTTTTTAGTTGCAAAGATTGTGAAAATGTAAGAGGACAATTGGGGTGGTGAACTTTAAGGAGACATTTTAGATAGTCGGAAGCAGTGTCATGAATGCAGTTGAATGTGAGACATGCTATCGTATACTTATATACTATTCTCTTTTCTATGAGAAGCCAATGTAGCGAGCACAAAATGGGAGTGATGTGTTTGGATTTTTGGTGTTAGTTTCAATTCTTGCTGTTTTATTTTGTAGTAATTGTAATCAATGGATAGAACTCTTTGGCAACCCATAGAGAAAGTAATTACACTCAATTCTTAAGGAGTGCCAAATTTGGAGCTGTGCTGAAAATGTGTTTAAAAAGTGGTACAGTCCCTCCCTCCCCCTCCCCTGTGTTCATCCTACTCACCCCCCATTTAAACAATAGCTGTAACAGACCCTGTGTTCATAATTAAAGCTACTCACATAACAATCAAGTGGTAAACCAACATCATTAACTGATGGTGTCAGTCAATGGTAAAATCAACGTCAAGCTGATGGTGGTCAAGTGGTAAACCTGATTTGATGGTGTCAGTTAAAGCTGATGGTGTAAACCATCAACATCAATTAAAGCTGATGGTGTCAGTCAAGTGGTAAACCATCAACATCAATTAAAGCTGATGGTGTCAGTCAAGTGGTAAACCATCAACATCAATTAAAGCTGATGGTGTCAGTCAAGTGGTAAACCATCAACATCAATTAAAGCTGATGGTGTCAGTCAAGTGGTAAACCATCAACATCAATTAAAGCTGATGGTGTCAGTCAAGTGGTAAACCATCAATTAAAGCTGATGGTGTCAGTCAATTATTAAACCATCAACGCCAATTAAAGCTGATGGTGTCAGTCAAGTGGTAAACCATCAACGTCAATTAAAGCTGATGGTGTCAGTCAAGTGGTAAACCATCAACGCCAATTAAAGCTGATGTGTCAGTCAAGTGGTAAACCATCAACGTCAATTAAAGCTGATGGTGTCAGTCAAGTGGTGGTAAACCATCAACGCGTCAATTAAAGCTGATGGTGTCAGTCAAGTGGTAAACCATCAACGTCAATTAAAGCTGATGGTGTCAGTCAAGTGGTAAACCATCAACGTCAATTAAAGCTGATGGTGTCAGTCAAGTGATAAACCATCAGCGTCAATTAAAGCTGATGGTGTCAGTCAAGTGGTAAAACCATCAACGTCAATTAAAGCTGATGGTGTCAGTCAAGTGGTATAACGTCAATTAAAGCTGATGGTGTCAGTCAAGTGGTAAACCATCAACGTCAATTAAAGCTGATGGTGTCAGTCAAGTGGTATAACGTCAATTAAAGCTAATGGTGTCAGTCAAGTGGATAAACCATCAACGTCAATTAAAGCTGATGGTGTCAGTCAAGTGGTAAACCATCAACGTCAATTAAAGCTGATGGTGTCAGTCAAGTGGTAAACCATAAAGCTGATGGTGTCAGTCGTGGTAAACCATTAGAGCTGATGGTGTCAGTCAAGTGGTAAACCATCAACGTTAATTAGAGCTAATGGTGTCAGTCAAGTGGTATAACGTCAACTACAGCTGATGGTGTCAGTCAAGTGGTAAACTGTCAATGTCAATTAGAGCTGATGGTGTCAGTCAAGTGGTAAACTGTCAATGTCAACTACAGCTGATGGTGTCAGTCAAGTGATAAACTGTCAATGTCAATTAGAGTTGATGGTGTCAGTCAAGTGGTAAACCGTCAATGTCAATTAGAGCTGATGGTGTCAGTCAAGTGGTAAACCATCAACGTTAATTAGAGCTGATGGTGTCAGTCAAGTGGTAGACCGTCAACTAAAGCAGAAATGTGACAGTAGATTGTCAACTAAAGAAGCACCTAAGTTTACATGTCAGACAAAAGTTTTGGCACAATCGCACTTTAGCACCGCCAGGCAGTATCAAACTTGAAAATAGTTAAATGATACTGTTCACAGTGTATCGCCGACCTGACTCCCTGAAAAAACACTGCAATCACGCTCTTACTCACTCTCGCCGACTCAGGCCAACTGACCGCCATGTAAGCTAGCCTACCGTGATACTAATTCCCTCTCCTTTCACTTCTTACTGATCACAAGCCTCCATGACCGAGGCTGAAAAAAAAACAAACTGTTATGAACGTTGGACACTTGGCAATGCTCTCTCTACTCACTCTCGCCACTCTGCAAGGCCTACCCTTCATCTCTGTTCTGTGGTCCCATCTTCTCTTGGCCCAAGTCCGGGAATGAGACTTGAGAGATAAATTTTCTTATTAGATTTTCATAGCTTATCCCAAGGAAAAAGTGGGGGGGGGTGTGTGTGCGTTCTGCATTAAAATAAACAGTCTTCCCATGCCGATATTTGAATATATTAATACTCCTTGTGTCTGCCCTCTTCAAAATAGCTGATCTACACAATTCTTGTTTTCCTGATAGCGGGGAATAATAATAATAATATAATATAATTATTTTACCTCCTTACTGGTTTTGTTTCTCAGTGTTATCCTCTTCTTGAGGAAAGTGTGTGTGTGTGTGGGGGGGGGGGGGGGGTGGGGTTCAGAGGGGCTTGCCCCCTGCATGAAAACAAGCAAAACAAACAACAAAAAGCCCCGTTGTTGTGTTTCCAAGTCGTCTTCCCAAGGCAATCGTCTCTCTACTATTACCCCCGCATTAGCACAGCCGCCATGTTTTTTCCTATGTGCCTATGGTCAGCTGTGCTAAGGTAGAAGTAATAATAGGAAGACAACAAAGCCCGGCTTGCCTGGCCCAAGTCGTCTCCTTATTATTACCCCGTTAATTTTTGGTCCTATTCACCTTGCCTCCTCTCCTCTATACAATGTAGTAGCGTAATATAGCTTACACCATTGGACAGATCTATTCAAACTCTTTCCAACCATGTGTTGTGATAGGGAATGTAATACAATGTGCTCTTACACTCTAGTAAACGAGGGTGGTGAGACGCAAAAGCCAATGAACCGGTAAAAAACCAGCTCGCGAGACACCCCCTCTCTTTCTTCACGTTGCACGATAGCTCAATGAATGATAGTCAGCTCTGATTGGTTGAATCAGATTGTGTTAAAAATAGGCTTTACAATGATATCCCATAGTCCCCCGATGTCAAAGTTAAGAACTTGACCGAGCAATTTAAGTTTTAAAACGCTCCGAGAGCCACTTACGTAAGAAACTCAGAGAAAACCAGCCCACCAAAAGAAAGCTCATTCAATTTTCGCATCAGAAACTATTAGTGTCATTAAATGTTGACTTTGTGAGTTACTGTGACAGAGCTTTTTTATTTGACGTGTCCTCAACCAAAACACGACACGGCCTTCTAACTAGATCTAGTAGCGGTACTGACCGGTCGCTCGCTCGGGCCTTGTGTGCGTCGTCGATTAAGTGCGTAAAGACAAATTATGCCATTTTTGCATTTTTTTTCATGTTTTACATCGATAAAAACCCGTCTTGTAGTTTTTGGAGAGTTATGAAAAAAATTGGGCTTGTTCTATGTATTCATGACTTCAAGTTTAAAAAGTATGAGTTTTGTGAGTGACCGTTTTTGCGAGATATAGAAGGTTAAATTTGGTGTTCTGACCCATTTGAAAATTTAACAAATTTTCGAAAATTAAAAAATTCTTTACTTCGTTTAATATCGTCATACAGAAATGCTTTTGGTATCAACTTACTCGGGTAATAATAAAGTTCTTTCTAGTCGTAGCAATTGTTTTTCCATTGCTTACACTTGAAATTTCGGTTTTGGACTACCTAGATCTAGTATTAGTAAGGTGTGTACTGTACATGTATTTACTTTATCAAGACTTGCTTCCAATGTTTACATTGTTTTACAAGTGCAAAATCACCCCATGGTACAAAGTCACGATGGTGTTTAGATCTAGCATTCCCAACACTCAGTTGGGAATAAGAAAAAATAAGCCTAGATCTAGTGTCCCCAGCATGGTTGAGAATACAGACAGTAGACAGTCAACTCTGAGAAAATCAGAGGAACCTAGGACCATCGCATAATTATAATAGATTTAGGGTCTACTTATAATAAATTAATAAATCAATCAAATAAATAGATCTCTATATTCTAAATCTAGCTCAGCTCTAGATCTTAGGTGTTAATATGACTGAACTCGTTTTGTTCCCTACGTTTTATAGGCCTGCGCGTACTCTTACCTCTCTAGATCTAGATGTTAATGTATTATCTATTTATTTATTCTACTAGATAACTCCAGAACTAGATCTATATCTATATCTATATCTATATCTATAATTAGAGCTTAACGCCCCATTGACCTGCAACAAGTTTTTTATCGTAAGATAAAAATAAATTTGAAGATCTAAAATCATTCAACATACCTAAAATCTAACTAGACATGCGCTTCTCTCCTGTTGATGCCTGCCTGTTGGGTTTGCCAGAGGTCTGAATTCTATTGTTTGTTTACAAATTATAGTTTTTCGTTATTTCAATGGCTTTCACTTCGCCACTTATCTTCCGATGATCTAATCTAGGTCAAAGTTTTGGACTAGGCGAAAGACGAGATCTTTTTTTATGATATATCTCGATCTAGGCCTACTTTTATCAAAGATGAGAGTTATGAGTTTAATATTAACTTAAGTGTATACAAATACATGTAATAATAATATTATAAATAATGGCTGTGCACTTTCACAACGACTTGCTGGTCAATCTTTGACTCACATAGATCTAGCGTGGTCATAATATGCGGCCACGTGATTAAAGTATTTACCTCGGCTAGCAACGGTGCCTGTACCTTTAGTACAGGCCTGGAAGAAAATAGAAAGCATTTTGAGCTCCTTCGAAAAATACCAAGGCGTTGTGCTACCTTTAATAGTTTTCTCTCCTCTGGCTAAGAGGGGTGTAACAAAACCTGCGATTTTTATAAGTGGGTTGCATGTGTCAAGAGACCAGATCTACATCTAGATCTAGATCTACCAAACTCACGAAGTACAGTCAGTGTCTTATGTTTTCTGCCCTTTAGGGTTTGGTGCTTATTGTTTCCACGGAGGACAAAGGAAACATATCTAGATCTAGTTGTTCTAATTCGTAATCACAGAAATAATTGGGCCTATTAATAATTTATCATATTAGATCTAATCTCTCATTCGGAATTTCCTTAAGCCTCTATTTCACGTGGTGTTGGTTGGCCAACCGACTGGGCTACCATTGGGCCAACCATTGTCTTGTCAAGTGTTGTGACCCTGCACAACACAGTCGACAATCATCGACCAACAATCGTACTATAGTTTTGCTATTACATTTACGTAATATTGACAAACAATAACACACCGATCTGAAGAATACAATATCTGACGAGACGCTTGATATTGTCTAAACAGGAACGCGTGCACGACGCGTGTTAGTACTTAGGCTACACTTTTTTTGTTCGCGAGTCTTTCTTTCTATCAGCTCCCATTCTACCTTTCCGTGTATGGGTTCGGATGCCTGAGATGATCTTTCTCCAGGATGTCCTGTCCTGGCATTTTCTGTTTCCTTCCAAAAATGTTAAATTTCTATTCTTCAATGCCTCTTTATATCATCTTCCCGCTTTCTCCGAGGTCTGCCTTTTGGTCTTTTACCTTGGACGTTAGCACTATACTGATTTAGCTATTCTATTTTCATTCATTCTGTTTACATGCCCAAACCACCTCAATTGATTTATTTATATCTTAGTTTGTATGCCATCTGCTTTTGTTTGATCTCTTATTGTTGTGTTTCTGATTTTGTCTCTTTAAGTTTTCCCAACTACTCTTCTTATATATTTCATTTCAGCTGCCTGTACTCTACTGTATTCTCTACTGTCTAAGGTCCAGGTTTCACTGCCATAGAGGAGAGTATGACAATAAACCGTGCGGTATACTGTCATTTTGGTTTTTGTTGACAATTCTTGTTTACCTACAAATGCCTTTCCTAGATGGTTATATATTGCACTTGTTGGATTCTCTGGCTGATTTCTTCTCTTAGTTTCCCCTCAAAGTTAATCATTACTCCTAGGTAATTGTAGCTGTGAACTTGTTCTAAATTCTCCCTGCCCAATTTAATATGTTGTGTTTTAGCTTCCTAGCTACTAGCATTGTTTTGGTTTTCTTTGCATTTACTCTCATTCCTCTTTTATTTAGTTCATTGTTCATAATGCTGATATTCGACTGAAGCTCACTTTCTGATTTTCCAAACAGAACTAAATCAGCAAAAAAGCATGGATATATTTACTGGTTTGAGCTTCCACATACCTACATTCATTTTCTTCCTTTTTGAGGATGCCTTTGCGACTGAATCCATAAATATGATAAACAAAAGAGGACTTAGGATACAACCCTGTCTTACCTTTATTTCTACATCAAATTCTGCAGATGTGTTTCCAGCTACTCTCACTGCACATGTTGGTATATTGTAAAAACTTTTAATGGCTTCTATTAAATTTTGCTCTACATTGTGTTGTTTTAAGGAATGCCATAGTTCGTCCCTCCTCACAGGGTCTATAAAACACAGGTGCAAGTCAATGTTTCTCTCATCAAGGGATTTTTGTATTATTTGTCTAATTGTAAATATGTGGTCTTGTACACTTCTTCCTGGTCTAAATCCACTCTGATGCTCTTCGATATGATTCTCTATTCTTTTCCTTGGTCTCATTTCCAGAATCTGGCATACACTTTTCCTGGTACGCTAAGTAGTGATATCCCTCTATAGTTTGAGCATTCCATGGTTGATCCTTTCTTATGTATTGGTTCTACTACCGTTGCCATTTTCCAGTCGTCTGGCACCTGTTTGGACTTTCATGCTTGTTGGCATATTGCATGTAGTAGTTTGTCTGCCTCTCTGCCTTGGTTTTTGATAATTTCTAGATAAACTTGATCTGCTCCTGAGGCTTTTCCTAATTTCATTTTTCTTATAGCTGTTTGGATTTCTTCCATTGATATATCTACATCTTCAGCTGTCTCCTCTGGATTACTTGTTACTCTTATTTATTGATCTTTACTCCTTGTTTCATATGTTCTGGAGGGATTATGTAATTGGTGAAATACTTTCTCCACGCTTCCATGATTTGGCTGTCTTCTTTCATTATTTCTCCTTTGGCGTTCTTAATTTGTCGTATTGGGCATGCTTTGATCTTTCTCATGCTCTTCATTGTTCCACAGAACAGCTTTTGATTTCCTTGATAGCTTTCTTGAAGTCTTTGTCCAAACTCTTCCCACTGTACCTGTTTTGCTTTCCTAACTTCCTCTTTGGCGATAGTTCTATTACTCACGTAATCTATATGTCTTTTCCACACTATTATATGCATGCGAAACGTGGACTTGAGATGTACAATGTCGTAAACGTTTAGAAACATTTGAAATGTGGATATACAGAAGAATATTGAAAACCCCTGGACAGCAAAAGTAACAAACATGGAAGTTTTAGTGAAAATTGGAAAAAAAAGGGAACTTATGAAGAACATCAAGACAAGGCTGATATTTTTTGGCCATGTGTGGAGACAAGATGGACTAACAAAAAATAGCAACATCTGGATTCATAGAAAGGACAAAAGCTCGTGGCAGACAACGCACCACATACGTAACGGCGTTAAGACAAAACACGTCCGATATCACCACCAACTCGGATTTTACAAGAATCGCTGAACACAGAACAACATGGAGAGGGATGGTCGGCAACGTGTTGAATAACGCAAGCCACAAATGATGATGATGATGATCAACTATTCACTGTCCATCGAAACTATGCCTCCTAGCCGACGTGGTTCAAATTTAAACATAAAGAAAAAACCCTCCAAATGAACGGTCTGGAAGAAAACAAAAAAACCACCTGGCATTGGCATATTTTCATCGATAAGAATGTTTGTGTTTTGACGTTGATCCTTCCTCGCCCTTCAGCTGTCGTTGACATACACTGACATTGAACGAAGGAATATATTCTTATCATCCGTCTGGAATACGTTTTTGTAATTTTGAAACAGTCTTGCTTTAAATTAGGTCATACTTCATAGGGGGAATCGAACTCGGTAGTCCAGAGGCAAGGTGTCGGGCTCTCAACCAAAAGGTCGTGGGTTCAAGCCCCCGTGGCGGTTGAAAAACATTTCTCAAGTTTTTCGGGTCAAAAACTACCCCCTTCCCCCTACTTGGTCCGAGCACATGCCCCGTGTGCAGATCACAACAACATTCGGTGCACGTTTAAGATCCCTTGGCTGTTTACATGGCAGTCCGAGCATATTTAAAATTCCCACCCAAACCTCACAAATTACCTCAGCTGTGAATGTGGAAATAATCAAATCTCAAAATCTTGTTGGGGAGTTTCCAGTTTGTTTTCACACAGGCACTCAAATGTCAAAAACTAATGCCCCCCCCCCTCCTAAATACGATGGTTCATTTGGCTGAAGTCCTTTGACTGACGGAGGCGTCAAAGCGAAACCGTTGTGTTGTGAGTTTGTAATCACCACGAGACTGGTTCAAAACCTATGTCTGGCCCAGGTGTTTTTTTCACAATCGTGTACTCTTCGGAAAGGCACTTCACTCTGCTTTCCCTCACTCTGCTTTCCTCACTCTGCTTTCCTCACTCTGCTTTCCTCACTCCGCTTTCCTCACTCTGCTTTCCTCACTCTGCTTTCCTCACTCTGCTTTCCTCACTCGACCAGGGTAAGCATGAGGATCCACATATAGGTAGAATTTGATTTGATTTACCCACATCCACAACTAAGATGATTTCGGGATTTTTGGTAGGATATTTAATTTTGCCTGAACTGCCCTGTAAACAGCCAAGGGATCTCTTAACGTGCACAGAGTGTTGTGATCTACACACGGGACCTCCTTTTTATCGTCCATCTCCGATGGGACTAGGTGTCGATCCACCTACCTGGACCAGGGGTAGATTTTGCTCGAGAAAAATCGAGAACATTTTTCAACCGGTGGCGGGGCTCGAATCAACTACCCTTTGGTTGAGAGACCACACCTTGCCTCTGGACTACCGCGTCCCCCAAGGAAGAAAAAAATCGTGTGAGTATGCTAATACGAAGCGCCTAACAAGCTGCTGTATTGTATACTCCCAAGGGAATTGAGGAGAAGTTTGAATGAAATGATTTGCTAAGGAATAAATGAAGTACACAGTCGGTGATCCTGTACTTGTGCGGGGATACAGACTAGAAATCCACCTTTGTCTTGATCTTTTTCTTTTTTTCTTTTTCTGTTTTGCTCCGTACGCAGTGTGAAGACAGCCTTTGGCAAACTTTGTTCACAAATATTACAACAGCAGTCCTGGTGTGGAGAGACGAAACCCACAGGGTTTATTTTCTGGTCAAGTCAAAATGAAGATTACCTCATCTCATAAAAATAACGATCATCGCATTGAAGAGTAATTTAAGGATTTGGGCGACTTAACATACAATGGTATCAAATCTTAGTCACGACAATTTAGATGAAAAACTTTGAACTACTTCACGTCACATGATTATGCAATCACCCCCTGCCCCCACCTCATTTGCGTCACGTGCCATTATGTCACTGTGACCTCACACACCGCTATGTCAAGTTGTTCTCCTTCGTCTTTTTGTTTTCCTTCTTCTTTTTCTTCTTCCTCTGCTTTTTCTTCTTCTTTTCTTCTTCTTCTTCTTTTTTTTTTCTTCTTCTTCTTCTTTCTTCTCTTTTTGTTTTTCTTCTTCTTCTTCTTCTTCTTCTTCTTCTTCTTTCCTCTTGTTGTTATTATTTTCTTCTCATCATCATTATCATTTTTTTAATTAACACTCTTCTAAGGTACCGCATGCTTTGATTCAATGTTTCTACCGAATTCTATAACAATGTTATCAGTTACTACATGTTCTGGTTTCTTGTGTATTAACACTGTTCTCAGTTACCACATGTTCTGGTTTCTTGTGTATCGAATTCTATAACACTGTTCTCAGTTATGTTTTTCTTTGTGTATCAATATAACAATATTCTCAGTTATCATTGAATTCTATAACAATGTTATCAGTTACCACATGTTCTGGTTTATTATTATTAACACTGTTATCATTATCATGTTCTGGTTTGCTTATGTATTGAATTCTATAACAATGTTATCAGTTACCACATGTTCTGGTTTATCATTTTTTGAATTCTATAACAATGTTATCAGTTACCACATGTTCTGGTTTTGCTTATGTATTGAATTCTATAATGTTCGTTCTCAGTTAACACATGTTCTTGTGTATTGAATTCTATAACAATATTCTATAACAATGTTATCAGTTACCACATGTTCTGGTTTGCTTATGTATTGAATTCTATAACAATATTCTATAACACTGTTCTATTTCTAACAATATTCTATAACAATGTTATCAGTTACCACATGTTCTGGTTTGCTTGTGTTGAATTCTATAACAATATTCTATAACACTGTTCTCAGTTAACACATGTTCTGGTTTCTTGTGTATTGAATTCTATAACAATATTCTATAACAATGTTATAACTTAATTGAATTCTATAACACTGTTCTCAGTTAACACATGTTCTGGTTTGCTTGTGTATTGAATTCTATAACATTCTATAATTCAATGTTATCAGTTACCACATGTTCTAGTTTGCTTGTGTATCGAATTCTATAACAATGTTCTATAACAATGTTATCAGTTACCACATGTTCTGGTTTGCTTGTGTATCGAATTCTATAACAATGTTCTATAACAATGTTATCAGTTACCACACCATTCTATAACAATGTTACCACATGTACTAGTTTGCTTGTGTATCGAATTCTATAACAATGTTATCAGTTACCACATGTTCTGGTTTGCTTGTGTATCGAATTCTATAACAATGTTATCAGTTACCACATGTTCTGGTTTGCTTGTGTATCGAATGCTATAACAATGTTATCAGTTACCATGTTCTGGTTTCTGGTTTGCTTGTGTTATCTAATCATGTAACAATCGTCTGAGTTAGCTGATAATGGTCACCTTCAAAAATGACATAATGAAACAGGTTACAATAGCAAAACATGACATTGAAAATAAGGTAGGCTTCTTTATCAGCACACAGTGTTTTCAAAGAAAAGAGATACAGGAGGCAACCATTGCTGAAATCTATCACAGATTTTAAATATTTAATGTAAACAAAGACAATCCACTAAATAAAATATAAATAGTTATTTACTAAAACTGTAAAAGAGTGTAGTAATAATAAAAACTCAGCAGAAAGGATATCTTCTTAGCCAATATTGTCATAATGTATGTGTATATATTAAATATAATAATATGATCATTCAAAGGAAACTACTTAACTCAAAGCCAGTTTGAGAAAAGAAAAACAATGACACAATTGATAAACAATAACAAGTGCTGACATTTTTAAATATAACAACACTCCAAGTCATACATTGAATTTGTTTTCACCGCTATGCAACAGTTCACCATTGACACATCAGCATACACACACACCATCTGCTATGCTGACAATATACGGGGACATGATTGACACAGACAGATACATACATACACCTTCTGCCATACTGACAATATACGGGGACATGATTGACACAGACAGATACATACATACACCTTCTGCTATGCTGACAATATACGGGGACATGATTGACACAGACAGATACATACATACACCTTCTGCTGCTATACAGGGACATGATTGACAATACCTTTTGCCATGATGACATTATACAAGGACATGATTGACACAGACGGATACATACATACACCTTTTGCCATGATGACATTATACAAGGATATGATTGACACAGACGGATACATACATACACCTTTTGCCATGATGACATTATACAAGGATATGATTGACACAGACGGATACATACATACACCTTTTGCCATGATGACATTATACAAGGATATGATTGACACAGACGGATACATACATACACCTTTTGCCATGATGACATTATACAAGGATATGATTGACACAGACGGATACATTCATACACTATCTGCCATGCTGACAATATACAAGGATATGATTGACACAGACGGATATATTCACACACTATCTGCCATGCTGACAATATACGGGGACATGAGTGACACAGACGGATACATCCACACACCATCTGCCATGCTGACAATATATGGGGACATGAGTGACACAGGCGGATACATCCATCATCTGCCACTGCCATGCTGACAATATATGGGGACATGATTGCCACAGGCGGATACACATACATCATCTGCCACTGCCATGCTGACAATTTATGGGGACATGATTGACACAGACGGATACATACATCATCTGCCATCTGCCATGCTGACTATATACAGGAATTGACATGAACGGATATACACACCATCTGCCATGCTGACTATATACAGGAATTGACATGACATGCTGATACAGGAATTATGAACACACCATCTGCCATGCTGACTATATACAGGAATTGACATGAACGGATATACACACCATCTGCCATGCTGACTATATACAGGAATTGACATGAACGGATACACACACCATCTGCCATGCTGACTATACAGGAATTGACATGAACGGATACACACACCATCTGCCATGCTGACTATATACAGGAATTGACATGAACGGATACACACACCATCTGCCATGCTGACTATATACAGGAATTGACATGAACGGATATACACACCATCTGCCATGCTGACTATATACAGGAATTTGAACGATATACACACCATCTGCCGTATTGGACGGCTTAGCACAGCAAACACACTCTTCTCACCCTTCCAACTTTACAATTATTTTTCCTAAAAAAACAAATTTATGGATAAAGTGTACACTGGAATCAAAACTGTTAGCCTAATAGGTAATACACGAAATAAACACGATTTTAGTTTGTTATTATTGTTAAGGAGTAGTAACGGTTGTTTTCTTCTTCTTCTTCTTTATATTTTAATTGAAATTTAAAGACTTTGACTGATGTATCACACAGCATTTGACACTGATGTATCACACAGTATTTGACTGATGCATCACACAGTATGACTGATGCATCAAACAGTATTTCTGACACAGTATTTGACTGATGTATCAAACAGTATTTGATATATCACATGACTGATGTATCAAACAGTATTTGACTGATGTATCACACAGTATTTGACTGATGTATCACACAGTATTTGACTGATGCATCAAACAGTATTTGACTGATGTATCACACAGTATTTGACTGATGCATCAAACAGTATTTGACTGATGTATCACACAGTATTTGACTGATGCATCAAACAGTATTTGACTGATGCATCAAACAGTATTTGACTGATGTATCAAACAGTATTTGACTGATGCATCACACAGCATTTGACTGATGTATCACACAGCATTTGACTGATGTATCACACAGCATTTGACTGATGTATCACACAGCATTTGACTGATGCATATCACACAGCATTTGACTGATGCATTACAGCATTTGACTGATGTATCACACAGCATTTGACTGATGTATCATACAGCATTTGACTGATGCATCATACAGCATTTGACTGATGTATCACACAGCATTTGACTGATGCATCATACAGCATTTGACTGATGCATCATACAGCATTTGACTGATGTATCACACAGCATTTGACTGATGCATCATATCACACAGCATTTGACTGATGCATCAAACAGTATTTGACTGATGTATCACACAGCATTTGACTGATGTATCAAACAGTATTTGACTGATGTATCATACAGCATTTGACTGATGTATCTGATTTGACTGATCATCATACAGTATTTGACTGATGCATCATACAGCATTTGACTGATGCATTATACAGTATTTGACTGATGCATTATACAGTATTTGACTGATGCATTATACAGTATTTGACTGATGCATTATACAGCATTTGACTGATGCATTATACAGTATTTGACTGATGCATTATACAGTATTTGACTGATGCATTATACAGCATTTGACTGATGCATTATACAGTATTTGACTGATGCATCATACAGCATTTGACTGATGCATTATACAGTATTTGACTAATGCATCACACAGTATTTGACTGATGTATCACACAGCATTTGACTGATGTATCACACAGCATTTGACTGATGTATCACACAGCATTTGACTGATGTATCACACAGCATTTGACTGATGCATCATACAGCATTTGACTGATGTATCACACAGCATTTGACTGATGCATCACACAGCATTTGACTGATGTATCACACAGCATTTGACTGATGCATCACACAGCATTTGACTGATGCATCACACAGTATTTGACTGTGTGCTCCTCTATTACAAGACATACAAATTTTAGACACATTTTAAACATACACTCTACTAATTGACTGAAAAAAAAGAAAGAAGGACGTTTGAAAGCAGCAGAGAAGAAGCCCGGAATGTAAATTTAAAATAAAAAAATTCAGTCAAACTTCTCCAACCATATAAAGTTAACAAAGGCAGATCTTTCTTCAAGTCATTCACAACGGTGGACAATTTTCTGAAATGTTCAAGCTTCCCTGGCATTTGTTCACATAAATTTTTTAAAATTCATTCCGTAAAAAAACATTTACTAAACACCAACAGTCATTCAGTTCTTGGTAAAAGCAAGATGGCAAACAAAAACAAACATAGAAATTAATAGAACTACTAATACTAGGAAAAGGAAATGGTAATTCATCAATAAATATTGTGACCTTGGGTGGGCACTAAAAAAAAATTCAAGGTTAACCAGATTTACTATAAGTGTAGTATCATTTTAGAATTTCAAGGGGCACAGGATTTACATGGAAGGTCAGTCATAACACGTCATATTGTTTCAAAGATAATGTCAATCATCATCATATTTACAATTAATCCATTAAACACACAGAGAAAAAGACCTTGGGGAGAGCTGGAGGAATCAACCTGAGACAGAGAATAGAATACACCACTCAATGGTAAATGCAGAGGTAATGTCAAAGGCAAAGGGTTGATGTTCCTTGTGGATAAATTCTAACTTTTATTGCAACCCTAGTGCATCAACAACATTGGCAAGGAGATGACTTCAGCCCACCGCACTAAGATCATTCTTTTTTTATATAACGAACCAGGAACTTATAGCCAGTGCTATGAAACAGTAGACATGGGCTTATTTATATGATCTGCTATGATGAGTCGTTATCTCCTTCAACTTTTGTAATTCTGTCACATATTTTTAAAACGTTTATTCATATGAAATACTCACACATGCCATGTACTCCTATTATCAACTATATACCGTAGCTGTCAACCTTTTCGAATTCAAAAACAGGCTGACCGCATGAACTAATTTTAACATTTATAATTTTACTTAAATTGACTCCTTTACGGTAAATAACAAAAAAATCTGCCAATCGCTGGCCTTTCTGAAGTGTAATGGTAATTTTGCAAACTCAGAATGGCATATCTGGACTTTGATCCCGATCTCTCAGAGTCTCTGCTGTTGACTTAGTGTTCCTATGTAGACAAAAGTGACGGTTGACTCTCATCTCATCTATTCAAAGTAAATACAGACCTACAGACTCAAAGCTAAAAATACATATTTGATATAATGTACCTTTTTTATGTACTGGTTGGCGGTTATGCGACTGATGTGGAGGATTTTTCTCTTTTCTTTTCTTGAAATGCTTATTTCAGTGCTAGGATTCAAAGTTGAAAGAAAAACGCAAACCACTTTAGACTGTCCTATTGACTATCCAAGGTTTAAAATTTGACATGCAGATATTTACATGTGACTATACAAGATTTTGCAGCTAGCCCTATAATCAAAGACCAATGTTGAACTTAATGCAAACAAACAAACAACACATTTTCTTACCGCCACCTTCATGGTTAAGGAATAGTTGTTATCACTATCATAGGAGTAACAGCCCAATCAGTGTA
The DNA here is from genome assembly GCA_037039925.1 of Doris montereyensis. Taxonomy (NCBI): domain Eukaryota; kingdom Metazoa; phylum Mollusca; class Gastropoda; order Nudibranchia; family Dorididae; genus Doris; species Doris montereyensis. Next base: position 118,217 of record JAXRKP010000472.1, read on the forward strand.
AACTGTAAGCCTATAGGAGTAACAGCCCATTCAGTGTAAACTGTAAGCCTGTTGGAGTAACAGCCCAATCAGTGTAAACTGTAAGCCTATAGGAGTAACAGCCCATTCAGTGTAAACTGTAAGCCTGTAGGAGTAACAGCCTATTCAATGTAAACTGTAAGCCTATAGGAGTAACAGCCCATTCAGTGTAAACTGTAAGCCTGTTGGAGTAACAGCCCAATCAGTGTAAACTGTAAGCCTATAGGAGTAACAGCCCAATCAGTGTAAACTGTAAGCCTGTAGGAGTAACAGCCCAATCAGTGTAAACTGTAAGCCTATAGGAGTAACAGCCCATTCAGTGTAAACTGTAAGCCTGTAGGAAAAAGTAACTGTAGGAGTAACAGCCCATTCAGTGTAAACTGTAAGCCTGTTGGAGTAACAGCCCATTCAGTGTAAACTGTAAGCCTGTTGGAGTAACAGCCCAATCAGTGTAAACTGTAAGCCTATAGGAGTAACAGCCCATTCAGTGTAAACTGTAAGCCTGTAGGAGTAACAGCCTATTCAATGTAAACTGTAAGTATATAGGAGTAACAGCCCATTCAGTGTAAACTGTAAGCCTGTAGGAGTAACAGCCTATTCAATGTAAACTGTAAGCATAAGGAGTAACAGCCCAATCAGTGTAAACTGTAAGCCTATAGGAGTAACAGCCTATTCAATGTAAACTGTAAGCATATAGGAAACAGCCCAATCAGTGTAAACTGTAAGCCTGTAGGAGTAACAGCCCAATCAGTGTAAACTGTAAGCCTATAGAATAACAGCCCAATCAGTGTAAACTGTAAGCCTATAGGAGTAATGCCCAATCAGTGTAAACTGTAAGCCTATAGGAGTAACAGCCCATTCAGTGTAAACTGTAAGCCTGTAGGAGTAACAGCCTATTCAATGTAAACTGTAAGCCTATAGGAGTAACAGCCTATTCAATGTAAACTGTAAGCATATAGGAGTAACAGCCCAATCAGTGTAAACTGTAAGCCTGTAGGAGTAACAGCCCAATCAGTGTAAACTGTAAGCCTATAGGAGTAACAGCCCAATCAGTGTAAACTGTAAGCCTATAGGAGTAACAGCCCAATCAGTGTAAACTGTAAGCCTATAGGAGTAACAGCCCATTCAGTGTAAACTGTAAGCCTGTAGGAGTAACAGCCTATTCAATGTAAACTGTAAGCCTATAGGAGTAACAGCCCATTCAGTGTAAACTGTAAGCATATTAACAGCCCAATCAGTGTAAACTGTAAGCCTGTAGGAGTAACAGCCCATTCAGTGTAAACTGTAAGCCTATAGGAGTAACAGCCCATTCAGTTAAACTGTAAGCCTATAGGAGTAATAGCCCATTCAGTGTAAACTGTAAGCCTATGTAACAGCCCATTCAGTGTAAACTGTAAGCCTATAGGAGTAACAGCCCATTCAGTGTAAACTGTAAGCCTATTTAACAGCCCATTCAAAAACTGTAAGCCTATAGGAGTAACAGCCCAATCAGTGTAAACTGTAAGCCTATAGGAAGTAACAGCCCAATCAGTGTAAACTGTAAGCCTATAGGAGTAACAGCCCATTCAGTGTAAACTGTAAGCCTATAGGAGTAACAGCCCATTCAGTGTAAACTGTAAGCCTATAGGAGTAACAGCCCAATCAGTGTAAACTGTAAGCCTATGAGTAACAGCCCAATCAGTGTAAACTGTAAGCCTATAGGAGTAACAGCCCATTCAGTGTAAACTGTAAGCCTATAGGAGTAACAGCCTATTCAGTGTAAACTGTAAGCCTGTAGGAGTAACAGCCCAATCAGTGTAAACTGTAAGCCTGTAGGAGTAACAGCCCAATCAGTGTAAACTGTAAGCCTATAGGAGTAACAGCCCATTCAGTGTAAACTGTAAGCCTGTAGGAGTAACAGCCCATTCAGTGTAAACTGTAAGCCTATAGGAGTAACAGCCTATTCAGTGTAAACTGTAAGCCTGTTGGTGTAAATGTAAACTGTAAGCCTGTTGGAGTAACAGCCCATTCAGTGTAAACTGTAAAAGTAACAGCCCATTCAATGTAAACTGTAAGCCTATTGGAGTAACAGCCCAATCAGTGTAAACTGTAAGCCTGGTAGGAGTAACAGGTTCAGTGTAAACTGTAAGCCTGTAGGAGTAACAGCCCATTTGTCTCTTAAGCCTTAGGAGTAACAGCCCATTCAGTGTAAACTGTAAGCCTATAGGAGTAACAGCCCATTCAGTGTAAACTGTAAGCCTAAAGTAACAGCCCATTCAGTGTAAACTGTAAGCCTATAGGAGTAACAGCCCATTCAGTGTAAACTGTAAGCCTGTAGGAGTAACAGCCCAATCAGTGTAAACTGTAAGCCAGATATTTACATGTGACTAGTAACAGCCCAATCAGTGTAAACTGTAAGCCTATAGGAGTAACAGCCCAATCAGTGTAAACTGTAAGCCTATAGGAGTAACAGCCCAATCAGTGTAAACTGTAAGCCTTAGGAGTAACAGCCCAATCAGTGTAAACTGTAAGCCTATAGGAGTAACAGCCCAATCAGTGTAAACTGTAAGCCTGTAGGAGTAACAGCCCAATCAGTGTAAACTGTTCTATAGGAGTAACAGCCCAATCAGTGTAAACTGTAAGCCTATAGGAGTAACAGCCTATTCAGTGTAAACTGTAAGCCTATAGGAGTAACAGCCCAATCAGTGTAAACTGTAAGCCTATAGGAGTAACAGCCTATTCAGTGTAAACTGTAAGCCTATAGAGTAACAGCCTATTCAGTGTAAACTGTAAGAGTAACAGCCTATTCAGTGTAAACTGTAAGCCTATAGGAGGAACAGCCCATTCAGTGTAAACTGTAAGCCTATAGGAGTAACAGCCCATTCAGTGTAAACTGTAAGCCTATAGGAGTAACAGCCCAATCAGTGTAAACTGTAAGCCTGTAGGAGTAACAGCCCAATCAGTGTAAACTGTAAGCCTATAGGAGTAACAGCCCAATCAGTGTAAACTGTAAGCCTGTAGGAGTAACAGCCCAATCAGTGTAAACTGTAAGCCTGTAGGAGTAACAGCCCAATCAGTGTAAACTGTAAGCCTATAGGAGTAACAGCCCAATCAGTGTAAACTGTAAGCCTGTAGGAAACAGCCCAATCAGTGTAAACTGTAAGCCTATAGGAGTAACAGCCCAATCAGTGTAAACTGTAAGCCTATAGGAGTAACAGCCTATTCAGTGTAAACTGTAAGCCTATAGGAGTAACAGCCTATTCAGTGTAAACTGTAAGCCTGTAGGAGTAACAGCCCAATCAGTGTAAACTGTAAGCCTATAGGAGTAACAGCCTATTCAGTGTAAACTGTAAGCCTGTAGGAGTAACAGCCTATTCAGTGTAAACTGTAAGCCTGTTGGAGTAACAGCCCATTCAGTGTAAACTGTAAGCCTATAGGAGTAACAGCCCATTCAATGTAAACTGTAAGCCTGTAGGAGTAACAGCCCAATCAGTGTAAACTGTAAGCCTATAGGAGTAACAGCCTATTCAGTGTAAACTGTAAGCCTATAGGAGTAACAGCCTATTCAGTGTAAACTGTAAGCCTATAGGAGTAACAGCCTATTCAGTGTAAACTGTAAGCCTATAGGAGTAACAGCCTATTCAGTGTAAACTGTAAGCCTATAGGAGTAACAGCCTATTCAGTGTAAACTGTAAGCCTATAGGAGTAACAGCCTATTCAGTGTAAACTGTAAGCCTATAGGAGTAACAGCCCAATCAGTGTAAACTGTAAGCCTATAGGAGTAACAGCCCAATCAGTGTAAACTGTAAGCCTATAGGAGTAACAGCCCAATCAGTGTAAACTGTAAGCCTATAGGAGTAACAGCCCAATCAGTGTAAACTGTAAGCCTATAGGAGTAACAGCCCATTCAGTGTAAACTGTAAGCCTATAGGAGTAACAGCCCATTCAGTGTAAACTGTAAGCCTATAGGAGTAACAGCCCATTCAGTGTAAACTGTAAGCCTATAGGAGTAACAGCCCAATCAGTGTAAACTGTAAGCCTATAGGAGTAACAGCCCATTCAGTGTAAACTGTAAGCCTATAGGAGTAACAGCCCAATTCAGTGTAAACTGTAAGCCTATAGGAGTAACAGCCCAATCAGTGTAAACTGTAAGCCTATAGGAGTAACAGCCCATTCAGTGTAAACTGTAAGCCTATAGGAGTAACAGCCCATTCAGTGTAAACTGTAAGCCTATAGGAGTAACAGCCCAATCAGTGTAAACTGTAAGCCTGTAGGAGTAACAGCCCAATCAGTGTAAACTGTAAGCCTGTAGGAGTAACAGCCCATTCAGTGTAAACTGTAAGCCTATAGGAGTAACAGCCCAATCAGTGTAAACTGTAAGCCTGTAGGAGTAACAGCCCAATCAGTGTAAACTGTAAGCCTATAGGAGTAACAGCCCATTAAACTGTAAGCCTATTCAGTGTAAACTGTAAGCCTATAGGAGTAACAGCCTATTCAGTGTAACAAGCATGAACATCAAGTATATCTATACTTTATTCTCTTCCAAATTCCAGTCTCTCTACATTGCAAGTAATTCACGCAAAAAGCCACACAAAGCTGTTTCACACAGACTAAAAGACGACAAGTATAATTGTTGCTACGTTTACATACATCAAAGAAAAGAGAAAAAAAAATTTGGAAGACATGGAAAAATTGCATGAATTGAAAAAGACAAAAAAAAAGTGGAAGTAGAAAAGAAGGAACAGTTGTGGTAAAGGTAACTGCTGTAATGGCTGGATTAAATTGTATGAATCGAAAACAATTTGAGACTCAGGAAATAAGAACAAGTGAGACAATATTATTCACAGCTTTGTTTTGCACCTTCCAATGCAATTTCAAAGCACTTGTTTCACACTCAAAGATGATTACACATTTCAAAATTTTCATGGACAAATAGAAAAATGATATAAGGAATAATCACTGACTACCTTAACTAGTTAAATCACAGGTAAAAATGTGCCTCGCTGGGCCGACTAAGGAGATTAACAAGGCATCGGCTACTCGAAAACAATAGCTTGTTTATCCTCGTGGTGCTTGGTCAGCACATAAGGCCGATGTAAGCAATAGCACTTATGAGATATTAGTTTTAGGCTGTCCAACAGAGTTGTAAAGGCAAAAATATGTTGGATTTATCTTACTTAGGTTGGAAATTGATGGCTAGGGTCGGAATGAAATGTAGACATTGGGGCTGTGACAGCAAAACATATTGAGAAATTGAAGGGGTCATTTCAACAGTATGCCTAAGTCCCAGTTTTGTCATTTAGAGAAAAATGCCAAAAACTATGGACCTTGGCACTGTTGGCTTGGGGAATTCAAGTTTCAAATGGCTGTAAACGTGGTGAATTTTCATCACATCATTTTCACACTTTTCAGGAAGCGTGATTTCTTTGTTCCCTAGGATTATGTCCCTCTCTCTGTCTAGATTTTCACAAAAATGGACATAGGAACACTATTGAAATGACCCCTTTATTTAATTATTAATCTGAATCAAACCATTGAGCTCTACATTAACCGAGTGTTTGTTTACATTTCATTTCATTGAGGTGTGTTACAAAGACGTTCAGTTAGGATTTCAATGCAGACATTTTACTGATCTTATCATTGCCGGACGTTTGATTTTCCATGTAAATACACTTGTACCTGCGTTTCCCATTTCTGGCACTGTGGCATTGTTTCATTTCCTAGATAAGTTCTTTCTCCCTTTAAGGTGCGAAAGGTGGGAAATTTGAATTTTTTCTTATTGCTCAGCACCCTGTGTTTCATGTTTAAGTTAAGAAAGAAAAACACAAAGCCTGAAATTAATCAGCCAAACATGATCGTGAAACTATTTTCTTTCCTTTTTAAAATTTATTTCACAATTGACTTTGCCATCTCTTGCTAAAATTTGATAGCAGACTAGAACATAAGACTCACAAGTAGACCTTATTTAGATTTTTTGAAAAACAGTGCCTTTGATGTTAAAATTGATTAAACTCAACTTTTATTATTTAAAAAAAAAATTCTTATAAGAATGCCTGATAAATTTCATATGGGCTCATTTCAAACTAATGTGTAAATTTATATTAAAAATGGATGTAGTTTAGACCTTGACTTTACAACACACAACATTACCAGTGAATCAAATTACATGTAATAATAATGTAGCTTACAAAATATATTTAGGTTTTACACTTCACTTGCAGTCTGAATTTTAAAAAAATGTTTTAGGGAGAATGTAATGCACATGTCAATGTCATTCACAAATTTGTCTGGTTACACAACCAAAGTGACGTGACAAATTGTGTATAACGTTAATCGCATTAAGAAGACATCATTTTTGAGACACGTGAATATCTATATATTATATATGCTTATAACAAGAATGTGTCAAAAACAACTTGCTAGGTCTTACTACAAGACAACGTTACTTTACAGCATATCATTATCGTTATCATAGCACAAATCTTCAACATACAGGACTCTGGTTGGAATGTGACATTTCTGTTTGCCTGTGACACTTTGTGACATCATGTTAATACAAATTATACATATATGACACAGGTACTTTCATTTTAAACTAGGTACCCATGTCTAAAGAGAAAAATGTTTTGAAGCACAGCAGCTGAAACTGTGAGAACCAATAAGAGAACCGAGAACAAGTTGAGAGGATTTAAAGGGAAATGTCTGAGAAGAAAACTTCACATAAAATGGAAAGATGAAATTTCCAATAGAGAGATTACAGCAAGAGCCGGAATAACTTCTATTGTGTCTGAATTGTTCAAAAGAAGATGGAAGTGGATAGGTCATGTGCTAAGAACGAAGAATATGAGACACCCAGCCATAGCCTTGACATGGAAACCCGGGGCCAAAGAAAGACAGGAAGACCAACAGGAACATGGCGAATATAGTAGAAGAAAAACCAAAGGACATAGGAAGGTCATGGGATGAAATCGGATGAATGGCCTTGGACAGAGTTGAGTAGAGACGTTTTGTTGGCACCTTCTGCTCTTCCAAGGAGCCATGAGAGAGAGAGAGAGAGAGAGAGAGAGAGAGAGAGAGAGAGAGAGAGAGAGAGAGAGAGAGAGAGAGAGAGAGAGAGAGAGAGAGAGAGAGAGAGAGGAGGGAGGGAGGGAGGGAGGGAGGGAGGGAGGGAGGGAGGGAGGGAGGGAGGGAGGGAGGGAGGGAGGGAGGGAGAGAGAGAGAGAGAGAGAGAGAGAGAGAGAGAGAGAGAGAGAGAGAGAGAGAGAGAGAGAGAGAGAGAGAGAGAGAGATATGTAGCAAATACAGTAGAGAGACATCTGAATCTGTGAAGTATTTAGTATCTATTCATGCACTGACTGTCTGCCTCTACGCTTTACAATTATCTGCATAACTAAACCATACTTCTAACACAGAAGAATTTTCAAGAAGAAATATCTGATTCCCACAATTTGTTTCTCACAATGTCCTTCAAAATGCTTTACCTTTTTTCCAGGTAAACTTTTTCATATTCTAATCTAAACATTGCTTTTCAATATGTGTGTGTCTGATCAATGGGGTCTCAATGAATGAGGAAACTTTCATTCATTTGTTGCCTGCTTCTCAAGTAGACATGGATGGCCACTGGCCACATAATGTTACGTCTACTCACCAGAACAGTCTGCCTACCAGTATGGCTTTTTTCAATCTCCCAAAGGGCATGTTCTTAGACAGCTACTAGTACTACTGTATCTGTTTCATCTTGCTACAAACTACATGCACTGGTAAGAAGTTGTCTAATAAAAATATTGGTAAAGAACATTTCTAATATGAATTAAATATCATGCAGATGGTAAAAGAATATATCTACACTTTTAACTGAATAGCAGCATAGCTGATGTTTTGAGAAAGTTGACAGCAAACTGTCATCTCTGAAAAATTAACATCAACAACAGTGATATGATCCGGAGGTAATTTATATGCTTCGTAGAGATGTAAACACTCTATTTCTCTTCCTGTATTCCAGTTCAGCATAAATTTTTATCACTTTTGCTTTGATATCAAAAGGCCCTGTGAGGATTCTTTAAAACAATTTTATCACATTTTCACAGCACTCTTAACTGAAAAATTTAACATGCTTGCCATCAATAGGAGGCAACAACAACAACAAAAAATGAAGAAAAGAAATATTTCACAGGAACAAATTTTCTTACAGAAGGAAGAAAAGCCCAAGCACAAATGAGGGAACAAAAGTCGATTGTATGGCGGTGATGAGGCGAGTCGACGTCTTTATCATCCACAGAAAAACTCACAAGAGAGACTAAATAAAAACTAATGAAAGGTCTGTCGAATCAATTTATTTTCCTTTGCCACAATCCCTTTTGATGATCACATGCTTTAGCCACATGATTTAAATATGGACAATAATAATAATGGTAGTAAATAGTACGATGCTGAATGATCTTGTACAATGCATGATTATTATTGGCTGCTGAAAGAAATACGTTGTCGGCACTTCCCTGCAATCCATGCATTTAATCTTTGGAGTTGTGTGACCGTTAACAATATTAACATACGTTGGATCATTTTCTGTCAGTGTGTCATGGTCAGAACATAATGACAACCAAATAAGTACCATACGTTATTAAATAAATTAATCAATTAATCAAACATATTAAAAAATACTTTATACCAATGACAATGATTGTCTTAAACTCCAAAATGCAACGTTGTATATTGTTTTTTTAAAACAATTTCAGCAAATGGTTAAGAATTTCTCACTCCAAAATTCTAAAGCCTGTCCATGTATGCGACCCTTACCTCTACATGTACTAAGAGTGATTTGATCTACTGAAATTTACCCTGTCCACCATTTGCAATGATCTCAGGGTGAATAAAGAGGAGTAAAGAGGACATATCAAGATGAAAGTCAGCTGTTTAGTGTTAAAAAAAGAATGACAGAAAAGAAGTTGGAACTACCAGCACCAGCAGTGTCCTACATTCCTTCCACACACACACACAACGAAAAAAGAGGATATATGCTTACTATCTAACACCATGGAAGCAATAAACCGCATTCCTATGTCAGCTTATAAAAAACAATAAATCATGAATTATATTGATACTGCTACACCTCAAACCTCTGGGATTATGTTGGGAAAAAAGCAAACAAAAGATATATGTCAGGAAAATAAATCTCAAACTGGCAACATGATATGATAAAATGATAAATGTTATTATAATAACATAATATGCCAAAACCCATTATAACATTAACAATATAAACAAAGAAACATTTTAAAGCAAAAAAAGAGCAAAAGAAAAGAAACAATCTAGACCAAGATCAAACTGATCACACTCACAGTAATTTCATCATTATTTGACCAGCAAGGCCAAATCATGATCAAAGAAATGTTTCCAACAAGTAGAACATGGACAGTCAAAAGCATTTAGAACAGGATTACTAATGTAACAACACGTGTAACAAACACAAACCCAATCGTATTCATAACAGGACTGCTTGCTTGCAACACAATATTACTTATAATAAGCACATATACTCAGTGTTTGTATTTTGTTTTCTCTCATGAAGTGTAGTGACGCAATCAATCAGCAGTGTTGTGAGTTTGCAATCACAACAAACACTGGTTTATAACCCTGGTTTAAAAGCCTGGATGGAGCAGATTTTTTCCCAACACATATTCGTAGGAAAGGCATTTCAGTCTACTTTCATCTAAAATGACAACAATCTCTACCGATGTCAATCTAAAATGACAACAATCTCCACCGATGTCAATCTAAAATGACAACAATCTCCACCGATGTCAATCTAAAATGACAACAATCTCTACCGATGTCAATCTGACAAAAATGACAACAATCTCTACCGATGTCAATCTAAAATGACAACAATCTCTACCGATGTCAATCTAAAATGACAACAATCTCCACCGATGTCAATCTAAAATGACAACAATCTCTACCGATGTCAATCTAAAATGACAACAATCTCTACCGATGTCAATCTAAAATGACAAAATCTCTACCGATGTCAATCTAAAATGACAACAATCTCCACCGATGTCAATCTAAAATGACAACAATCTCCACCGATGTCAATCTAAAATGACAACAATCTCCACCGATGTCAATCTAAAATGACAACAATCTCCACCGATGTCAATCTAAAATGACAACAATCTCCACCGATGTCAATCTAAAATGACAACAATCTCCACCGATGTCAATCTAAAATGACAACAATCTCTACCGATGTCAATCTAAAATGACAACAATCTCCACCGATGTCAATCTAAAATGACAACAGTCTCCACCATGTCAATCTAAAATGACAACAATCTCCACCGATGTCAATCTAAAATGACAACAATCTCCACCGATGTCAATCTAAAATGACAACAATCTCCACCGATGTCAATCTAAAATGACAATCTCCAATCTCAATACCGATGTCAATCTAAAATGACAACAATCTCTACCGATGTCAATCTAAAATGATAACAATCTCGATGTCAATCTAAAATGACAACAATCTCCGATGTCAATCTAAAATGACAACCTCCACTAGATAGCCAGATTTTGACTTCGTCAGTTCCCAGTGGGCAGGACAGATAGGACTCTGGGTGAGAGAGAGGTCTGACCAAGAGTGGGTTTGGAGGATGTTAAACGATCAATATATCAATCAAATATTTAGCGTGTCCATATTCTTAACTAGCCTGAAAATTTCATTACCTTGTGATGTGTCGTTTGAGAGCTAGATTTTTCTTCTTCTAAAAGCACCATTTTTCATAGGAATTCTCAAACGGCCTTAGCATTTGAGATGTAAATAGGGACAAAAAGGATAGCAACCAAAGGGTTAAGCATTAATAGTTATGTCCCCTCTCAGCTGTCTGTCTCTAGTATTAGCACTACTCATTGTCAGTTGTGTGTGATACCAGACACCAGAAAGCCATCATCCTTCATCTGTTCTCTATTATACTCGCTTTAAGTTTTACCCTCATAGTTTTGTTGCTAGAATTGCAGCAATTGGATAGAGATATGGCTGAAACTGAAAGGCATTTTGACAAGAGTTTTAGTTAGCAACATCTTTACACTTCATCTGTCATATATTTATTCTAACAAGCATTGCATTTGACAACCGATGATAAGGAAACGGCTGTTAGAAAACATTAATTCTGACAAACAATAAAATGGAGTTTCTGAGCTGCCATCAAAATATCTTCTGACTCTCTGCTGTTGACTTAGGGTTTCTTTACAAACAAATACAGCTAACTCTCATCTTCATACTTTTAAAAGTAAAAACAAGACGCACTGGTTGGCAACTATGCAAAGCACTAACCCTTGTACGTATCGATATGTAGTAACTGAGAACAACAGACTGGACGTCAGTCTCTCACAATATTTCTGAATTTAGCTGGCTGGTGATTTCAACTTCAAGTGCATGAGAGATTTGCCAATAGTCAATGAACAACAATATTACTATAACACTAACACTAACACTAGCAGTGTTGTTACACAGATCCATACACTAAAAGGAAATAAATATCTTGATGCAAATTGACTGTAATACCAATAATAATGATCAATAAGACATACAGTTGTTGTCATACAATTACCATTGATTGATAGATTTGGAAGAAATAAATTGTGACCAAACAGAGGCCATGGATCTCTAAATGAGACAGACTTGGGGGAAGAATTTTCTTGTCACCCTCACATTTATTATTGCTGCACTGCATGATTTAAATTGACACCAAAACCACAAAGGAAGGAAATATAAAAATAAAACACAACATACACATATAAATACAAAATCTAAGTAATTGTTCACTTTGCATTTATAATTTATCAATGGTAAATCCTATTGACCTAGCAAGAAGGTAGCTTTGACAATATGGTATGATTTTTTTTATCTATTGCTTTCTTTATCTTTGCAAGCCATAACATATATCTAATAACCTGGGCAAACTTGAATGTCTACAAAAAATATGTTGGTATTTTTAGGCAACAAAACGTACATTTCTAAAAGAGTAAACAAGTAAACATGGAAACATGGAAATGGAAAAGTTTAAAAGATAATGCCAGAAAGCTGTGATGAGAATATTAGAGGGTACCGTCTAGTGAATGGAAAAGGATGTCCATCCCAGCAATCATCTCAGACAATGATAAAAAACCCCTCTCTGTACACAAAGCAGTCACAGTTGTTATAGCCAAGGACATATGTTGTGTCAATGTAGCCATTTTCATTGTTTGAACCTCATCCTCAGCGGCAGAGCGGACAGCGTGTTATAAATGTGTGGAAGTGGTGTTTGTGTTGGTGTTGGCCATCTTGAGGCAAGCCTGGTACTGCTTTTGATAACATTTGGAACAAAGAAAGTCAGAGGTCGGATTGCCGTAGAACTCACAGTTGGCAGTTTTGCACTTCATCTGCTCTTCTAAAGTGCGGTGAGCTAAGGTTTGGCTTGCACCTTTCTCCCCACGTTGAAGAAAAGCGGGTTTCGTGTATTCGACATTGTCGTAGTCAGGAGAAGGCGAGCGGCCTCGATTCAGGTTGATGTTTCCACTGGATCGCGACCGAACCTTTATCCAAGTTGGACACGGTCAAAGTGTGGGAGGTCGCAGGAACCCGTTCAATATTTTCATCGCTTGAGGTGTAGAACTTTGAGTTTCCAATTTTCAATCCATCATCTGGAACGAGGTTTTGCCCCATAGGGGTTTGACGTGCTCTACCTGGAAAAGTGTTGTACACAAATTGGTTTCCAACGTACTGAGATTTTTTCATCTCTTCTTGCTTGAGGGCAAAGCACTTTGGACAATAGAAGTTATGTTCCTGCGTGCCCACCATAAAACAGCCCGGGGTTTTGCAGGAAGAGGCGGAGTTTGAGGCCGGATGGGGGGCCACCCGACTCCTCAGCTCAATGTCGCTTCTTCTCTTCAAGTCAAGGTCACATTTGAACCTCGCCTGAGCGTTTTGAAGATAATTGCGAATCATTTCCTGCTGTTGCATTCCTCTCTTTTCTGAAAGTCTCGCCACCAGAACGAAATCACGGGGGCTGTACTGCTCCACTGGCGTTATGGCGGTGCTTTTGCGTGATTGTGTTTCTCAAGCTCGGCCGTCTGGCCTGTTTGTCTGCTTTGCTCTTTCCAAGCTGTTTCAGTTTTTTCCCCACAGTCTTGCCAAAACTGCCCAAAGCGTTTCCTCCTGTCTGACCGTGTTTCTTTTTATCTTCTTTCTTTTTGTCTTTTTCACGGAAAACCATCCCACTTTCATCGGAATCTTGAGAACCGCAAGACCCTAAATCACTATCTCCGTTGCTCTCAAGCGGTCGAAATGCTATTTTCTCCACATCTAAAAGCATTTGAAGGAGGTTTATTTTATCATCCGTGCTCAATTCAATGACTTTGTCTTTAGACCAGTCTACATGCGACCCTGGATCAACATGGAAGTGGATTGGAAGAAGTTTGAGGTCAGGGTCTAAAAGAGGAATGGCAGCTGTTGGGAGAAAAAATGATCAAGACGGCATCAAAATGAGCATCTTCTAGCTGGTTTTAAGACAATCCCTGACATCAATATGATCCCAAACGAGTTAAAACAATCAATAACATCAATATGATCACACACAAATTAAGATAATTTTCACTACACTCACCATTTGTTATTCTTTTAATTATTCAATCATAGAGGTGTTGCAGAGAAACTAATGTGTTGTGAGTTTGTCATAGAGGTGTTGCAGTGAAGCTGTAGTGTTATGAGTTTGTCATAGAGGTGTTGCATTGAAACTATAGTTGTATAAGTTTGTCATAGAGGTGTTGCAGTGAATTTGTAGTGTTGTGAGTTTGTCATAGAGGTGTTGCAGTGAATCTGTAGTGTTGTAAGTTTGTCATAAGGTGTTGTGAAACTATAGTGGTATAAGTTTGTCATAGAGTTGTTGCAGTGAAACTATAGTGGTATAAGTTTGTCATAGAGTTGTTGCAGTGAAACTTAGTGGTATAAGTTTGTCATAGAGTTGTTGTTGCAGTGGAAGTTTGTCATAGAGTTGTTGCAGTGAAACTATAGTGGTATAAGTTTGTCATAGAGTTGTTGCAGTGAAACTATAGTGGTATAAGTTTGTCATAGAGTTGTTGCAGTGAAACTATAGTGGTATAAGTTTGTCATAGAGTTGTTGCAGTGAAACTATAGTGGTATAAGTTTGTCATAGAGTTGTTGCAGTGAAACTATAGTGGTATAAGTTTGTCATAGAGTTGTTGCAGTGAAACTATAGTGGTATAAGTTTGTCATAGAGTTGTTGCAGTGAAACTATAGTGGTATAAGTTTGTCAAAGAGGTGTTGCAGTGAAACTATAGTGGTATAAGTTTGTCATAGAGTTGCAGTGAAACTATAGTTGTTGCAGTTGAAACTATAGTGGTATAAGTTTGTCATAGAGGTGTTGCAGTGAATCTGTAGTGTTGTGAGTTTGTCATAGACGTGTTGCAGTAAAACTGTAGAACTGTGAGCTTGTCATAGTAGTGTTGTGAGTTTGTCATACAGGTGTTGCAGTGAAACTATAGTGTTGTGAGTTTGTAATCAAGACGACACTGGTTCAAAACCCACGGCTGACCCAAGTGTTTTTTCATGACGTTGTACTCTTACAAAAGGTACTTCACTCTCCTTTACTCATTCAACTCAGGTGTGAATGAGTATCCAGCTTTAGGTAAAGAAAGATCTTGTCAAAGTGTAAGCAGAAAGCACCTAACAGTCTCCTGTACTATATGCTAACTAGGGAGTTGAGAAGGACTTTGAATGAAATGCTATGATGGGGGATAAGTCATGTAGAGTTGGTGAACCTGCACAATGGCTATAAATTCATATTTAGGTTTTTTTTGGTGCTTTTTAAAAATAATTTCTTATTACATTTACCGTACCCGTTTTAGTTTATGTATTTGTTAATTCATTGTCTTCTTTGTTCACTTTATATTCCTTTAACTGTTTATCTATTTCTAACTCTTCTCTCCACTCCTCTAATTATTTCTGTTCCTCCCATTCTTTACCCCATGTTTTCTCCAAATATTCCTGTTTCTCTCATTCTCTACCCCATGTTTTCTCTAATTATTTCTCTTTCTTTCATTCTCTACCCCATGTTTTCTCTAATTATTTATCTGTTTCTCTCATTTCTCTTCTCCCATGTTTTCTCTAATTATTTCTCTGTTTTTCTCTCATTCGTTGTTTCCTCATGTTTCATGTTTTCTCTTATTATTTCTGTTTCTCTCATTCTCTACCCCATGTTTCTCTAATTATTTCTGTTTCTCTCATTCTCTACCCCATGTTTTCTCTAATTATTTATCTGTTTCTATCATTCTCTTCCCAATGTTTTCTCTACTTATTTCTCTGTTTCTCTCATTCTCTACATTATGTTTTCGCTAAGTATTTCTCTGTTTCTCTCATGATCTACCCCATGTTTTCTCTAATTATTTCTCTGCTTCTCTCATTCTCTGCCCCATGTTTTCTCTTATTATTTCTCTTTTCTTTCATTCTACGCCCCATGTTTTCTCTAATTAATTCTGTCTCTCTCATTCACTACCCCAAGTTTTCTCTAATTATTTCTCTGTTTCTTTCATTCTCTGCCCCATGTCTTCTATCAGCCTGTGAAACAACACAAGGATTTGTAAAAATTGCTCATAAATTATAAGGCTTATACATGAATGTCTTCTCATTTCATTAATGCACAGCCATTACATCCTACAGTGTAATCAATGGAAAAAGAATTGCTACGACTAGAAAGAACTTATTATTTGAATAATTTGATACCAAAATCATTTCTGTAGCACAATATTAAACAAAGTTGCGTATTTTTAAATTTTCGAAAAATTTAACCTTCTATATCTCACAAAACTCATACTGCTTAAACTTGAAGTCACGGATACATAGAACAACCCCAATTTTTTTCATGACTCTCCGAAAACTATAAGACGGCTTTTTATCGATGTAGAAAATGAAAAAATGACATAATTTGTCTTTGCGCACTGAATCGACGACGTACACACGGCCCAAGCCAAGCAGCTTGTCACTACCGCTTACAAGATCTACTTAGAAGGCGGTGCCATGTTTTGGTTCAGGATGAGTTAAACAAAGCTCTGTCACAGTAACTCTCAAAGTCAACATTTAATGACACTAATAGTTTCCAATGCAAAATTGAATGAGCTTTCTTTTGGTGGGCTGGTTTTCTCTGAGTTTCTTACGTAAGTATGGAGTGTTTTAAAAATTTGATTGCCTCGGACAAGTTCTTAACTTTAGCCTATTTTTAGCCCAATCTGATTCGACCAATCGGAAACTATGATTTACTGAGCTATTGCGTAACGCGAAGAAAGAGAGAGGGGTGTTGCGTGAGCTTGTTTTTCATCGCCTCACCACTGGCTTTCGTGTCTGACCACCCTCGTTGGCTAGAGTGTGAGAGTACATTGTATTACACATTCTCTATCACAACACACATGGTTGGAAAGGGCTTGAATAGATCTGTTCAATGGTGTAAGCCATATTACGCTAGTACGTTGTATAGAGGTGAGGGGCAAGATGAATAGGATAAAAAATTAGCAAAATCTGCGACTCGCGCCATGGTGAACGGAAAAACGGGGCGGTTTGTACAAGTTAATTACAGCATTATCCGTTCATTCTATACTTACAAATTCAAAAGCATTATTTGGGTAGGAAAGAAAAAGCAAAAATCCCTCACTGTCATTATGGCCCATAGAGCCAGAGCATATCCCGGTTTCATGAAGCAAAACAGGTGATAACAATCACCTCCTGTACACGACACTTGTCCGACACAGGTTCTTACTCCAAAGCTAGTGCTTGTACCCATTTGCCCTTGGGTCATGTAGGGAGATTGCATGTCTAGTGTCTTTCCCAAGGAGCATAATGTCGGATCAAGCTTTGTTAGGATTTGGAACCTGGAAACTCATGATTTCAAATCCGGCAGCCTAACCATTTGGTCACCAACAGCATGGATAGGAGGGTAGATATATCTCTATGTGAGTATTCTTAAGTAACACCTAACATATCTTACAGTTTCACTTCTAACCCCCCCCCCCCCCCCCCCCCCCCGACATACACACACACACATGCAGAACATCCGAAATGGAAACCCCAGGCTGACAAAAAATCAATTGCCAAAATGTCCTGCCAATCTCCCAGACCAATTTTCTGGCCGGTCGTACCTGGAGGAACAGAAAGGCCTTGCGAGTCGTGTTCCATGGGAGCCAACGCTGAGAAGTGAGCAGCATCGTACGTCAACAGCAAAGGTGATCTGTAGCACGGGTGCACTTCCAACGGCAGATAGATGCCAGAAAATGGAATCGGTGCCAGAGCCTCTCCGCTGGAACTCTTCAGGAAAGTGTCAGCCACGATGATGATAGGTCTCTGCAGTACGTGTGCCAGAACAAACACATGAAACTCCTCTAAGCTCTCATACACAACTCGTTCCTCACTTCTGAAAAAAAGAAAACAAATTGAACATGTTTCACATAAAACACACAACAAAGACATGAACAAAAGCAATGCAACAACGAGCTGGACATAAAATGTTTAAACATTTGACATCACACAGATATCAAACATTTGTCATCACAGTCACAGATATCAAACATTTGACATCACATAAACATCGAACATTTGACATCACACTAGACATCAAACATTTGACGCCATCAAACATTTGGCATTACACAGACATCAAACATTTGACATCACATAAATATCAAACATTTGACATCACACATTTGACATCAGACAGACATCAAACATTTGACATCACATAGACATCAAACATTTGACATCATACAAACATCAAACATTTGACATCACATAGACATCAAATATTTGACATAACATAGACATTAAAACATTTGACATTAGATAGACATCAAACATTTGACATTAGATAGACATCAAACATTTGACATAACATAGACTTCAAACATTTGACATAACATAGACATCAAACATTTGACATCCTATAGACTTCAAACATTTGACATAACATAGACATCAAACAGTTGACATCCTATTGACTTCAAATATTTGACATAACATAGACATCAAACATTTGACATCCTATAGACTTCAAACATTTGACATCCTATAGACTTCAAACATTTGACATTAGATAGACATCAAACATTTGACATAACATAGACATCAAACATTTGACATAACATAGACTTCAAACATTTGACATCACTCAGACATCAAACATTTGACATTAGATAGACATCAAACATTTGACATCACATAGACTTCAAACATTTGACATCACATAGACTTCAAACGTTTGACATCCCATAGACTTCAAACATTTGACATCCTATAGACATCAAACATTTGACATCCTATAGACATCAAACATTTGACATAACATAGACTTCAAACATTTGACATCACATAGACTTCAAACGTTTGACATCCCATAGACTTCAAACATTTGACATCCTATAGACTTCAAACATTTGACATCACATACACTTCAAACATTTGACATCCTATAGACTTCAAACATTTGACATCTTATAGACTTCAAACATTTGACATTCTATAGACTTCAAACATTTGACATCCCATAGACTTCAAACATTTGACATCCCATAGACTTCAAACATTTGACATAGATCATTTGACATCACACAGACTTCAAACATTTGACATCCCATAGACTTCAAACATTTGACATCCCATAGACATGACATCCCATAGACTTCAAACATTTGACATCCCATAGACTTCAAACATTTGACATCCTATAGACTTCAAACATTTGACATCCCATAGACTTCAAACATTTGACATCCTATAGACTTCAAACATTTGACATCCCATAGACTTCAAACATTTGACATAGACTTCAAACACACAGACTTCAAACATTTGACATCACATAGACTTCAAACATTTGACATCACACAGACATCAAACATTTGACATCCCATAGACTTCAAACATTTGACATCCCATAGACTTCAAACATTTGACATCCCATAGACTTCAAACATTTGACATCCTATAGATAGACACCAAACATTTGACATCACACAGACACCAAACATTTGACATCACATAGACTTCAAATATTTGACATCACACAGACATCAAACATTTGACATCCCATAGACTTCAAACATTTGACATCCAATAGACTTCAAACATTTGACATCCCATAGACTTCAAACATTTGACATCTCATAGACACCAAACATTTGACATCACACAGACATCAAACATTTGACATCACACAGACATCAAACATTTGACAGCACACTAACATCAAACATTTGACATCACACAGACATTAAATATTTGGCATCAAACATTTGACATTACAAAAGACATCAAACATTTGACATCACATCATAGATATCAAACATTTGACATAACATAGACATTAAAACATTTGACATTAGATAGACATCAAAAATTTGACATTAGATAGATATAAAACATTTGACATAACATAGACTTCAAACATTTGACATAACATAGACTTCAAACATTTGACATCACTCAGATATCAAACATTTGACATCACTCAGATATCAAACATTTGACATCCCATAGACTTCAAACATTTGACATCCCATAGACTTCAAACATTTGACATCACTCAGACATCAAACATTTGACATCCTATAGACTTCAAACATTTGACATCCTATAGACTTCAAACATTTGACATCACATAAACTTCAAACATTTGACATCCACTAGACTTCAAACATTTGACATCACATAGAATTCAAATATTTGACATCACACAGACATGAAACATTTGACATCACACAGACATCAAACATTTGACATCACACAGACATCAAACATTTGACATCACACAGACATCAAACATTTGACATCACACAGACATCAAACATTTGACATCACACAGACATCAAACATTTGACATCACACAGACATCAAACATTTGACATCCCATAGACTTCAAACATTTGACATAGACTTCAAACATTTGATATCACACAGACATCAAACATTTGACATCACACAGAGATCGAACTTTTGACATCACATAGAGATCAAACTTTTGATGTTTGACATCACACAGACATCAAACATTTGACATCACATAGAGATCAAATATTTGACATCACATAGACATGGAACATTTGACTTCACACAGACATCAAACACTTGACTTCACACAGACATGAAACATTTGACATCACATAGAGATCAAACTTTTGACATCACATAGAGATCAAACATTTGACATCACACAGACATCAAACATTTGACATCACACAGACATCAAACATTTGTGATCACATAGAGATCGAACATTTGACATCACATAAATATCGAACATTTGACATCACACGGACATCAAATATTTGACATCACACAGATATCAAACATTTGACATCACACAGACATCAAACATTTGTGATCTCATAGAGATCAAACATTTGACATTACACAGAGATCAAACATTTGACATCACACAAACATCAAACATTTGACATCACACAGACATCAAACATTTGACATCACATAAATAGAACAGCACTTAGCTTACTACTGTGGATCAAAGCATTTAATTGTAAAGTGAATGTAACAAAAGCCATACCCTGAGTGACAGGACTGTTACAGCAGCTTCTGGCATTAGACGGGTCTGGTGCACCCCTTGGTTGGGCAGACGCAAGGCGTAGAACGTTTGCCCATTCTTCCTTCCATTCAAGCTTCACTGAAAACAAGACCAGACTGAGGAAACAAATTAAATGGACTGTCAGTACGGCTCTTGCAAAAGTTAAAGAAACATATTTTTACCTTTAAACATGTCCATTCTCATCCGCATTTTCAATTCAGTGAAAAAGTTTGAACTTATCTCTTCATTATCATTTTGATTGTAAGTGTGAAGTCGAGTCTTTGCACTCACAGCCATCATGGCTTCCTGCTGATGTTTACATTGCATATATTTTGTTCTCTATTATTATGACCAGCTATGTCTTTTCCCATTTGATATAAGAATATGGTTGAGACGTGCTCATTAAAAGTGTCTGTGATTTTACTTCCCACTTTCATCTGGACTCTTAATTATTTCAAGAATTTTAAAAAATAAAATACCAGAGAAATAAGACTTGAGATTGTTTAAATGTAATATTCAAGATTTTATCAATTGTAAAATGTTTATTTTGACTTCAGCAATTCTATTTTTTTCTTTATTTCGCTAATTTCAGCTTGTGTGAGAGTACTGGTTACTCATTTTATACTTGGCCGTGTTGTGTCTATATTAAAAGCCTTTTGTTGAGAGACAACTCGCCACTGGACAGCTCAATAGCCTTTTTTGATGAAGACACATATATATATATCATTGGTCAAACTGTCTTGACGGGCAAGTCCACATAATATGGGATATGGGATTTGTCCTTCAAACGCAAACATCTTTCGTGTCTTTAAAAACGTTGGAGGCCTTAAATCACTAGAAAAGCTACAGTTGTGCACACAATCTAAACAAAGATTTCTAGGATTTTTTTCCCAGCCTTGAAACTCTAACCTCATAAGTCAAAGAAAGAGCGGACTTGTTAAGATCTTTCAAAAGGTTTACCGCTAATTGTACACGTTCATTTTGTGCACAACTGATCTTTTTTCTCCATTTACTGCATTCTGAAGACTAAAGTAGTTATCAAATTGTAATCCAAAATGCATAACAAAATATTTGCAGCCCTATTTGATGATTTATTACGTTTTTCGCTTCTCCTGATAAATTACATCAGGCATACTTAAGTGTTTAAACAATTTCAGTTTCAATGACTGTATCCTCCAAGTAAGATGAAAATTAGCAAATGCAATATCCCGCCACCAAATCGTGTCCAATTTAATGTAAATAATTTATTCTTTGAGCCTATATGTAAATTGTGGCAGCTTTTGCTGATAGCTTGTTCATTTTCTGTTCAGAGGACTAGAAGATGAGTGAAAAAGATATACACATTAAAAAAAAACAACTCATCCTAACAAGATATTGGTGAAACAGAATAACACTGTATCATAAAGAAAAGGACCTCTTTGTTGACAAGAGTTTGCTGATATCGCCATCTGCGGTACAACGCATCCTTGTATCTGGCCTTGGTCAGGGTCTCATGGAGCTCTTTTCTCAAAATCAGCTGGCGGTCATGAATACCCCACATAGCTGAAATTAATAAAAAAAATAATTTCATATACCACGTAGATAGACATTTACTAAGATAGTAACAAAGAGAAAAAAAAAATTGAAATAAAAAAAATATGCATACATACATACAAGGATAAATCTGCAAGACGATGCCGTTTTAAGTAATTTAATCAAGATGTAAGCATGTTTAGCATGGCCAAATGGCCTCCTGGGCATGGCTGTTTTAAGTAATTTAATCAAGATGTAAGCATGTTTAGCATGGCCAAATGGCCTCCTGGGCATGGCTGTTTTAAGTAATTTAAACAAGATGTAAGCATGTTTAGCATGGCCAAATGGCCTCCTGGGCATGGCTGTTTTAAGTAATTTAAACAAGATGTAAGCATGTTTAGCATGGCCAAATGGCCTCCTGGGCATGGCTGTTTTAAGTAATTTAAACAAGATGTAAGCATGTTTAGCATGGCCAAATGGCCTCCCATGGCTGTTTTGTAATTTAAACAAGATGTAAGCATGTTTAGCATGGCCAAATGGCCTCCTCATGGCTGTTTTTAAGTAATTTAAACAAGATGTAAGCATGTTCAATGGCCAAATGGCCTCCTGGGCATGGCTGTTTTAAGTAATTTAAACAAGATGTAAGCATGTTCAGCATGGCCAAATGGCCTCCTGGGCATGGCTGTTTTAAGTAATTTAAACAAGATGTAAGCATGTTCAGCATGGCCAAATGGCCTCCTGGGCATGGCTGTTTTAATAATTTAAACAAGATGTAAGCATGTTCAGCATGGCCAAATGGCCTCCTGGGCATGGCTGTTTTAAGTTCCTGGCATGGTGACCACTGTGCTTACTCTTGGTCTCAAGGATCTGAAGGCTATGGAAGCCGGTGTTGCTGTAGGCTATAAGTGCAATGGGTACCAGCAAGCGATCCCCCCCTGAAATTTACCCTGCCCACCATATACAATGATCTCAAGATGAAAAACATGAAAAAAAATGACAGGAAAGAAGTAGGACGTATCAGTATCATCTGTTCCACTTCATGGCATAGAATCCGGGAAGAGCTCAGATAAAATGGGCTGTAAGTGTCCATGAAGGGAGTCTGCTTTTACACTGACATGTCTGTTTGAAGTGAAGGGCTGCAATTGAAAATAAAACTGTTGACTACCTAGAGAGGCCGCATGAAGCAAGCAGTTTCCGTCCCCTGTGGTAGCCATGGGCATCAACCTCTGGCAGATTTGCATTTCCGCCCACCAGTTGAGTCGACCTGAACAAATAAAGGAAAATCTGAGTAAACTTTGGAAATTCACTTACGCTGTGGATATTCGTTATAAAAGTATATACATAGCTTACATGTTAAATAATGTACCCACGCAAAATCACAGAACTATTTACATCTACATGCTAAGTTTCACTTTTCTAGGTGGGAGAGTTTCTGTGTATAGCATTTTGGGATTTCTCTGTGTAGCTGAATTATGAATAGATTAAAATTCTATAACACAATAGAAAGTAAAAGTGAGCTTATAAAATGGCAGTAGTCAAAGTAATTTAAACCTAAGCAAGAAGAGAAACTATGGAGTTGAAAAACACCCTAGGTCGTGTGAAGTCTCAAATAATGTCAAGCTAAGTCACATTTCAGTCTAAATCAGTAAAAAAATTGTTAAAATTTAAAAAGTTGCTTTTGACTCAAGAGTTTTCTTTTCACTTGATATCTCATGAAAAACTACTTATCATATAAACTACTTATCATATAAACTATAAACTCATCATATAAACTACTTATCATATAAACTACTTATCATATAAACTACTTATCATATAAACTACTCATCATATAAACTACTTATCATATAAACTACTCATCATATAAACTACTTATCATATAAACTTATCATATAAAACTTATCATATAAACTACTTATCATATAAACTACTTATCATATAAACTACTTATCATATAAACTACTTATCATATAAAACTTATCATATAAACTACTTATCATATAAACTACTTATCATATAAACTACTTATCATATAAACTACTTATCATATAAACTACTTATCATATAAAACTACTTATCATATAAACTACTTATCATAAAAATTACTTATCATATAAACTACTTATCATATAAACTACTTATCATATAAACTACTTATCATTACTTATCATATAAACTACTTATCACATCAAAATACTCATCAATAGAATTTTCTTGCCATCGTTTGACATGAACCTTCTTAAGAAAGCATTATTTGACAGAGACATTATTTAAAAACACATTTGAAAGAGTCATTATTTGAAAGAGACATCATTTAACAGAGGAATTGTTTTAAAGAGACATCATTTGAAAGAGACATCACTTAAAGAGGTATTATTTAAAAAGAATTCATTTGAAAGAGACTTATCATATGAAAACATCTTATCACATCAATGAATGATTTAAAATAGACATTATTTGAAAGAGGTATTATTTGAAAAGAATTCATTTGAAATAGACATCATTTGAAAGAGACATTATTTAAAAGAGAGACATCATTTGAAAGAGACATCATTTAACAGAGGAATGTTTTGAAAGAGACATCACTTGACAGAGACATCACTTGAAAGAGAGAAAGCAAAATATTTTGAATGAAAGACGTGCAGCTCACAAAATCTCACAAAGACAGTAGGGTAGATGAAAGTCATTTCATTTGTTCCAAAGATACCAGGGTATGATTTCAATGAGAGACATTATTTCCAGGAAAGCTCTGAGCTCCCACTTACGCGGTGAGGTTGGGAAGAACGAATGTCTGTACATACATGTTGTCATGACTTTCTGTCCTGATAGACTGAACATTATTGATTGCTTCAGACACAATGCCTTCATTTTCAATGATGTTGGAGAATCACTTTTCAATCTGGGATCTGTGAATAAAATGTATACTTTTCATTAATGACGTGTCAAGGTTTCGATACACAAATATATTAATGTCAAAACTAATTTTTTAATCTAAGATAGTCTAAAAGTAAACAATTCACAAAACATGATAAAAATTAAAAAAACCACTAAGAAAACCCAACCCATGTTTTAACATGTCTTGCCAGGGCTAACTATTTCAACTGAAAGAGCTTTTGAGAAGGAAAGCTACTGTACAGTAAAACCAAGTTAAAACTATTGTACAGTAAAACCTAGTAAAGCTATTGTACAGTAAAACCTAGTTAAAGCTATTGTACAGTAAAACCTAGTAAAGCTATTGTACAGTAAAACCAAGTAAAGCTATTGTACAGTAAAACCTAGTAAAGCTATTGTACAGTAAAACCTAGTTAAAGCTATTGTACAGTAAAACCTAGTAAAGCTATTGTTACAGTAAAACCTCTTTTAAAGCTATTGGATAGTAAATAAAAGTAAACTATTGTACAGTAAAACCTAGTTAAAGGTTGTACAGTAAAACCTAGTAAAGCTATTGTCAAAACTAGTAAAGCTATTGTACATCTAAGCTATTGTACAGTAAAAAGTTAAAGCAATTGTACAGTAAAACCTAGTAAAGCTAAAAAAAACCTAGTTAAAGCTATTGTACACCCAAACCATGTTTTAAGCTATTGTACAGTAAAACCTAGTAAAGCTATTTCAAAAAGTAAAGCTATTGTACAGTAAAACCTAGTTAAAGCTATTGTACAGTAAAACCTACTACACATGACAAAAAACATGATGTAAAGGTGGACTAGTTCTATATGACTCATCCAATTTACTGTGGAAAGAAATTAAAGCTTTTGTATAGTAAAACCTATAAAGCTATTGTACATCAAAACCTCAGTTAAAGCTATTGTATCAGTAAAACACTAGTAAAGCTATTGTAGCAGTAAAACCAAGTTAAAGCTCGTGCCACCAGTAAAACCTAGTAAAGCTATTCCCCATGTCTTTTGTTTCTATTCTCCAGCTATCCGCCATGTGTCTTGGTAAAACCTCTTAAAGCTAACACCAATCTAAACCTAGTTAAAGCTATTTCCAGTAAAACCAATCTATTGTACAGTTACTTTCCTATTGTACAGTAAAACCAATCTATTTACAGTAAAACTTTAAATCTTGTACAGTCAAAACCCTAGTAAAGCTATTGTACAGTCAAAAAATCCTACTTTCAATCTTCCATGACAAAGCAAACATGAAGGTGGACTAGTTCTATATGACTCATCCATGCTTGAATTTCTGTGGAAAGAAAACTAATGCATTTTGACTTTCAATCTTCCACCTCATCATGCTCAATCATATCTCTCACTTTCAATCTTCCACCTCAACACCAATCTCTCTAGCTATCCCTGTTTCCCTCTTCCACTTTTTCCAACACCAATCCATGTCTTTACTTTCAATCTTCCAGTTCAACACCAATCTATTGTCTTGGTGTTCCACGCCAACACCAATCTATCTCTTCTTTCCATCTCCCACGCCAACACCAATCTATCTCTTACTTTCCATCTTCCACCTCAACACCAATCTATTTCTTACTTTCCATCTTCCACGTCAACACCAATCTATTTCTTACTTTCCATTTTCCACGTCAACACCAATCTATCTCTTACTTTCCATCTTCTCAACACCAATCTATTTCTTACTTTCCATCTTCCACCTCAACACCAATCTATCTCTTACTTTCCATCTTCCACGTCAACACCAATCTATCTCTTACTTTCATCTTCTCAACACCAATCTATCTCTTACTTTCAATCTTCCACGCCAACACCAATCTATCTCTTACTTTCCATCTTCCACCTCAACACCAATCTATCTCTTACTTTCCATCTTCCACGTCAACACCAATCTATTTCTTACTTTCCATCTTCCACCTCAACACCAATCTATTTCTTACTTTCCATCTTCCACCTCAACACCAATCTATTTCTTACTTTCCATCTTTCAACACCAATCTATTTCTTACTTTCCATTTTCCACCTCAACACCAAATTTCTACTTTTCTTCCACAACACCAATCTATCCTTACTTTCCATTTTCCACGTCAACACCAATCTATCTCTTACTTTCCATCTTTCAACACCAATCTATTTCTTACTTTCCATCTTGTCAACACCAATCTATTTCTTACTTTCCATCTTCCACGTCAACACCAATCTATCTCTTACTTTCCATCTTCCACGTCAACACCAATCTATCTCTTACTTTCCATCTTCCACGACAACACCAATCTATCTCTTACTTTCCTCTAAACCTTTATAGCTTTAAAAGGATATTTCTCTTTCTAATATATTGGATGTAATGAAACAGAAAATAAAATAATACTTGTACATTATCAAAAAGTAAAGTAAGTCCCAAGCAGAGTCCTGATTTGTTTAGGCATATGGCACAATGTGGTTGTCTGCCATTGCTTTCCACGTCGCTTTACTTGTGCCGAGTTTGAATAGACCAAGCTACCCATTTTCGCTGTTGGGTCGACAGGAGGGCCAAGAAAATTTGCTTGGAATGAGAATTGAGCTCAGGCCTCCTGGGTGGTAGTCCGACAGTCTACCAACTGAGCCACCGTACTTTATACAGCTTATTTAATAATAATAATAATAATAATAATAATAATAATAATAATGTAGATCATTTATATTGCACTTACTCTCTTATGCAATAAAGCTCTAGGCACATCACAAATCACAGTGACATGATAGCAATATAAAAAACACATACATAATATACATTTAAATTTCTTAAATATAGGTAAGAACGATAATTGGGTAATAATTTTCAAATTAAATGGGTTTAAGGATGCTTTCTCCTTACATGCATTCATCGTCCGTCTGGGTACAAACTTATCATCAAACACGTCGTCTGCTTCATTTTCCTCATCCGCTTCCTTTTTAGGGGCAATTACTGCTGAAGGCTGTGATGGACGCACAGGTTCATCTAGAGTAACGCGGGCATCTCTACCTGTAGTCACTTGCGGCTGGGGTTTACCCGTGAGTCTCCTTCCAGAGGAACTTGGGCTTGGGCAGCAACAGGCTGACCTCTGACATCTAAAACCTGTATCGGGATGATCCGCTCTTTTGAATTATTGCTGGCATTGACAGAGTTTGAGGCAGGAAGCCTCGTGACTGGACTGATCTGACCGCCAGCATATTCCGCACCTGTGGCCTGACCACTTTTGCTGACCAGCGGAAAATTTCCATTCCTGCCTTGTAGAGGGTTGATGGATTTTCCTGCGGGTCTGCTTGCGTGCTGGGGAGAGTTTGCTGGTTGTTTGTCTAAGTGAATAGCGGGACCCAGACCAACGTCTATGGCATTGGAACGCGCTTGACCAGCAACTTGAGTAGGAACACTGGAGGCTAAATGTTTATTTTTTTACACAGCTGTTCTATCTCTTTGTAACTGTTATTGAGATTCCAACTGTTTCCTGCAATTAAAAACAAAAAAATAAATTCTGACACAATGAGTGGCCTGCAAATTCCTAATCTTAAAAAATAAGACAAAACAACAATTTAAATTTAAGCCATTTTAAAACAGTAAGACGATCAGTGTAATACGGGTAGAAATAAAAAGTAGCTTGTTTCTTTGTTTGCTTGTTTAATTTAAATTTACCCTGTCCACCATCGTGGTAATCTCAAGGTGGATTAAGAGGAAACAGCAAGATAAGAGAGAAGTAAAAGAGTAAAAGGTCAAATGTAGGACCTACTGTCAAAGCCAAAGAATAACAGACTAACATTTACACCATGTAAGGCTTTTACACGGCCTATAATCCGCAGCTTGCATCGGTTTCTACAGTGTGAAGCGGAAAAGTTGATAATGGTTATCTCCTGAACAGGACGCTAATCTGTCGCAGGGTTTTATTTCCAATTTGTCGCTGGTACCCATTTACACCTTGGTTGAGTAGTAAGGAAAGTTAATGCTAGGTGTCTTTCCCAAGGAACACAACGTCGGACCATTGTTAGCTTTTGAACCCAGGACCTCATGATCCAAAGTTGAGCAACCTTACCACAAGGCCACTGATGTCATAGTCACACCATGTGGAAGGCTACTGTATAACAAAATTTTTTTTTGCAAAAAGAATTTCTTTGTGATTAAATTTGCCAAACATAGGAAAAGTTGCTATGTGCATTATCAACAAATTCATCAAATCCAAACTGTTTAATTTATCCAAAACAGCTACTGAGTGTGACTAGACATTAAACCGAATAATGTGTGAAGTTCTAGCCAAGTTTGTTCAAAACTGAAAAAGCCTATTTGAAATGAAGTTGTAGGTATTTTTGCAATGAAAATCCAAGATGGCAGCATTCCCATGGCAACCATATGACAAAGAAAGAACATAATATTTTTTTCAGCTAATTTAGACATGCGAGTACAATGGTAGTGGTTAAAAATGTCTGTATAAAATAATTTTAAGGAAATCGTCCACACACTCCCCGCCATTAAGATATGGCTAAGATTCAAAACAGGTTGATAGTTATTGTAAGAATTATATATATGCATACTGGTTGAATTGCCTAAAAAGTTTGTGTGGGTATATGTGTGTGTGTGTTGGGGGGGGGGGGGGAAAGTTTATCTTATGATAAAAATGTGGTTCTTTAAATTAAAGTGGGAAAGATTCCATTTAAAATCTTTAGAAAATAAAACAATAATTTCTTTCATAAAAATCAAAAATCAAATGAAACTAAACAAACATCTATAAGCAAATATTTGTCTTTAACAAAAAAAAAAAATGAGGTACCAAGGTAGACAGAAATACAACTCACGGAGCAATATAGTCTGAGCTTCATGCCTTTCTGTTCCTGTATTTTTCTGAAACTCATCAAGTAACAAAACTCTTTCTTTAGGGGTTGCCATCATTTGCCAACCCCTATGTCCTCTTCAATCCTCCAAAAAAGCAGGCGTTTCAAACAAAACGTCTCTGTAAAATCAAATGCAGTGCAATTCAAATACATAATATGACTGTGAAAATGATCATGGTTTAAAGTCTCCATTTCATTTAAGAATTCAAAAATAATAAAAGAAAGTGCTGGAAGTTTCCATTCAGAGCAAAACTGATGGGAAAGTGAAAGTGAAACAGGGGGAGAAAAATCCCTTTATAAATACATACCTATGAATTTGTACACTTAAATGAAATTTTAAAATGAATTAGTAAAGGCCTCCATGATAGCTTTCATACCAATGACATTCTGGGGGAAGGGGGAGAAAATTGCTCAATGGCGGCATAAAATCTGACAAGTAGGGGGGGGAAGGGGGAGGGGGGGAGGGGGGGAGGGGGGGAGGGAGGGGGGGGGGAGGGAGGGAGGGGGAATGTCTGATGAGCGATTTTTTTCCGGCCCTGATTCTCATCCGGACACTTGGTTCTGTCTCCTTCCCACTGTCATCAGGACAGTGGCCTGATCTCTGATGAATTTTCAACCCAAAAGGAGGCTCTCCTCTATGCAATCTTTTACCATTTTATCAATGTAATAAGCAGCAAATCATTTTGCTTTACTCTCTAAGAGAGATACAAAAGAGAAAATTGCAGACTTTAAGTAGCAGCCATGCTGTTTCCAGATCTCTGGGCACAGCGTCATGAGCTGCACATGTAAACTCAAAGCACATGCTGCATTCAAGACAGGCGCAGAAAAATTATGTCTCAATCAAAGCAGCGCTATCATAAGACATCATCATGTAATTTCCCCTTTAGGAAACAGGAATGAATTTCAAAGCACTTCAAGTCCTGATATTTGTTGAACAAATGGAATCCAAAATTGTTAACCTTATTCCTCAAAGTTCTAGCCGCAGGATTCATTTTATCCAGTTGTTTTTGTTTTATGAAATGTCTTTACTAGTCATGGGGTTTCCCAAACTTCATTCAACGAAAAAATAGTTAGAGCATTTCTAATTTTGCTTCAAAAGGAGTGCCATAGTCAGACACACCCAGGTGACACAAAGAAATAATGCAAAATAATAATAATAATAATGCAAAATTTATATATTTATTGAATATGTCAGCTAATTCCCTGTCATTTTGCGTGTGATCGTAAGGAAGATGATGGGTGTTCATGTTTCATGAGACTATTTATGATGTTAAAATGTTCCTTGCTGTTGCTCTTGTGCTCAGCGATGTTGTCTCTGGTATATGTACGTTTCCATTTGTTTATCAGTCCATTTGTTTCGTTTTTTGCTTTGATATATAGTTTTCTGTGAATGACTAGCTTAGATTTCCGCTAAGTTTCTTCGGCTGCTCTTTTCTTTCATTTTGAGATTAAGATTTCATCACAAAACCATTTGGTGTTCGGTCGCAATGTTACAACTTTTGTAATCAGGGGGGTATGTTTGTTGAGTATTTGGACCACAATTTTGTTAAATATTGAAAATGTTGTTTCAATAATCCTTGGTCCCCCGAGGCTCTTAGTCATCTCTGATTTGACAATGTCAAAGAGTTTTTGGGGTGCTTTTTTAAGGCGTAAGACAAAAAGTTGAGGCTTGGTTTTTGTGACGGAAAAAAGAAACGGAAGAAAAAGAGAGTATAATTTTGAGAGGTTGCCTTCAATGTAAGCATTTTTCGTGACAGTATGAGACAGGTTATGGCCTTTTCGGGCCATCTGATACCCAGACTGTTTATTTGATCCCGAGCAATTCAAATGTCATACAGTGATACCTATCGAATCAGGAAGGAAGGGGCAGGTATGGGTGCCCAAAGCCGAGACAGCCAAGACTAGCTGCATAATTGTC